>MU249692.1:0-56698 GCA_018977245.1 Lethenteron camtschaticum | reverse complement strand
GGCACGGCGACCCGCGCCGCGCCTCGGGCTTCATCCGGGGAGGGGGTCCCGGGCACAGCCCCGCGGGATCCCTCGCGGGGGTCGCCAACTGCAAGAAGAAGGAGAAGCAGAGCGATCACATGTTACACTGCGGACAAACACACGGCTCTACATTTCCCACTGGAGACAGACATGGGCCTTCTGAAGAACTAAATAGTCCAGTGGGCGTCACCTGGTTTAAAAAAAAAAGAGTGGAGCTCATTTCGTTTTCGGGATTTCTCATACTTTTCACCTGTTATTGGGGTAATTTTCTGAACCCGTTCAAACGAGCTTCATAGCTCATCGGATTTATCCACGATTAATAAAGTTCATGATTTTGAATTGGTGAGTGAAGGTTGGTAACTTACGGGTGGTCCATTCCCCCCCCCCCCCCCCCCCCCCGTGTGACAGTTGGTCACTCACGGGGTCCTTTGCCCCCCCCCCCCGTGTGACGGTTGGTCGCTCAGGGGTGTCCTTTGCCCCCCCCCCGTTGCTCCCCCCCGTGTGACGGTTGGTCGCTCAGGGGGTCCTTTGCCCCCCCCCCTTATTGCCCCTTCCCCGTGTGACGGTTGTCAACGCGACCGCTTCACCCCGACACGAATCACGGCCTACAACGACCACTTGGCCCAACCCCAAACCCCACACGCAGAGCGATCTTTACAAGTTGCTGCTGGTTGCTGGCCGCTCGGCGTTTCGAGCCCTTTGAGTGACTATTTATCGCGAGATTGGTTATTTAAAGCGACCAACACGCAATTAAACCATACGGGTGGTGCTGCTGCTGCTGCTGCTGCGTGGGCAGTGGTGAACAGGTTGCACCAGAACACAACCACTCAGCACGATCCGTGTCGATAGCGACACTGCGGCCTCCACAGGTGCAGGTGCACGTGGGTCATGGCCCCACTTCAACAGCGCCATCTATTGTGTCTGTTTCCCTTCGCAGCAGTGCTGTTGACGTGCTGTCGATTTAGTTTCACGTCGTCTTCTGACCAAATATGGACGAATAAATACTTTAACGATCTTTTACCTCATCTATATACAAAAACGGTACTTATTGAATGTGTCTGTTTGAAATGTTTAACATACTTCCCAACATGCAACAAACTTGATATTTGGCATGTGGGTAACTTCCAGACAGTACGCAATGGAAAAAATATAAAAATAGATTTGTATTGGGGGCCAATATGTCATTTGCACGGCCAGGGAGCGGTGACGTCACGCAGTATGCCTAGTGACGTCACCAGTGTGCATACTGACGTCACGCACCCCCCACCCTCCGCGTATTAATCCAAGACAATAATCCAAGTCCCGGGCGAAGCCGGGTAGTAAAGCTAGTACAATATTAATTCTAGATCTAGTACAATATAATTAGAGTCACGTAGGTATACATTTATATAAATTAAATCACGACGTTTCGGGCGCAACACAAGTGTCCGTCATCAGGTGGGACAACCACAGCAAGAAACAATTCTGAAGTCCTGATACCGAAAAACAAAGAGTATGGATCCCTGCAGTCACAAAATATAAATCTAGAATATAAATAAGCATTGAGCTTATTCTACTGTGCTGCCTGTCTCGTATGTGGTGTGCGTGTGTGCAGGGAAGAAATTGACATTTTGGGGTAAAAATGTTGATAATTTCCCTTTAAAAGTCCGACGCTCACCTTGGGGAAGCTCTCGTGGCATAATCGGTCGATGGATTCTCAGGTTGTTGAAAGTGTCGCCGCTGTTCACGTTCAAGAGAGCAGGGACGACGCAGAATCACACAAACACGTCTGGTCTTCTCGCCGTGCTGGAGTTCTGTGACCGTCACGGGCCTCACGTGACCGTCGTGTCCCTTGGCAACGACACGATCATCAACATGGCGACATTCAAACTCGGCACGTGGTCCCTCGTCATCGTTACGTTGGAGACGCGAGAGGCACGTGGGGGGCACGGGGAGGGGCTCGTGGGGAGCACGGGGGGGGGGGGCTCGTGCCATCTCCCCCCCCCCCCCCGTGAGTGACGGTTGGTCACTCACGGGGGGTCCACGACCCAACGCGACCGCTTCACCCCGACACGAATCACGGCCTAAAACGACCACTTGGCAGAACAAAACCAACGCACGCAGAGGGATCTTGAGCAGTGCTCGAGTTGTTGGCCGCTCGGCGTTTTGGGCCTCTCCACTCAGCTGCGACCCAAATCGACGTGGATCGGGGGCTCAGGGGACGCGTGGCGAGGGTGGAACGAGAGGCCTCGAGAGTGAAGAAGAAGCGAGGGGAGAGCGAGGCGAGCTTGGGGTGAGACTGAGCGGCAGAAGGCGAAGAAGACGTGGAGTGGGGAACGCGCAGGGTGAGGACATCATCATCATCCACATGATCTTCGTCCACATCATCCACATCAACTTCATCCACATCACCATCCACATGATCATCTGCATCATCGACATCATCATCCACATCATAATTGTCCACATCATCATCCACATCATGATGGTCCACATCATCAACATTATTTTCCACATCTTCATGTTCTTGGTTCTTACGGTAATGTTACGTAGATAAAAAAAAATAAGAAAAAATATAAATAAAAATGTAATTAAACGTTTCATGATAAAATTATACATTGAAAATAATAGCGAAAAAAAAATAAAAAAGTAAAATAAAAAATGAATGGAAAATAATAAAGCAAAAAATCCACGACGGTTCCATCGCAACACAAGTGGTCTTCATCGCTTGATGAAGACGGCTTGTGTTGCGATCGAAACGTCGTGGGTTTTTTGCTTTTTTATTTTCAATTTATTTACTTTTTTATTTAAAAATATTTAACTCTTTTTTTTATTGTGAGAGAGCGCCGACGGTTTAGGGGTAGGCCCTCATCCAGCAGTTGATTAATCCACGCGTGGCCGGCGTGACGAGGTTTGGTCACACAGCCACACCCACACGGTACGTGAGAGGCGTTCATCCAGCAGTGGATTGAACAAGCCGCGTAGATGTCAATGTATGGGGTGCGTAATGCAGGTGTCCGTGTGTGCATCTGTGTGTGTGCGTTGGGTGTTTGATTGACGTTTCTCTCACAGCTGATGTTGCAACAATCTTCCTGCTGAATATTTACCATCTGGTCATACAGGACTCGGATTATCCCCATAGTGCGGTGTTGTCTGTACGATACCCGTTGAATCAAAGTAGAGTACAAAATATATGGCTGCTATAAATGTCCACACGATGATAAGCCACTTGGTTGAGCTATCATTTGTGATGGCCAAAGTCGCTTCCGATAAAAGAGCTCCGCAGCTCAGTGCGCCTTACCTGGCGGAATAAAAATAGTTGACTAAGTTGAGTGCGATGACGCAGCAGCTGCAGGCGCAGCCTGCAATTGCTTGCTCGCTCCACTGTTGACGGACCGGCCTCCACCTTCAGCGAGCTCTCGAGAGTCTCCTCTAGAGGGATGTCTCTGTCCGGCTCTCCCACCACGGCCAGAGCGACTCGAAGAGGCGGGGTGCCCACACTTTACCCACCGCGCCTTGGCGCGCTGCTGGGTGGCAGAGGCGGCCGGGGCGGGAGGGAGGTGAATACACGTGGCCCNATCGTCTCAACTGTCAGCGAGTACCTCTTATTCTTATTACTCTTCTCACCGTGGTCAATAGTAGCTCTGTATCCTATAATGCTGCTCTCTGTTGTGTGTAACGTGCAAGGTTTGCAGAAGTGAGTAACTCTGTGCAGTGTGCTCAAATGTGCATTCACGTGTTCATTGGAGAAACTTCGCCCTTGTAATGTGTCAGTGTTTATGTCTCCTAGAAGTGATATTTTGGATGTCATAGACGGTCCTTTATTTTAAACTAATGTTTACTTCAACGGCTTCAATATAATTTAATGATTATCATAATGATGATTAAAATATAAAAGCCTTCATACCCTTTCCGGAAATAACACAGGAGGTGTTTAGATACTCAAACACCAAATAGACACCGCGACTGCAGGCATCGAGTCTGCATTGACCACACGTCGCGCTTGTGGTCAAGCATCCAAAGCGACGTGCTCTGATGCACGCCTTGTCCCTGACACGACAATGGCCTCCAGCAGAGACGTCCTCCTTCATGTCCTTGACCCACCACCAGTTGTCAGGACAGAGAACAACGACACGAGGAGGCGAACGGCAGCACAGAGGCGATGCAAACACCAATCCGTGAATGTGCGGCTAATGCAGACTCGACGCCTTGCAATCGGTGAGTCAATTTGGTGTTTGGGCGTCTTGACACCTCCTGCGTTATTGCCGGAAAGGGTAAAACGCCTCTCTTCTGCCGACATCGCCATGTCGATACTGGCAACACAACTGGTCCGTGGATGTGTATCTCGTGATGTATATAGTGTATGCGGAGAGACAGATATGAAAGAGACTGTGCCACTTGATCTGTTTCTATTCGATAAGCTCCTACCACTGAGGCAGCGAGGCGTTCACTTGTGTGGGGTGCCACGGTGGCGAGGAGATGTTTACTTCCTCGCCTGGTATACAGGAGGGCGTGCGTTCGGTTCCGATTCTGACGCCTGCTGTTGTTTATTTGGAGTTTGCGGTGTCTCTCTCCCCGTGGTCGCGTGGATGTCTCCAGGTCCGTTTTCCCTCGACATTTAACAAACACGCGTCTCTTTATTTGCGTCTGCCATAAATGTCTCCGTGATAAGCCACTTCGTTGAGCTCTCACTTGTGACAGCCAGGCCGCTGCTGAAAAAAGAAACTCTACATAGCTAGTGGGGCCTTACCTGGTAATTTTAAATATAAATACTTTAGTTTATAATCTCAACCAGCACTGCTTCGCATTGAGCTGCATGCGACTGCACTGGCAGTGGTCTGTCTACAGACACAGGACTCACGAGGTGGCCTTGCAGTCACGTCAGCTCATTTTCCCTCGAGCAAGAGACGACGGTGGTTGACTGTACGGTCCACAGCTTGAGTCGCACTGTGGCTGCTCTTTAATGTACCTCTCTCTGCGAGTCTCTTATGGGTCTCTACGAGTCTCCATGTAGCACAACGTGTGTGTGGGTTTGCTCTACGGTCCACAGCTTGAGTTGCTTGACCACAGTCGCACTCCTGCTGCTGCGTGTTGCGTCTCGTCTCTAATGTTCCATTCGTTGAAACGTGAGCATCGTTCCGTTGATGTTCTGGTGCGGTTCCTGGTGAGAGCGGTGTATTTGCGGAGGATTGTCCATGCCAGGAGGTGTGCGGTGGTTGATGCTTGGGTCTCGAACGCGGCGTTCATTCCGGACGTCCACGCTGTTCCACCGTTCGCCGGCGATCTTCCAGATCTGTGCGAGAGCCACAGCCCCGATCGATCAGAGGTTCATCCACGTACTCGATAGCAGCGATTTCTCAACCCCTTTCATTGCAACGGGAGACTTTCGAGCTCGCTCGATCTTCACGGCGCACCGAACCAAAGAGTCGGTCCTGCTAATTAGCACAACTTTGTGGCGGCACACCGCTCGAGATGCCACGAGGAGGTTGGGGCAGCTCAGGTCCTAGCGCCGAGCCGGCGCCACTGACACCGTGGTTGGAGTGAGGGCTGCAGCCACTGCCTGTGATTGAACGGGTTCTCGAGTTTAAGGAGTGGATGGCTTTGGCCAGCTAACAATGACTGCACCCATGAAATGTGTATACATTTTAGAATCAGGATTTTCACTTCATTCGGATAAATTCCACCGAAACATGCGATAAACGCCAATGTCACAGCGGTGCGTTTGAAGGGAGGGAATGGGAGAGGAGGCCATGGGGTGACGAGGGCCCGTCAGCAGCATAGAGCTGTGGATGAAGAGGAGAGAGTTGTGTGAAGGAGGAGCTGTGTGTGACGGTGAAGGTGGAAACAATTGACTTGAACCCTTGACTGTCTCCGCGTGTTGGCGAGGGAGCGTTGGCTACACCATGCAGAACTCTCCGATGTTGCCCCCTTTAATGGGTATTAGCCGTCAACATTCGTGTGTCCCCCTTTTGAAAGCCTTTTGGGAACGTGTATATCTCGTTTTCTTCCATGTGTTGTGTCGGAAGGACGACGCTGAAGCCAGTCGTGTAGGGGCTGACGCCGAACTGTTTATTAAGGGCTCGCGCCTAACTCGGGGAAGGGGTTAACACAGAGTTATTACTAATTCCCCAGGGGAAGGGTACTGGGAGTTCCCTACACCCCACCAGGCTATCAGACTCTTCCCACAGCACTGACCGAGGGTTCATCCAATTCGGCCAGCCGGGTAAAGCAGCCCTTTCGCCTGACTCTCAATCCCTCTATCCCGGAGCCCCCTACTTCCCTACCACTCACTTCTCCTGGCACCCCGTGAAGACCCCATCTACGTCATGGGTCTTACCTCAAATACCCCGGGTGGCATGACGTCACTTTTCCTTGACGGCATTCCCCCCGAGGCGAGTGTGACCTAACGTCAGCACTCCACTCCTCAACACATGCAAGGGAGTTGCGAGGTCATACTCGTATACGTCAGGGGTCGGGCAAAACTGCGGCTCCGGAGCCACTTGCAGCTCTTTAAGCGACCGCTTCGTGCCGTTATTTATTAAGGACCCACCGTCTTGTATTCACGTGGCATGGCGGCTCTTGAAATTTAGATAGATGTTTTTTACTATAATTTACCAAATTAGAAAAAAACTACGGCCCGTCTTGTTATTTTGGCTGCCGACCCCTGGTCCGTGTAGAAAGCGGCGTCCTCTCCTTGCGTGTTAAAAATAAATTTCCCGTGAATTCAGAATTGGTTCCACGACTTGTTACGGCTAAACAGCAGCGTGATGCCACGCCTGGGAATGACTATCAAGGAGGATTTAGCAACAGGAGCCTTGCGATGCGACCGTGTCAGCCACCACCACGACGACAGACTCTGCGGGACGCGTGTGTACTTTTNATTCGAAACAGAATATGTACAAAACACAGACGAGAGAACACGCTATTTTTGGAAGCGCCATCTTTAAAAAAAACGATACAAACCCCCCCCCCCCTTAACCCCATTTCTAGTGCTGAGCGCACGCAGCCTTCGTGTAACAAAACCCATCATCGTTACCATCGTCATCATCATCAATTTAAAAAACCAACCCCCCACCCAAGCTCCTACAGCTAAACGATACCGCGCCCTCGAAACGTTTTGCGTTGACGGTATAAAACCCACCTCCCCGCCCCGCGCGTTTCGTAATTATTGAAGGCGAGAGCGATCGTGGTGTAAAAAAAGAGGCGCTTGGAGAACGCGAGAGACGCACGCACGGACGGACAACACGAGACGACACGAGAGCGGCGACTGGCTGCGGCGACGGTCACAGCGCTGAAATGAGGGCGGCGCGAGACTCTTGGACTGACGACGACGCCGCTACGAACACACGTGTACAGAAGCACACAGCCACACGCGCCCGTGCGCATACACGGCCACGCGTGGCCACGTGTGGAGGGGGAGGGGGCGGAGGTGGTGGAGGGGCGATACCGAGAGCCTAAACCTCCGTGGTCATCACCTCGATAGTCGTCTCATCGAAGGCCACCTCTGATCATCTCTGGTCAACCCAATGGTCATCAACGCGATAGTCATCTCAATGGTCACCTCTGATTATCGCTGGCGACCTGCATGGTTATCTCGATAGTCATCGAGTCAAAGGCCACCATTGATCATCTCTTGGTCACCTCCGTTGTTATCATCTCGATAGTCATCTCCTCGATGGTCACCTCTGATTATCCTGGTCACCTCCACGGTCATCATTTCGATAGCCATCTTGATGATCAAGTCTATAATCTCTATTATCTCCATGGTAATTTTCATTATCCGGATTGTCAACTCCATGATCATCCCGATGGTAATTTCCATGATCATCTCGATGATCTCCATTATCATATCTATGATTATCACCATTAACGTCTCCACGATCATCGCAATGGTCATTACCATGGTCATCTCGATGTTGATCTCCATTATCATCTCCATGATCATCTCCATGATCATCTCGATGGTCATCTCCATGACAATCGAGATGATCTCCATGATCATGTCTATGATTATCACCATTAACGTCTTCACGATCATCTCCATGATCATGTCGATGGTCATTTCCATGAACATCTCGATGGCCATCTCTTTGATCATCTCGATGGTCATCTACATGATCATCTCGATGGTCATCTCCTTGATCATATCGATGGTCATCTCCTTGATCATCTCAATGGTCATCTCCTTGATCATCTCGATGGTCATCTCCGTGATCATCTCGATGGTCATCTCCGTGATCATGTCAATGGTCATCTCCATGGTCATCTCCATGGTCATCTCGATGGCAATTTCCATGAACATCGAGATGACCTGATCTCCATGATTATCTCGATGATGATCTCCATGATCTCAGAGTGGAATCGTAGTCACATGCGTCTTCAAAATGAGCGGCCGGTGTACACCCCATAAAATTCCAATAACTGAAAAATAAAGAGATCGTTTAAATCATCATCATCAAAGTTACTTGTGATCGATATCTCGTGAACACCTTGTCCAATATACAGTAGGATCCGAGCGTAATTGTGTTAAAGAGTACAAGCTTTTAAATACACGGTGCGCAGTCGAGTTGACCCCGATACTGAAGCAAAGTTGTGAACATCTAGCGGAGGCCGCGCGGCCCATTTTAAGAACATGCACGAGTTTTGTGAACTTTAACCACAACCACCCCACCCCACCCATTCCCCCTCCCCGTGTCCCGTCAAACGAACACAAAAAACCGCGTCAAAACACCCACGAACGAACAGACGGTGAAAAATCCCGCGTGTTAAGATATGTTTGTGCGCCATCGCTAAGAAAACACTCAGGTAAATGCACATTTAACGATAGTAAGAGCGTATATTAAAAACAAAAGACACCCACTCGGGTAACCCCAACACCACCCCTCGCCCCACCCCGTTCCACCGCACAAAAAACTCGAGCCACGCCAGCACCGTGCAGGGACCAGCCCGGCACGGTTCAGGAAGGGGCCAGGCTATTTATTATGGATTTACTGAAGGGCGAAAGGCGTCGTCAATGACGCCGGCGTGACGCTGCGTCACCACCCCACACACGCCGCGGTGACCGACGTCACGCAAAGATCCCCCCGTGTAGCCTGTAACAGACTGTAGGGGCAAGTGCCGTTAGCGAGCAGCACCTACGAAGGCCGGAACGGCACACGAGGGGTGGGTGGCCAACACCACGCCCGGCCGCCTTTGTCTCCCCAGTGGCGATGTTTAACACACCGCTCCAGGTACTCAATAATGTCGAGCGAGGGGAGGGCCCGTGGTTCAGATAATCGTCACCGGTCTTTGAGTGGGAATCGACCGCGGGCCGCCGGGTTAGTAGCGCAGCGCGCTAACCGCTGCGCCACCGCTCCTCACACACTCGAACGCGCACCACACATGTGGTGGGGCCCTGGCTCCGTTTGGCGTCCGGCCAATCGTATTCAGGAGGGTTTCTACGTTTGTGAGATCGAGGTCTTTTTGTTTGTTCACGTTGTCCGGTTTCAACAGTTCCGTTTTTTTCCGGCTAAAAACAAACCGGTGGGGAAAACCCAAACGGATCCGCGAGCGGAGGGGGGGGGTCCTGCGCTGGCACGGCTCGGGTGTGCATGGCGGTGGAAAACAAAGGGGGGGTGGGGGGTAGATGAAGAACAAACATCGTCTTTGTTTCAGAACTACCCTAATACCCGCACCATAACAAAACTCCAACCACTTCTTATTGCCTCTGAAAATATTATTTAAAGTTTTTTTTGCGAAACTTGGCTTGACATTGCGATAACATGCAAAGTATTGAACGAAAAGTTGTTTTATTTTATTTTTTTTGGTCTCGTGTGGGTCCGGTCGTCTTGGTTTTTTTACATGTACGCTTCAATGTTAGTGTATAATCATCATCATTTCACCACCGCTTTGCACTTCATACGTCTGTCGCGCGGTGTAAAAATCCATCATTTTACAAACACGCATGCATTGCTTTCATGATACTCTCTTACTAGTGAGTGGCTTTTTTTTGTAATAACAATATACCACCGGCCCAACTTGCATTGACTACACACAGTCCCAAAGCTATTGCTCCACTCTCCCCCCCCCCCAGAAAAATAAACCATAGACACCAACCAGGCAACACCATCCGACGTGAGTGGAGGTTACTCAACAAATATGTTCATTCAGAGCCCCGCTCCCCTCTCCATCCCTTTGTGGGGGGACGCGGGCAGGGCAGGCGAACGATAGAAGACAAAACGTCCGCGCCCCATCCCTCCCCATATCGCACCTCTCTTCCCCACAACATCAATAACCACCAGCACCTCTCTTCACCACAACAACCACAACAACAATAACCTCCAGCACCTCTCTCCACCACGACATCAATCACCTCCAGCACCTCTTCACCACAACAACCACAACATCAATCACCTCCAGCACCTCTTCACCACAACAACCACAACATCAATAACCTCCAGCACCGGTGTTAATAGGCACCCACAGACCTGGCCCCGCTACATCGGCATCCTCTCGCTTCCGAGACCTCACATCAAAAGGGCCACAATGCGCGCTCGCTCAAATCTCTCTTGCTATATATGTAAAAAAAACAACTGACGCACACTTCAGTTTGGTTTCCTTTTCCTTACAAAACACGAGTGCATCTTCGACCGTGGCAAAATGATTATTATGATTTTTGTTGTATTTTTGTATATTTACTTCGTCTTTTAAGGTGCTTCAGTTTGGTTTTATGTCTTTCAACAGAGGCGTAATAATTGTGATTTTGTTTATATGGGAATACCATCTCGAGAGCTGCAGTGCTACTCCACGGACACTATTTATTATGTACACCACACGCATAAATCCCGAACCACCATCCCGTGAGATTCGCCACCGTAAAAGGCTTCACACACGCTTGCTCTCTCGCTCGAGAGAAGCAAGCGTGAGCGAGCGAGGGAGAGCGTGAGAGTGCGTGAGTGTGAGCGAGTGTGAGAGAGC
Source organism: Lethenteron camtschaticum (assembly GCA_018977245.1). Taxonomy (NCBI): domain Eukaryota; kingdom Metazoa; phylum Chordata; class Hyperoartia; order Petromyzontiformes; family Petromyzontidae; genus Lethenteron; species Lethenteron camtschaticum. The sequence goes on along the minus strand of MU249692.1, from coordinate 45,742 downwards.
GAGAGAGTGCGTGAGAGAGTGCGTGAGCGAGAGTGTGAAAGAGCGAGTGCGTGAGAGTGTGAGAGTGCGTGAGAGAGCGAGAGAGTGCGTGAGAGAGTGCCAATCACTGCCACATCAGTATCAGGGCTCTTGATGACTACAGTTTGATGTTCCTGTGCAGCATATTGTGCATGTAAAAACACCCTGGTGTCACATTCCTCATGATCACATGTCAGATCTTCAACAGCACTGAGAGTATGTAAATCCTCCATTACAGTCACGCAGTGACACAGGTCTCCATGTGCTATGTACAAGCTTAAGTCCTTTCCCCAGTGGTAATATCAGCCTCTCGCCACACAACATAGAGGAATTCTGCCAGTGCTTCTTTGTTTGTTCCATCTGATATAAACTTTTTCCATTGTGTTGATGTCTTATGATCCCGTCCATAAATTTTCACCAGTTGTGTACCACCACCAGCTCTACGTGACCGTTCTAGGTTTTTAATACTCATTTTTGGATACTGGTCAATCACAAAGTCTATCCGTATACAGTTTGTTTCAGAGAAAGTTTGACTATGTACTGCAGTATGGTCTCTGCAAGCTCTCCAAAGGTACTTGGTATTGACCAAATGGCTTGAATGACTGCCATGCCATCAAAGAAAATAGCTCAATTGATCACTCCATTTATGGATCCTGGGGCAACAACTTTGGACTCAATGAGTATGTCTTGCAGTCCTGCATCTCAAACCTTTTTCCTAGAATGCTCAGGTAGGACATGCATGTGTGAAATTCACCTCGTCTAATCACTTTACGCTGAGTAAAGTCATCATCTTTCCAGCAGATTTGCTGAGCTTTGGCATATATAGCTTTGTCAAAAACTAACACTATATGGTCCAGTTCTAGCTGATTATGAATTTGGACACTTCGCTTCAGAATTGTGTTTACTGTTGACATCTGTCGGTGAAGCCTCAATGACTGGAAGATAATACAGTGCTGACTTTTGCAGAGTGCCATCACTTTGAAGTAATGTATGTAAACCTGTCCAGCTTGGTATTGTGCATCTTTCAGCATCTATGGACTTTACAAAAACATATGCCAGTTCAGCAGACACCGTGTTCAATTTGTATGTGTCCGCCTGTAATGGAACACTTTCCTGATGAAACAAGTTACGTGGTCCTTGTCTATTAGACTGATGGTACTGTTCGACAGGGATGCTAGGGGGTACTTTCAATGAGGTTTTTCCCTTCTGTAGTGGTTGTCTGTTTGTTGTTGACACAGGTTCAACTACAGAACTTTGCAGGGCACGGCGACCCGCGCCGCGCCTCGGGCTTCATCCGGGGAGGGGTCCCGGCACAGCCCCGCGGGATCCCTCGCGGGGGTCGCCAACTGCAAGAAGAAGGAGAAGCAGAGCGATCACATGTTACACTGCGGACAAACACACGGCTCTACATTTCCCACTGGAGACAGACATGGGCCTTCTGAAGAACTAAATAGTCAGTGGGCTTCACCTGGTTTAATAAAAAAGAGTGGAGCTCATTCGTTTTCGGGATTAACTTACTTTTCTCATACTTTTCACTTGTTGTTATTGGTGTAATTTTCTGAACCCGTTCAAACGAGCTTCATAGCTCATCGGATTTATCCACGATTAATAAAGTTCATGATTTTGAATTGGTGAGTGAAGGTTGGTAACTTACGGGGGTCCATTGCCCCCCCCCCCCCCGCCCCGTGTGACAGTTGGTCACTCACGGGGTCCTTTGCCCCCCCCCCCCCCGTCGTGAGTGACGGTTGGTCGCTCAGGGGGNCCTTTGCCCCCCCCCCCCCCCCCNGTGTGACGGTTGGTCGCTCAGGGGTCCTTTCCCCCCCCCCNATTGCCCCTTCCCCGTGTGACGGTTGTCAACGCGACCGCTTCACCCCGACACGAATCACGGCCTACAACGACCACTTGGCCCAACCCCAAACCCCACACGCAGAGCGATCTTTACAAGTTGCTGCTGGTTGCTGGCCGCTCGGCGTTTCGGGCCCTTTGAGTGACTATTTATCGCGAGATTGGTTATTTAAAGCGACCAACACGCAATTAAACCATACGGGTGGTGCTGCTGCTGCTGCTGCTGCTGCTGCGTGGGCAGTGGTGAACAGGTTGCACCAGAACACAACCACTCAGCACGATCCGTGTCGATAGCGACACTGCGGCCTCCACAGGTGCAGGTGCACGTGGGTCATGGCCCCACTTCAACAGCGCCATCTATTGTGTCTGTTTCCCTTCGCAGCAGTGCTGTTGACGTGCTGTCGATTTAGTTTCACGTCGTCTTCTGACCAATTCGGACGAATAAATACTTTAACGATCTTTTTACCTCATCTATATACAAAAACGGTACGTTATTGAATGTGTCTGTTTGAAATGTTTAACATACTTCCCAACATGCAACAAACTTGATATTTGGCATGTGGGTAACTTCCAGACAGTACGCAATGGAAAAAATATAAAAATAGAGTTTTGTATTTGGGGGGGGGGGCACAATAATGATACATTTTGCACGGCCAGGGAGCGGTGACGTCACGCAGTGTGCATACTGACGTCACCCCCCCCCCGCGTATTAATCCAAGACAATAATCCAAGTCCGGGCGAAGCCGGGTAGTAAAGCTAGTACAATATTAATTCTAGATCTAGTACAATATAATTAGAGTCACGTAGGTATACATTTATATAAATTAAATCACGACGTTTCGGGCGCAACACAAGTGTCCGTCATCAGGTGGGACAACACAGCAAGAAACAAAGAGTATGGATCCCTGCAGTCACAAAAATATGAAATCTAGAATATAAATAAGCATTGAGCTTATTCTACTGTGCTGCCTGTCTCGTATGTGGTGCAGGGAAGAAATTGACATTTTGGGGTAAAAATGTTGATAATTTCCCTTTAAAAGTCCGACGCTCACCTTGGGAAGCTCTCGTGGCATAATCGGTCGATGGATTCTCAGGTTGTTGAAAGTGTCGCCGCTGTTCACGTTCAAGAGAGCAGGGACGACGCAGAATCACAAACACGTCTGGTCTTCTCGCCGTGCTGGAGTTCTGTGACCGTCACGGGCCTCACGTGACCGTCGTGTCCCTTGGCAACGACCACGATCATCAACATGGCGACATTCAAACTCGGCACGTGGTCCCTCGTCATCGTTACGTTGGAGACGCGAGGCACGTGGGGGCACGGGAGGGGCTCGTGGGAGCACGGGGGGGCTCGTGCCATCNCCCCCCCCCCGTGAGTGACGGTTGGTCACTCACGGGGGTCCACGACCCCGTGAGTGACGGTGGTCAACGCGACCGCTTCACCCGACACGAATCACGGCCTAAAACGACCACTTGGCAGAACAAAACCAACGCACGCAGAGGGATCTTGAGCAGTGCTCTGAGTTGTTGGCCGCTCGGCGTTTTGGGCCTCTCCACTCAGCAGCTGCGACCCAAATCGACGTGGATCGGGGCTCAGGGACGCGTGGCGAGGGTGGAACGAGAGGCTCGAGAGTGAAGAAGAAGCGAGGGGAGAGCGAGGCGAGCTGGGTGAGACTCTGAGCGGCAGAAGGCGAAGAAGACGTGGAGTGGGGAACGCGCAGGGTGAGGACATCATCATCATCCACATGATCTTCGTCNACATCATCCACATCAACTTCATCCACATCACCATCCACATGATCATCTGCATCATCGACATCATCATCCACATCATAATTGTCCACATCATCATCCACATCATGATGGTCCACATCATCAACATTATTTTCACATCTTCATGTTCTTGGTTCTTACGTAATGTTACGTAGATAAAAAATAAGAAAAAANTATAAATAAAAATGTAATTAAACGTTTCATGATAAAATTATACATTGAAAATAATAGCATCCAAAAAAAAATTAAAAATAGTAAAATAAAAAATGAATGGAAAATAATAAAAGCAAAAAATCCACGACGGTTCCATCGCAACACAAGTGGTCTTCATCGCTTGATGAAGACGGCTTGTGTTGCGATCGAAACGTCGTGGGTTTTTTGCTTTTTTATTTTCAATTTATTTACTTTTTTATTTAAAAATATTTAACTCTTTTTTTATTGTGAGAGAGCGCCGACGGTTTAGGGGTAGGCCCTCATCCAGCAGTTGATTAATCCACGCGTGGCCGGCGTGACGAGGTTTGGTCACACAGCCACACCCACACGGTACGTGAGAGGCGTTCATCCAGCAGTGGATTGAACAAGCCGCGTAGATGTCAATGTATGGGTGCGTAATGCAGGTGTCCGTGTGTGCATCTGTGTGTGTGCGTTGGGTGTTTGATTGACGTTTCTCTCACAGCTGATGTTGCAACAATCTTCCTGCTGAATATTTACCATCTGGTCATACAGGACTCGGATTATCCCCATAGTGCGGTGTTGTCTGTACGATACCGTTGAATCAAAGTAGAGTACAAAATATATGGCTGCTATAAATGTCCACACGATGATAAGCCACTTGGTTGAGCTATCATTTGTGATGGCCAAAGTCGCTTCCGATAAAAGAGCTCCGCAGCTCAGTGCGCCTTACCTGGCGGAATAAAAATAGTTGACTAAGTTGAGTGCGATGACGCAGCAGCTGCAGGCGCAGCCCTGCAATTGCTTGCTCGCTCCACTGTTGACGGACCGGCCTCCACCTTCAGCGAGCTCTCGAGAGTCTCCTCTAGAGGGATGTCTCTGTCCGGCTCTCCCACACGGCCAGAGCGACTCGAAGAGGCGGGTGCCACACTTTACCCACCGCGCCTTGGCGCGCTGCTGGGTGGGCAGAGGCGGCCGGGGCGGGAGGGAGGTGAATACACGTGGCCCATCGTCTCAACTGTCAGCGAGTACCTCTTATTCTTATTACTCTTCTCACCGTGGTCAATAGTAGCTCTGTATCCTATAATGCTGCTCTCTGTTGTGTGTAACGTGCAAGGTTTGCAGAAGTGAGTAACTCTGTGCAGTGTGCTCAAATGTGCATTCACGTGTTCATTGGAGAAACTTCGCCCTTGTCAATGTGTCAGTGTTTATGTCTCCTAGAGTGATATTTGGATGTCATAGACGTCCTTTATTTTAAACAATGTTTACTTCAACGGCTTCAATATAATTTAATGATTATCATAATGATGATTAAATATAAAAGCCTTCATACCCTTTCCGGAATAACACAGGAGGTGTTTAGATACTCAAACACCAAATAGACACCCGACTGCAGGCATCGAGTCTGCATTGACCACACGTCGCGCTTGTGGTCAAGCATCCAAAGCGACGTGCTCTGATGCACGCCTTGTCCCTGACACGACAATGGCCTCCAGCAGAGACGTCCTCCTTCATGTCCTTGACCCACCCACCAGTTGTCAGGACAGAGAACAACGACACGAGGAGGCGAACGGCAGCACAGAGGCGATGCAAACACCAATCCGTGAATGTGCGGCTAATGCAGACTCGACGCCTTGCAATCGGTGAGTCAATTTGGTGTTTGGCGTCTTGACACCTCCTGCGTTATTGCCGGAAAGGGTAAAACGCCTCTCTTCTGCCGACATCGCCATGTCGATACTGCAACACAACTGGTCCCGTGGATGTGTATCTCGTGATGTATATAGTGTATGCGGAGAGACAGATATGAAAGAGACTGTGCCACTTGATCTGTTTCTATTCGATAAGCTCCTACCACTGTAGGCAGCGAGGCGTTCACTTGTGTGGGGTGCCACGGTGGCGAGGAGATGTTTACTTCCTCGCCTGGTATACAGGAGGGCGTGCGTTCGGTTCCGATTCTGACGCCTGCTGTTGTTTATTTGGAGTTTGCGGTGTCTCTCTCCCGTGGTCGCGTGGATGTCTCCAGGTCCGTTTTCCCTCGACATTTAACAAACACGCGTCTCTTTATTTGCGTCTGCCATAAATGTCTCCGTGATAAGCCACTTCGTTGAGCTCTCACTTGTGACAGCCAGGCCGCTGCTGAAAAAAGAAACTCTACATAGCTAGTGGGCCTTACCTGGTAATTTTAAATATAAATATTTAGTTTATAATCTCAACCAGCACTGCTTCGCATTGAGCTGCATGCGACTGCACTGGCAGTGGTCTGTCTACAGACACAGGACTCACGAGGTGGCCTTGCAGTCACGTCAGCTCATTTTCCCTCGAGCAAGAGACGACGGTGGTTGACTGTACGGTCCACAGCTTGAGTCGCACTGTGGCTGCTCTTTAATGTACCTCTCTCTCTTGCGAGTCTCTTATGGGTCTCTACGAGTCTCCATGTAGCACAACGTGTGTGTGGGTTTGCTCTACGGTCCACAGCTTGAGTTGCTTGACCACAGTCGCACTCCTGCTGCTGCGTGTTGTCTCGTCTCTAATGTTCCATTCGTTGAAACGTGAGCATCGTTCCGTTGATGTTCTGGTGCGGTTCCTGGTGAGAGCGGTGTATTTGCGGAGGATTGTCCATGCCAGGAGGTGTGGGTGGTTGATGCTTGGGTCTCGAACGCGGCGTTCATTCCGGACGTCCACGCTGTTCCACCGTTCGCCGGCGATCTTCCAGATCTGTGCGAGAGCCACAGCCCGATCGATCAGAGGTTCATCCACGTACTCGATAGCAGCGATTTCTCAACCCCTTTCATTGCAACGGGAGACTTTCGAGCTCGCTCGATCTTCACGGCGCACCGAACCAAAGAGTCGGTCCTGCTAATTAGCACAACTTTGTGGCGGCACACCGCTCAAGATGCCACGAGGAGGTTGGGGCAGCTCAGGTCCTAGCGCCGAGCCGGCGCCACTGACACCGTGGGTTGGAGTGAGGGCTGCAGCCACTGCCTGTGATTGAACGGGTTCTCGAGTTTAAGGAGTGGATGGCTTTGGCCAGCTAACAATGACTGCACCCATGAAATGTGTATACATTTTAGAATCAGGATTTTCACTTCATTCGGATAAATTCCACCGAAACATGCGATAAACGCCAATGTCACAGCGGTGCGTTTGAAGGGAGGGAATGGGAGAGGAGGCCATGGGGTGACGAGGGCCCGTCAGCAGCATAGAGCTGTGGATGAAGAGGAGAGAGTTGTGTGAAGGAGGGAGCTGTGTGTGACGGTGAAGGTGGAAACAATTGACTTGAACCCTTGACTGTCTCCGCGTGTTGGCGAGGGAGCGTTGGCTACACCATGCAGAACTCTCCGATGTTGCCCCCCCCTTTAATGGGTATTAGCCGTCAACATTCGTGTGTCCCCCTTTTGAAAGCCTTTTGGGAACGTGTATATCTCGTTTTCTTCCATGTGTTGTGTCGGAAGGACGACGCTGAAGCCAGTCGTGTAGGGGCTGACGCCGAACTGTTTATTAAGGGCTCGCGCCTAACTCGGGGAAGGGGTTAACACAGAGTTATTACTAATTCCCAGGGGAAGGGTACTGGGAGTTCCCTACACCCCACCAGGCTATCAGACTCTTCCCACAGCACTGACCGAGGGTTCATCCAATTCGGCCAGCCGGGTAAAGCAGCCCTTTCGCCTGACTCTCAATCCCTCTATCCCGGACCCCCTACTTCCCTACCACTCACTTCTCCTGGCACCCGTGAAGACCCCATCTACGTCATGGGTCTTACCTCAAATACCCCGGGTGGCATGACGTCACTTTTCCTTGACGGCATTCCCCCGAGGCGAGTGTGACCTAACGTCAGCACTCCACTCCTCAACACATGCAAGGGAGTTGCGAGGTCATACTCGTATACTCGTCTGCGTCAGGGTCGGGCAAAACTGCGGCTCCGGAGCCACTTGCAGCTCTTTAAGCGACCGCTTCGTGCCGTTATTTATTAAGGACCCACCGTCTTGTATTCACGTGGCATGGCGGCTCTTGAAATTTAGATAGATGTTTTTTACTATAATTTACCAAATTAGAAAAAAACTACGGCCCGTCTTGTTATTTTGGCTGCCGACCCCTGGTCCGTGTAGAAAGCGGCGTCCTCTCCTTGCGTGTTAAAAATAAATTTCCCGTGAATTCAGAATTGGTTCCACGACTTGTTACGGCTAAACAGCAGCGTGATGCCACGCCTGGGAATGACTATCAAGGAGGATTTAGCAACAGGAGCCTTGCGATGCGACCGTGTCAGCCACCACCACGACGACAGACTCTGCGGGACGCGTGTGTACTTTTATTCGAAACAGAATATGTACAAAACACAGACGAGAGAACACGCTATTTTTGGAAGCGCCATCTTTAAAAAAAACGATACAAACCCCCCCCCCTTAACCCCATTTCTAGTGCTGAGCGCACGCAGCCTTCGTGTAACAAAACCCATCATCGTTACCATCGTCATCATCATCATTTAAAAAACCAACCCCCCACCCAAGCTCCTACAGCTAAACGATACCGCGCCCTCGAAACGTTTTGCGTTGACGGTATAAAACCCACCTCCCGCCCGCGCGTTTCGTAATTATTGAAGGCGAGAGCGATCGTGGTGTAAAAAAGAGGCGCTTGGAGAACGCGAGAGACGCACGCACGGACGGACAACACGAGACGACACGAGAGCGGCGACTGGCTGCGGCGACGGTCACAGCGCTGAAATGAGGGCGGCGCGAGACTCTTGGACTGACGACGACGCCGCCACGAACACACGTGTACAGAAGCACACAGCCACACGCGCCCGTGCGCATACACGGCCACGCGTGGCCACGTGTGGAGGGGGAGGGGCGGAGGTGGTGGAGGGGCGATACCGAGAGCCTAAACCTCCGTGGTCATCACCTCGATAGTCGTCTCATCGAAGGCCACCTCTGATCATCTCTGGTCAACCCAATGGTCATCAACGCGATAGTCATCTCAATGGTCACCTCTGATTATCGCTGGCGACCTGCATGGTTATCTCGATAGTCATCGAGTCAAAGGCCACCATTGATCATCTCTTGGTCACCTCCGTTGTTATCATCTCGATAGTCATCTCCTCGATGGTCACCTCTGATTATCCTGGTCACCTCCACGGTCATCATTCGATAGCCATCTTGATGATCAAGTCTATAATCTCTATTATCTCCATGGTAATTTTCATTATCCGGATTGTCAACTCCATGATCATCCCGATGGTAATTTCCATGATCATCTCGATGATCTCCATTATCATATCTATGATTATCACCATTAACGTCTCCACGATCATCGCAATGGTCATTACCATGGTCATCTCGATGTTGATCTCCATTATCATCTCCATGATCATCTCCATGATCATCTCGATGGTCATCTCCATGACAATCGAGATGATCTCCATGATCATGTCTATGATTATCACCATTAACGTCTTCACGATCATCTCCATGATCATGTCGATGGTCATTTCCATGAACATCTCGATGGCCATCTCTTTGATCATCTCGATGGTCATCTACATGATCATCTCGATGGTCATCTCCTTGATCATATCGATGGTCATCTCCTTGATCATCTCAATGGTCATCTCCTTGATCATCTCGATGGTCATCTCCGTGATCATCTCGATGGTCATCTCCGTGATCATGTCAATGGTCATCTCCATGGTCATCTCCATGGTCATCTCGATGGCAATTTCCATGAACATCGAGATGACCTGATCTCCATGATTATCTCGATGATGATCTCCATGATCTCAGAGTGGAATCGTAGTCACATGCGTCTTCAAAATGAGCGGCCGGTGTACACCCCATAAAATTCCAATAACTGAAAAATAAAGAGATCGTTTAAATCATCATCATCAAAGTTACTTGTGATCGATATCTCGTGAACACCTTGTCCAATATACAGTAGGATCCGAGCGTAATTGTGTTAAAGAGTACAAGCTTTTAAATACACGGTGCGCAGTCGAGTTGACCCCGATACTGAAGCAAAGTTGTGAACATCTAGCGGAGGCCGCGCGGCCCATTTTAAGAACATGCACGAGTTTTGTGAACTTTAACCACAACCACCCCACCCCACCCATTCCCCCTCCCGTGTCCCGTCAAACGAACACAAAAAACCGCGTCAAAACACCCACGAACGAACAGACGGTGAAAAATCCCGCGTGTTAAGATATGTTTGTGCGCCATCGCTAAGAAAACACTCAGGTAAATGCACATTTAACGATAGTAAGAGCGTATATTAAAAACAAAAGACACCCACTCGGGTAACCCCAACACCACCCCTCGCCCCACCCCGTTCCACCGCACAAAAAACTCGAGCCACGCCAGCACCGTGCAGGGACCAGCCCGGCACGGTTCAGGAAGGGGCCAGGCTATTTATTATGGATTTACTGAAGGGCGAAAGGCGTCGTCAATGACGCCGGCGTGACGCTGCGTCACCACCCACACACGCCGCGGTGACCGACGTCACGCAAAGATCCCCCCGTGTAGCCTGTAACAGACTGTAGGGGCAAGTGCCGTTAGCGAGCAGCACCTACGAAGGCCGGAACGGCACACGAGGGGTGGGTGGCCAACACCACGCCCGGCCGCCTTTGTCTCCCCAGTGGCGATGTTTAACACACCGCTCCAGGTACTCAATAATGTCGAGCGAGGGGAGGGCCCGTGGTTCAGATAATCGTCACCGGTCTTTGAGTGGGAATCGACCGCGGGCCGCCGGGTTAGTAGCGCAGCGCGCTAACCGCTGCGCCACCGCTCCTCACACACTCGAACGCGCACCACACATGTGGTGGGGCCCTGGCTCCGTTTGGCGTCCGGCCAATCGTATTCAGGAGGGTTTCTACGTTTGTGAGATCGAGGTCTTTTTTGTTTGTTCACGTTGTCCGGTTTCAACAGTTCCGTTTTTTTCCGGCTAAAAACAAACCGGTGGGGAAAACCCAAACGGATCCGCGAGCGGAGGGGGGGGGTCCTGCGCTGGCACGGCTCGGGTGTGCATGGCGGTGGAAAACAAAGGGGGGGGGGGTAGATGAAGAACAAACATCGTCTTTGTTTCAGAACTACCCTAATACCCGCACCATAACAAAACTCCAACCACTTCTTATTGCCTCTGAAAATATTATTTAAAGTTTTTTTTGCGAAACTTGGCTTGACATTGCGATAACATGCAAAGTATTGAACGAAAAGTTGTTTTATTTTATTTTTTTTGGTCTCGTGTGGGTCCGGTCGTCTTGGTTTTTTTACATGTACGCTTCAATGTTAGTGTATAATCATCATATTTCACCACCGCTTTGCACTTCATACGTCTGTCGCGCGGTGTAAAAATCCATCATTTTACAAACACGCATGCATTGCTTTCATGATACTCTCTTACTAGTGAGTGGCTTTTTTTTGTAATAACAATATACCACCGGCCCAACTTGCATTGACTACACACAGTCCCAAAGCTATTGCTCCACTCCCCCCCCCCCCCAGAAAAATAAACCATAGACACCAACCAGGCAACACCATCCGACGTGAGTGGAGGTTACTCAACAAATATGTTCATTCAGAGCCCCGCTCCCCTCTCCATCCCTTTGTGGGGGGACGCGGGCAGGGCAGGCGAACGATAGAAGACAAAACGTCCGCGCCCCATCCCTCCCCATATCGCACCTCTCTTCCCCACAACATCAATAACCACCAGCACCTCTCTTCACCACAACAACCACAACAACAATAACCTCCAGCACCTCTCTCCACCACGACATCAATCACCTCCAGCACCTCTTCACCACAACAACCACAACATCAATCACCTCCAGCACCTCTTCACCACAACAACCACAACATCAATAACCTCCAGCACCGGTGTTAATAGGCACCCACAGACCTGGCCCCGCTACATCGGCATCCTCTCGCTTCCGAGACCTCACATCAAAAGGGCCACAATGCGCGCTCGCTCAAATCTCTCTTGCTATATATGTAAAAAAAACAACTGACGCACACTTCAGTTTGGTTTCCTTTTCCTTACAAAACACGAGTGCATCTTCGACCGTGGCAAAATGATTATTATGATTTTTGTTGTATTTTTGTATATTTACTTCGTCTTTTAAGGTGCTTCAGTTTGGTTTTATGTCTTTCAACAGAGGCGTAATAATTGTGATTTTGTTTATATGGGAATACCATCTCGAGAGCTGCAGTGCTACTCCACGGACACTATTTATTATGTACACCACACGCATAAATCCCGAACCACCATCCCGTGAGATTCGCCACCGTAAAAGGCTTCACACACGCTTGCTCTCTCGCTCGAGAGAAGCAAGCGTGAGCGAGCGAGGGAGAGCGTGAGAGTGCGTGAGTGTGAGCGAGTGTGAGAGAGCGAGAGAGTGCGTGAGAGAGTGCGTGAGCGAGAGTGTGAAAGAGCGAGTGCGTGAGAGTGTGAGAGTGCGTGAGAGAGCGAGAGAGTGCGTGAGAGAGTGCGTGTGAGCGAGTGTGAGAGAGCGAGTGCGTGAGAGAGTGCGAGAGTGCGTGCGTGTGAGAGAGAGCGAGAGAGAACGAGAGAGTGCGTGAGAGAGTGAGAGAGTACGTGAGAGAGCGAGAGAGTGCGTGAGAGTGTGAGAGCGCGTGAGAGCGCGTGAGAGAGTGAGAGTGCGTGAGACAGCGAGATAGTGTGAGAGTGCGTGAGAGAGTGTGAGAGTGCGTGAGAGCGCGTGAGAGTGCGTGAGAGAGCATGAGAGAGTGCGTGAGAGAGTGCGAGAGAGAGCGTGAGAGAGAGCGTGAGAGAGTGCGTGAGAGAGCGAGATAGTGCGTGTGAGAGAGCATGAGAGAGTGCGTGAGAGAGTGTGAGAGAGAGCGTGAGAGCGTGAGAGAGTGCATGAGAGAGCGTGAGAGTGCGTGAGAGAGTGCGTGAGAGTGTGAGAGAGTGCGTGAGAGAGCGAGATAGTGCGTGTGAGAGAGTATGAGAGTGCGTGAGACAGCCAGAGAGTGCGTGAGAGTGTGAGGGTGCGTGAGAGAGTGTGAGAGTGCGTGAGACAGCGAGAGAGAGCGTGAGAGAGAGAGCGTGAGAGTGCGAAGCCACCCGGAACGACGCGTCGACTCCTCACAAAGTGCGTGTCGCTTTGAGATGAACCACTGCCGTCCGCTCCGGGTGCTGGGGGGGTCATCGCCGATCAGCTAAGAACCCTCCCACTCGACAGTGCGTGGCGAGCACGGGGGATCCAGATCGCCTCTTCAGTGCGCGCCCACCGACTCAAAGTCGGCTTCTGTCGCCATGGGCAGGCGTCGCTTTACAACATTAAAAAACCGTGACCATTTCCAACGATACTGTCATCGCTATCTCTTATTAATATCAGTCTCTCACCTTGCCTGTCCTATGAAAAAGGGCCATTGCCCGAAACGTCGCCTATTAAGATATTCATTCTTTTGGGGGCTCGCGCGGTATTATCGACGAGCCATTGTTTGGTTTGTTGTTCGACCTGCGAAAGTTTCCGCGGTCGGGCTGCTTCTATGGCTCTCTCCGATTGCGTTTCCTGGGTCGCGTTGTTCGGCACGATGTCCCGACGTTTCGCTTCACGTTCTGGAGGTTGGTTGGGGGCTTCACAGAACTGAAGCTTCTCCGACAAACAAGGAATTGGACGAGGTTGAATAGTGACAATGGCCAAGTGCGCAAATCAGACGCCACAGAAGGTGCGCGGGGAGGGCTGCGTGGAGATTAAGTGACGGCCCAAGATGAACGGGGCCCACAAACGCTACGCCTCGTGAGGACATCTTTGACTTGCAAAGACAACACGGTCCCCCCCCCTCCCCCTTTCAGGCGTTCCAATCCCAACTCAAGTCGACCTTCTGCTCATTGGCACATCAACAGCAAGGAAGAGTGCATGCGGACGCGACCGGCACCAGGAGACACGCGTTGAAACGCGGCGATACGGGTTGGAGGAAAAAGCCTGCGACGCAACCGCGTCCACGCTGCACTATACGTGCACCCTATATACACACACACACTGCCGAATACAATTCCCGACTGGGGGGGGGGGGCGGTAAGAGATTATTTACAGGGGAAAACACTGCATGCATGCAACGGGAGGAGCAAAAAACACACGGGCATGCATTAGCATTACTCTACGGTTGTAATACGTTCGGAATATTCGGAAAACTTGTCCGGCGAGACCACTTTGGTGGGTGGGGGGGGCAGGGGGGTGAAGTAACCCCTTGGGCAACGAGAGGTGGGTCTGATGATCGAGAGGGGGAGTGGGGTGGGGGGGGTGGAGGGGGTGCGGGTGGGTGGGTAAGGTGCACAACGAGAGGGGGAACTCCAGAATCCATACGGTGCCCCAAAGTCACAATGCCTTTTCAGAATGTTTTCATTGTCCCCAGGGCAGTGAGAGAGAGAGAGTGTGTATGTGCCCTGTGGATCTCAGTGGTTCTCAGCGCGCTTGCTCTCCGCAGTGTGATAACCGTGGTGGGTATATCCGAACCGACCCTACCCCCCCCCCCCACACCCACAGGACTTCACCAATTGGCACTATCCAGTGCGGTGAAGTATGGTCAAACACCACGCCCTGACTGGCACGGAAAGGGTCGGGGGAGGCCTTAATCCAGCGGTGGGTTTGACAAAAGGGGCTGTACAATGTTGCCATGTCCATAAGACGTCGACAACGCCACTGCTGATGATTTGACCAATCAGGACGCGGTCCAGCCACAGTTGCGCCAGACCTGCTGTCCGCCTTAACGCGGCACTGCAGTGACGTCACTGGAGATTTCGACATCCTGTTGGGTGGTTTGAAGCATTGGTTCTTAACCTTGACTGCAGCCTCAATCGTAAAAAAACAACATATAACGTTAATAAATACGTAAGTTTGATGAAACAAAATAAGTTGTAACGTAACGCGCCCGTGCGCAATTTGTCTTTTCGGTTATTTACCTTCTAAAAAAGATGAATCTGGCCATGACTCGCACCCGCCAGGGGTGGCGTGCCACCTCAGGTTAAGAACCACCGCTCCAGAACGACGCGAAGCCACAACGCACACAGCTCTGAATCTGGCTGGAATGCTTAAAAGTGCCGCATGAAGAAGCGTCCTTGATGATAACGCCTGAAGGTGGCTTTCAGCAGCGCCACCTCAGCACTCCAATGACGTCACTTTACTGGCACTGTATTAAGAGGGTATGGCATTTCACATGGCGGTGACGTCATTAGAGTTCTGGGCAGCGCGACTTAAAAAAAGTCAAATTTGAAGGTCCAATTAAATCGTTATTTTTTTGTTACAAATTATCACCACCGCCAAATTACGCAGAGATTTGTCAAAACTCCCTAACGAACCCGCCGGGGGCCTTGAGACCTGGCCTCGAGACGCCAGCGCGGCGAGAGGGTTCGTGATCCCTGTCTGTGCGGACCTCAAAGGGTCGTCGTCATATATGACCCCCGAGTACGAGCGAGCGAGTGGTTTCGGCCCTCCTCCCGTGTTCCTCTCTCTCGATCACCTCGCCGCAAACAAGCCCAGCTGCTGCACCGTCGAACTCACTAACATCGCCGAACTAACTGCAGTACATTATCGAGACTAGCGACATCACGTACACCACGATACTAAAAGTTCACACCATCGCTAGCCCCCGCGTCGCGGAGTAAGCTCAAGAGGCGACGTGTCATTACGGACCAGGGGAAGACTACATCACAAAAGAGACGACGGCGCGAATTATTTCCGACTAAATATTTTTTTGTTTGTTTTTGTCGCGTCGATTTACAAATATTTTTTTACGCTTTTTTTCCCTCTTCTTCCCCTTACATCTTCTTCTTTTCTCACGACCCGTGTAACAACAACAACTTTCAGGGATGTTGAGATGATGGGGAGGGTGCGGGGCAGACTCGAAGTAGCTGCTCAAGTTCAACCACTCCACTACCTCGTCGGTCATCGAACATTCAATAGGTCTCGTGAACGGCGCCGCTCGATTCGCGGTTCTTAAAGACGGGACTCGGGGCTTCCTCGCCCGCCGAGCGATCGAGAGAACGGAGCGTTCCATCTCTTGAGAGCAACCCCGCGCCGATGATAATAAACCCTGTAAATTGTCATCATCATCGTCACCATCGTCACCATCGGTCGGTCATATGGCTCACTCGCGCACGTGTGCGTGTGTTTAAGCGTTACGCGTCGTACGCGCGCTTCACGGCCTGATTAAAACTGGGTCTAGCCCCCCCCCCCAAAGAAACCTAGAAAGTTGTTAATATTTCATGCAATTTTCCACGACCCCCCCCCGCCCCCTCGAAGCGTTGCACCGCTGGGCTGGCTCCGACTCTCTTTGAGCGGCCCAACCCAAGCCACACAAAAAAATCAATCCAGGACACGATTCTGGTTCACATTTGCGATCTCGCGGAGCGGAACACGGCAACGGGAAGCGACTCTTCGTTTGCGCGCGTCGAACAACCGAGAGTATATAATAAGCAACAGCTACAGCCATGAACAAGTGTGTGTTTGCTTTAAACTCAGAACACAACCGCTGCCGCCAATGTAACGCTTGTATATCTCGCGACCTGAGTTCGGTTTCCGGCGCCACGGCTAACAAACACCAGCCAGTTGGCGACCGATGTCTGAAACCCGGTTAATGGATGCCTCCCGCATTCGTTCACCAACCCCGCACTGATGGGACCAGCGCGGTGAAGTATGGTCGTACTCGAGCTGCGAGGGGGAGGCCTTCATCCAGCAGTGGACTGGCACCGACAAAGGGGCAGCGACTGCAGCAAACGTTTAAACAAAACATGAGCCAAGGAGATTCTCAACGGCAGCGAGATGTATGCTAATCGTGCCCAATGTTGCATTGCATGTGTCTTGTTTTAGTTTATTACGTTAAAGTTACCGAAACACACGCACTTTGCAATGGAATGACGGATACTGCTTTTATAAAAGTTAAATCCGTAAGCTGCGAATACTGAAACGACGCTCACAAGAGAGTCCAGTTATCGGTCGAAAACAATAGCATGGAAAACAACACCGCGCGTCTTAAGTGTAACGACAAACGCAGCTCAGTCAAAGCACCAAACCCGCAGGGAAAACTGCGGAATGGAGTCTAATCAGTTGGGAGGGCTGGGCCCCTCGAGCCAATCGCTCAAAACGCAGCCCAACGTTCAGGAGGCCTTTGGTTCCTTTGAGCGCTTTCAAAGTTAAACCAATGTTGAACCACAGAGGCCATTACTTGCTGTAATGAAAACCCCACTCTCTGAAAAATACTGTTTCGGCAAATCAGATTTGATTAGATGGGGGGGGGGGGTCATGGGCGAGACATATAAACATTGCCGGCCAGGTCGCTCAACTGGAGAGCGAGCGGCTCACAACCACCACGTTGCGAGTTCACTTCCAGATTGGAGGGCTAACTCAGCCCATCATCACGCTGGGGGTGGGAGGGGAGGTCGATAAATTGCCTACCACTTTGTGGGAGGCGTCAACAGTGCTTGTCCTAAGGATAAACTCGCCTTCGCCCTCCGCCCCGCCCGTCACAGGAAGGTAGAATTTCCACCACTTGCTCGAGCCGCAGGTCTGAACAGATCGAGCGCACCAATGCCTCAAATGGTGATTTATGGGACAATGCACTTTTGACTTTGTACTTTCATAAACTTAAAAGCAGGGGTGGATGGGGGAACCCTTCCCCTTACTGAAGGCCTAACAGAAGTTTCAAATACATTTGGCGGGCCAAAGGCATTTCAAAAGAAACTGGGAGAGAGAGCCGAGTGAGGCCGTATCATCTCCATCATTGTTGTTGCTGTTGATTACACCACACCAACAGCGCGCGTGGTGGTCTCGAGACGAGGCAGAGACCCGTCTTGTAACAGGCAATGTGTGTGGAGCGGGTCGCATGGGCATGCAGGCAAGGCAGCACCGTGCACGTTTTGTGAAAAGCGGAGCTTTGCGCGTCGTCAAAATCTTCACGTCAAGACGCGGGATTTTGTAATTTTTCTCGCGAATTTAAGGCCTATCGGGGCTATACGGAGGGCATCTCTTTTTTTGCAAGAGCGGCCCACCGCAAAGCTCCTGGTCCCGGCATATTCTCCTCCCCTCTTGTGAATGGGGGGGGGGGGTCTCATCGTTAAGAACAAGTGTGTGGTTGCACTTGAAGGATCGATACAAGCGCATGCGTTTTGTCCATTCCAATTCAAACCGCGACGGCCGTGAATCCGCCGCAAGCACTTGTTGTTTGTTGTTGTTTTTGCAAACGGACGGCGGGCGTGTAGCATGGAAGGGGTGGATTGATTGCCCACGCGACAAGTCAATCGACACTTCTGATCGCGGCCTCCCGTGCAAACGACGGGGCCGCTGAATGATTAAAGCACCGTGCACTCCTGATGAACTAAGGGCACCCACCCTCCACCCCCTCTTAAAAAATCATCGTTTTCACTACGTAAGTACGTACGGTTTGCCAAACTCCAGTCCCCGCGGCGCACCACCACCACCACGACCGCCATCACCAACGCGCCGCGTCTCTCCGCGTTTACCAAACGACGACTCCTCCCATTCAACTCGTCGCGCGCTGCGCGTGCCTGATGATTGTTAAACAAGTTCCACGCGGCACCGCGTAGAGAGCCGATTCAAATGAAGGTTGAAATTTCGGTGTGTGTGTGTGTGTACGTGTTCAGTGTGTGTTTACATTTCCTGTGTGTGTATACATCTTCTGTGTGTACACGTGTTCCGTGTGGATGTGTGTACACGTGTCCCGTGTGTGTAGACATCTGTGTACACGTGTTCCGTGTGGGTGTGTGTACACGTGTCCCGTGTGACATCTTGTGTGTGTATACATCTCCTGTGTGTGTACACGTGTTCCGTGTGTACACGTGTCCCGTGTGTGTATACATCTTGTGTGTGTGTACACGTGTCCGTGTGGATGTGTGTACACGTGTTCAGTGTGTGTATACATCTTCTGTGTGTGTACACGTGTTCCGTGTGGATGTGTGTACACGTGTTCAGTGTGTGTATACATCTTCTGTGTGTGCGCGCACGCACGTGCTCCACATGAGGGCAGCGTAAATTACGCGTCAAGTGGGACGTGTTTAACAATCATCGGGCGCGTGAAGCGCGAAACGAATTTGATTTGTAACTGAACGGGAGGAGTCGGGTGATAGTCGCGGAAAGGCGCGAGTACTGGAGTTTGGAAAACCCCGAGTCGTGCACTTCACGACCATCATCTCAAGTGCGTTCCTGTGACAAACCAAAAACGATATCACAAACACGTTCGGACACGCATCTTTCTCAGGCAGGCCACGCTTTTGATGATGAGGGAAATCATTGAGGAGGTGGGGGGGTGTTAGCTGGCGATAGAGATAAAGAAAAAACTCGATAACCCACACGTATGTTTTCATTAAAATCGACAACCCGCATGTATCTTTTTCGACAACACCGGCTCGTCACTGACGCACGCCGACAACCCCATCGTCGACTTTTGTTTTCGTTAAACGAAGTAGCATCTCTGTCCGTGCCCCGCCGTCTCTCCCGTGTAACGCGGCGGGTGAGGCTCGGGACACGGTAACTCTCGTCCACGCTGACTTTGTTTAACCAGGTTGAGAGCGCACCTGGTTTCACTGAAACGATTGACCACCTAGAAAAACCATGTCAATATTCATTGAATAATCTCCACACACCCCTACCCCCCCTTGACAGATGACTCCACCGTGATCAAAACTCACCCCCTTCGCCGCACACTTAAACCCATCTCAAAGCTAACTTTACATTTCACTTTTGTGGGTTATCGAATTTTTCTGCAGTTTTTCTTTACAAGACACCCATTAAACTATGCACAGTGTAGTTGTGTACCACGTGCTGGAGTACACACGGTCGAAGGAATCCCCCTCCAACTCACCACCATGGGCAATGCCTGCGTCTGTAAAGGGGAGACGGTGGGGGGGGGGACGGTGGTGCTGCCATACGTTCGTTGCAAGTTTCCACGTGTCACCTATGTGGTGGGTGGGTCCCCTGTGATGGTTTGGCAGTGGGCAGGTGATGTGAGTGGGGGCACCACCACCCCCACCGTCCATCCCACCCGTCAATCGACTCACAACTCTACTGCCACCACCTGGAACCTTTTTTTTTTAAACACTCACCACCATTCTTATCGCCGCAAACGATGAACAACATTCATAGCAGAGCCAACGGAGTGAACGAGCGAGCGAGAGGCTCGATTGAGAACCAACTCTCCAACAAGCGACTTGTGGGATAAAAAGGTAAGTTAAAGCGGCTGAACGTTTGCGCGGCGAGGATGAGGTTCGCGCGTGGGCATGAAGTTTGAATTTCAGTTCGCTGCGATCTCTCTCTCTCTCCAGACGTGTTTTTTGGGGGTCGTTGAGCCCGTTTCGGCACGAAGCCCGACTTTTCGCCTCCACGTGATTCAGGAGCCTTGTTCAAGAGCAGCAGCAACTAAAAAATGCAGTTTGCAACGAACCTCCCAGGCACCCACCCGAGGCCCTCAACGCAGGACGTGGGAGCGAAACGTCGGGACAAGACGCCAGACCGAAACGGGCTGGCCGTACAACCCCGCAAAAAAAACATCGGCACAACCGTGGACAAAAATTAGCCCTGCGCAGTAGTATGAACGATTTGTTTTTTTTACTATTGTAGTCATTATTTCACAATTTTTCTTTTGTATTACTAACCACGCCGTGTTTACGGCGTAACTCGACATTGGAAAAGCACCTCGACTACGTTGCAGCCGTTTGCTGGGCCTCGCTCGCGACAAAATGTTCACCGTTTAGACTTTCAACTTTTCATCCTTTACAAACAACACGAAAAAAACAAAGTCAGCTCTTGTCGTCACACCACAAAATGCCACTTTTTNAACCCTTCCCCCACTCCTGAGTCTGCGAACCGAGAGAGTTGGACTTCCCCGCTGTGAAATATTTGGCATCGTGTCGCGGAAGTGGCGTCGCCGTTCTGCCAGTCACTCGCTTGGCAGGGCCGGATTTAGGGATCTCTGCCCCCCNACCACCACCACCACCCGCCCCCNGAGTTTCCTGGCTATTTTCCCAAGAGAGATCCGTGGTGTTGTGTGAGCAAGTGCCCCAATAGGCCCAGAAGGTGATGTCGGATGACGTCCTCTTAACATCGACGATATAAACTATCGTTTATTTTGCCGGGTAAAACTCCCCACTGAGCTATGAAGCTTTTTGTTCAGAAGCGACCTGGCTATCAGAAATGATTGCTCAAGCAAAGTGGCTGAAATCATCATCATCGCGTGGAAGTTATAGCAGCCAAATAATCTGAACGCGCGATGTCATTTCTAAATGTGGAGGGAAAAACCCAGAAGACTGGGAGACACTTGCGTCACCAGCAAGTCAGAATGAAACGTCCCGTATCCAATCGCCCACTCTGGTTGTGACAATGCTTCTTCAACTCACCGGGAGAAGACGGAAACAGCGACAAGAATTGACGCGTTGTTAAAACGCTTGCACGCGTGACGCATAGATTCGTTTGGCTAAGTCGGGTGGTGAAAGCCTACCACGGACAAACACTTGCCAATTATGTGACCACGACCCAGTGAAACGGTAATCAGGATGGCCATTTTATGAAAACGTGTTCGTCACGGTGCTGTCGCCCTGTACTTTGCCTGCTCGCGCCAATGCCGACCCAAATGCCTTCGCTAGAGGGAGCTCTCGAGTCCGTTCGAGACGGCCCCTGCACAGAAGCGATTTCCTCCAATTACTGTGGTCCACAAGGCCGCGTGGGGGAAAGTGGTACAGGGCGACGTGGTTCAGATGCAAAAACATTTTCCCACCACCAGATTATTTTTTGCTGTTGCTTACCGCATGGCGGTTTCCGCGAAGATTGTTTTGAGTTGTTGACACTGCCACCCAACGTGTGGCCAGAAAAGGGTTCGGGAACCAACAACTTGCTCAGAGGGGGTTTCTGGCCGACTCCTCCACCCCGGCCATACACGTCTCTCTCCGAAGAGGTAGTACACCCACACTTAACCCCCACCACTCACGACCTGCCGATCGACTAACTTGTGATGTACCCGTTTTATACTGATGGGTGGACGGAGGATGAATGGTTTGGGGTGTGGGGCGGGAGAGAGAGAGCAAATTTGTTATAAACTCTTTTCCGCACTGCTTCCAATTCCGTGGCCGGGAGATCTAACACGACCGGCGACCTCTGGTTTGCAAATCCAGCATGCCAACCGATACGGACCACGGGGCGGCGTTCCCTACAATCGGTCATATCAAGAGGACGATATCACAAAGCCTTGCCACCCCTCCTCCCCACAAGGCTGACAAGGGTGAAAGGTACCCTCATACCTAAGGAAACCGCATCCGATTGGAGCAAAGATATTATCCTCCACCATAAATCCGGCCCTTGCTCCATGCGCAAAAAGTAGCGACCACCAACTACTCTGCCGCGACTTGCTCTCATTGCACGGGTAAAGTTTACTGGCCACGTCTCTGGACATTCACGTCTCAACAATCATCATCATCTCGTCCCCAGCAAAAAAGTGGATGGCGGTGGGTGCCCTGCTTTAAAACCTACTAAACTCAGCCCTTGTGTGGCAGTTAACAAAAGTAATTAAATATAGCACCCTACTCACTCAACGCTTTGTAAATTGGTAACGAAAAAACATCCGAACGAAAGAAACTGTATGCTTACTCGTTAACGTGTATGCTTTTTTACATTACATTTGACCGGCTGCGATAGACACCACTATTGTGCACCAACAAGCGAGGACCCAAACATGTAAATGGTCTCGCTGAAACCACTTTTTTTATAATTTTAAACCGCTGTAGTATTTTATACAAATGAGTTGCCCTATTTTTTTTTATAAGTGCAGCGTGTCGTTTGTTCTTAAAGCACCTCTCGAACCTTAGCCCCAAATCCATCACGAAGCCTTGAGGGCTCGCGAGAAGGGTAGAGCACAACATCGAATGGCACAGAAAGCAGATTGGCAGAGAGAGGAAAACTCACGGCGTGTGAGACGAGACACGTGACAGCAAGCACGTGGTGCAACTCTCGGGGCCCACGCCACGGTGGGCAAGCTATGTGACTCGTGGCTCCACGGGGTTGCGACCCGTCCCGGATTTCCCAGGATTGTCCATTTCGTTACTGTGGCAATCTGTAAAATCTTTCCCCCTGGGGAACAGACGTTGATAAACAAAGTCCTGCCCTTTTGTCAGTTGCGTTAATAAGATACCACTTGAGACAATGCGTTTACATGTAGTTCTCCACTCTTCCAGTATTGGGTGAAATTGTTGTTGTTCTTCTTCTTCCCATGAAATGTCTCTGGTTTCTTTTTGTAGCTCAAAGGTGGCAACCCCAGCGACTCCACGTCCGGCACATTAATGTTCCCCCATCGGCACGTCCCATCAACAGCATCACCATCATCGTCGTCGTCTCTTCAATCCCCTGTGTCTTCGCAACCCCTTGGGACGCATCTAGCCCCCGCTCTTGCTGCCACCAATGCGTCGCTCGCTGCCACCCCCCCCCCCAAGTTATTCTACTTTGCTCTGTCTACACTTCCCCCTGATCAGTCACCACGTCGACTGCACTCTCCACGCCAACATCCCCAATCTCCAGCACACTCCTCAAAACGCACAGTTCCAGTCGGTTATTTTTTGTCTCGTGGGTGTGTGGTGCGGGGGTAGGGGGAAGATTTTTTTTCTCCACGTTTAACATCAGTTTTTTTGCTCTCCCCCACCCTCTCTAGTCTCGGCACAAATAAAAAAATAAAAACCCAAATTAAATCCTTACGACTCCGCAGTGTCCCAAGCTCCCACACTACCCCCAAACGCCGAGATTTGGTTGTGAAGTTTTCCCGAGAAGCCAGTGGTGCCCTTTAAGCGCACTCACGAATGGAGCTTCGCCAATCGTCGCAGTATTTAGCAACACAGCGCTTGGGACGATTGTTAGCGCCGGTTTCTTTATTGGCTGCCTCTTTCCCCGCTTGTCTGTGGTTATCCCCGCACTCAGAATCATTCCGTCTCTCTCTCTCCGAGAGAGTGGAACGGAAACCGTGAAAGTTTCAAATCTCTAAATTATTTAGCTGCTGGTTCGACAGACGTAGCGGCATGGACGGAAGATGCGGACGACTGCAGTGAAGGGCCGGTTTTCGTTGTTACGTCATCGCACCGAGGACATTTTGCAGTAGAGCCTCGGGGACTCTGGGAAGCCGAGAGGTGGGGGGGGGGGGTCATGGTCGTGATGATGGGGAGTCGCCTAGGGCCCACATCAGGGTTCACTGCCATGGCCCCATGGTGGTAATTGAGCCGTACCGAGACAACCTCTTGATTGAATTGCGAAGTGGTCTCCACAAAGTCCGGCGATCCAGGAGAAGACGGCAAGAGCAAATAGTGGGAAACTGGTTCGGTAAATCTGAGACACAGAGGTTGCGCGTCTCTCCTGCGAAGCAAGGGGACCTATTACAGGGTAAGAGGGTTGTTGGTAGTGAGCTGTGTTGGCAAAGGTGGTGGTGGTGGCGGCTATCGACGGCTTTGGCCACGATGACGTCTTGATCGCTGGATCTTCATCTCCGGCAGCTGTTTTTGTTCGTGTCAAAACCTGTGCTAATAGACCGACCTTGTCAGACTTCCCTTTTCACATGCATTTGGGTCATTCTGCACGTAACTTTTGTGTAAATGTTCCATGTTTAAAAAAAGAAATGTATATTTATTTATTTATTTCCATTTCGGTTCGTGAGAATTTGAATGACTGCGTCAATAAAAAAATCGATTTCCTACCTAGTCCAATGCTTTCCCGTTGCTTCACTTTTTTATGAATGGAGAGGGAAGATGATCATCTCGATGGTCATCTCCATGGTCATCTCCATGATCATCTCGATGGTCATCTCCATGATATCGATGATCATCTCGAGTCATCTCCATGATCATCTCCATGATCAGCTCAATGGTCATCTCAATGGTCATCTCGATGGTCATCTCGAGCATAAGTGAAACGTCCTACTCTGAAATGGTAATTTCGTGGGCTAAAGCAGTGAACTATTAGTCTTTTATGAACGGGACACTTTCTTAGTGATTGGCCGTGGGGGTGGTGGAGGGTTAGAACACATTAATAAAGAAGGCGATGTAAAGGCAATAAGGTTGTTTGTTATGTTTGGCAAAGCGTACGTGTTACAAAATGACTGACTTTACTTATTAACCAGGCTACAGTGTACATGATAGACTGGCAGTACAAGCACCGAGCTAATAAGCAGGCTACAGTGTACATGAAAGTGGCATACGCTCACCCAGCTGAATGACAATGAGTACAGTGAAATTGAAGAATCGATTATTGGTGCGTGTTTAAACAGAATGATAGTTTTTNTGATGACACATGTAATTGTTGTGTTTTAACGCTTGAACACACCGGTGGCCTAAAGCAGTGAACTATTATATTTAAATCAACGGACACTTTTTACTGATTGGCCGTGTCGGGTGGTGGAGTGTTACAGCACGTGAATAAAGAAGGCGATCTAAACAGAATTACGGTGTTTATGAATAATGTTAGCGAAAGCCTAAGTGTTAGCAATCTACTAACTTAATAAAAGAACCAGGCTACAGGCAACATTATAGACTGGCAGTACACCCACTGTGCTTCATAAGCAGGTTACAGTCAGATTATAGACTGTTAGTACACTGAGGCAGCTTAATAAGCAGGCTACAGTCTACATTATATGCTGGCAGTCCGCTCATCCAGCTTAATGACTATTTGCACAGTAAACTTTAAAAAATTATTTTTGAGCGTGGGTTAAAAGTAATTAGACAGTAGTTTNGTCATTGGTATGTAATGTTTAAAAGATTACATGATATTTTTCCCCCGGGCAACGCTGGTATATGGACTTTATACGACAAAGTCGTCGCTTGACACGGTGGGGTGTGGAGGCGTAGTACTGCGCAGAGCTCCGGCGTCGGCAAAATAGCCTGGCAGGCATGCGGCTGTGTCGGGTGTCGCGTTCCCGCGCCCCCTGTCAGACACCAATGGACTGTCCATCGCTGGTCCCACCTCCCCACGGAAAATCATCGAAGGCAACGTACAGTAGGACAGTCCACACAAGCGCATCAACAACAGCAGCAGACGTCACCGCGGCGTTGGTGCCAGGCTAGGTGCACTCTTAGGCCACGCGAAGTGTCGAAGGCTCGCTGACAGGAGGTCACGGGCAGAACCCTGCAGGTGCCATGGGTTGACCGACTCGAGATG
Organism: Lethenteron camtschaticum; assembly: GCA_018977245.1. Lineage (NCBI taxonomy): Eukaryota > Metazoa > Chordata > Hyperoartia > Petromyzontiformes > Petromyzontidae > Lethenteron > Lethenteron camtschaticum. The sequence goes on along the minus strand of MU249692.1, from coordinate 19,800 downwards.
GCTGCAGACGCCACCAGCTGTGCCAACTCGCCGCGTTTTAGCCGCCCGCCTCTCCGCTCGTTGTGAGCGTCCCTCACGAGCCTCCTCCTCCACAGAGGCCGATCTTGACACCGCCGTACCGCTCATCGGCAAGTCCACTCAGCTCCACATCCTCCAACCAGGTACCTTTGTAGACCCGCAGTGATGCCCATGCCGTGTTGGCAGTCCACTGCTGGATGAAGGCTTCGGGTCGCCACGGTGGCTAGGAGATGTTAACTACCTCGCCCGGTGTGCAGGAGGTCGTGGGTTCGACCCGACGCCTGCTGCTGCTGCTGCTGCTCTAGATGTGGAGTCTGCGGTGTCTCTCCACGTGGTCGCGTGGATTTCTCCCGGTGCTGCGGTGTTCCCATCCACATTTAGAGTCGACGTGTTGAGAATATTTGGTGCTCTAAATGTCCACGCGAGAACCACTTTGTTGAGCTATCATCTGTGGCCAGGTCGCTTCTTATAAAAGCGCTGTGTAGCTCAGCGGGACTGACGTGGTTGAAATAAAATAACAGTAAAAATAACAGCACNACCATTCCACGTACACAACATCTGCCGTGATCCCATGCTCTCCTCGATATGGTCGATGAAAGTGAACTACGTGACGGCCGCTACGTTAAAAGGTACCACCTTGACTATTCCTTCTGAGTATTGCCAAAAAAACACAAACATCCAGAATCCTCTCGTGTCCAAATGTTGTCGCTTATATCCTAAGAAACGTCGCATCGATCAATGTAATTGAATCTACTCGCCTGGACGAGCGGAATGAATGGTGAAACTGGTTTTTGCTGTGCTGTGTTAAATCAGATATTTGCATGACTGCATGTGTTTATTTTGAGAATAGGAAAAACCGTCACCCCATATTACATAGTTTTTTTATTGGTCGCTCGTCTTTCACTTCCACAGCTTAACCACTCATATTTTATGCGCTCGACGAGGCGAGTAGTACGAGTACCCCTTCATGGGTCTGCGACTATTCCTTCTACTCAACATGCACACAATGTCAATGCCACACTTTGATACACTTACAGCGTTTCTATTGTCATAATCAGGGATAATTTTAGATGCGCGATGTGTTGATGATGCACCCAGGCCACACTCGCCATTCTCCCACTCGCACCGTCTGTCTCAGGAAAACAGTTTTATTGCATTCCAACACGCCCTGCCCTTTCTAACTTACCCCCTTGAGTGCTCGTGTATCTGGGTGCACCATCATATGCTACCCGGATTATCCTGGAGGTGGTCTCGCGTCAAACTCACCCATGTTTNACCACAGGGTCCGGAGTCTCCATCTCACACCGAACTTTGCCAATTCTCTCTCACATGGGAAACCCATGGCCAGGTCACTCGCTAGGTTGCCGGGATGAAAACGCAGGTGGAGAGGTTCGGTTTGTGTGTTCGAGTTGACCTAAGCGCTAGTCGGGGTTTGTGCATGGGGTGAATGCATGTTGTGTCTGTGCATGGGGTGTGTGTGGTGTGTGTATGTGTGCGTGGGTGTGTGGTGTGTGCATGGGGTGTGTGTCTGTTTGTAGGGTGTCTGTGTGGTGTGTGCATGGAGTGTTTGTGTGGGATGTGTGCATAGGGTGTGCAGAGTATGTGTGGGGTATGTGTGCGTGGTGTGTGTGGCGTGTGCGTGGAGTGCAAGCATGGTGTGTGTGGGGTGTGCTTGTTATGTGAATGGTGTGTATATGCGTGGGTGTATGTGTGTGTGGTGCAAGCAAGTAAAACAATCTTCATAAACGTTCCAACAAAACCATAAATGCCAAAAAACATTACTACAAATGAAAAATATATATTTACAAAATACTGAAAAAATTGTATTTACAAAATATTGAACACGAGGCTTGTTTGCAAACTTTCATGAAAGCAAGACATATTGCACATTTAAATCTTCCGCATTAATACTGTCATTGTGACGGTCTTCCTCGAAATTCAATACACGGTGAAACTAAACTAATATATATACAGTTATTATATACGAGTTAAAAACATCCTTAGCTATTTCAGTAACAGTGAGTCAAGAGAAAGGAGGGGGGTGTTATTGGTCGGTGATGGGTGGGTGGTTAGTGTGCATGGGTGGTGGTGCGTGATGTGTGTATGTGGGTGGGTGGTGTGTGGTGGGTGTGTGCATGCATTGNGTGTGTGTNTGCGTGGGGTGTGTGTGTGTGGGTGGGTGGGGGGTGTTTTGGTGGGTGGCGTGTGCGTGGGTGGGTGCGTGATGTGTGTGTGGATGGGGTGTGTGTGGGTTGTGTGATGTGTGTGGNTGGTGTGTGTGTGTGGGTGNTGTGTGTGTGTGTGTGTGGGGGGGTGGGTGTGTGTGTGTGTGGGNTGTGTGCAGATGGTGTGGTGAGAGGTTGCAGGATGGCCATGTCTTGAGGTCTGGGGTCGGGTCCCCGTCTCTTCCATTCAGGTGTGGACATCCCCGGTGGGTCACCTGTTCCGGGCACAAACCCAGGGNAAGCATGGGTCATCAAGGGACAGAGCACTCAAGACACACAGCAGGTCTCCAAGTCGTGTCTCAAGGTGCTGCATGACACAGTGCGACAAGCGAGTGGAACACGGACGAGAGAAGCAGCCAGCTGGATGCAGTGCAACACAAATTTGGATTTATCTTCTCCATGTAAAATTGGTAGAAAATANGTTTTGGGTGACGGAATGTTAACATACATTTCCTCAGGATGATCATGTATTTTTAAGCTATGTTAATTAGACATTCCGATTGTTATGATATAAATAGCTTACAATAAAACTGAACTCCTAGACAAAATAATCCTTTCCTTTACAATATAGATCTTTGGTTTNTTTCTGAAATTGAACATTTATCTTGTTGATTGCACTTTAGCTGAAAGATTTAAATGTATTACGCAAGAGCTGAGCTTCTGTTAACAAGCCAAAATAAGAGCTGAGCTATTTTTGAATGTAATCTCCAAGCTCGATACGTTAAGGTGTTATCGGCCAAATAATGAGTGGCTTAAATGTTGGAGGAAACTGGGGCTATCCGGAAAAAAACCCNACACATCGANGCGGAAACNCTCAATCCCATACAGACGGAACAGGTGGAGTCCAATTTTTGTTGTACTGCCTTCTCCTGGCAAGCCAGAATACGCGTCCACGGGAAACGGAGTGATCCACCAACCCTTACCTCCACTGNACTGGAGTGGTGGGCTGCGCCAATGATGGGGCCTTTANTCTTCCGCATTGCAGATCAGCAATGCTTCCGGACAAATCTAAGAAATGTCGGAGTCGCTGCCGCACTCGTGCAAATCTCCGCCCAGGCCCCNTCGATGCCTCGTTCCGGTGTTGGCGACAGCTTCACTTGTCGCTTGATGGCNGCGCTGGTGTTCCACCACAGTGTGGAACTGCCGTTCCATCTGCTGCGCTGGTGTTCCAGCAGGGTGTTNGNGATGACTGCCGTTCGATCTGCTGCGCTGGTGTTCCAGAGGGCAGTGTGGNAACTGCCGTTCGATCGCTGCGCTGGTGTTCCNGACAGTGTGACTGCGTTCGATCGCTGCGCTGGTGTTCCAGACAGTGTGGGAACTGCCGTTCGTGCTGCTGTGCTGGTATTCCAGGGTAGTGTGGGAACTGGCGTTCGAGCTGAAAGATTGTGTGCCACTAGCTCTGCTGTCTTCNTTAGTGCTGTTCCACCTACACCATTACNATCCTCGAACTCCGCCCTGCCCACCAGGCACAACCAGGTTATCAGANTATATTCAAGTCTTTTATGTGGGAATATTTCCACTCTTTACACATACTCCTGCCCTACCCCATCCTACCCCAAACGANCAAGCAGAATTCCCTATCAGACTATAAAGAAGCAGAAGAATATGTAACTCTGGAATTGATAGACTAAAAACGAGCTTCATAGCTTCTTTCAGTATAAATACATATCGATATTTTCTAGACAGCAGAGGAAAGGGAGTTGGAGAGACAAGAGCAAATCGACAATGAAGATGGCTGGAAGGAAGTCCAGTACGGCAGAACATCTTAATGGACACAGNGCGAAATATTGTTTTCTAGCTCATTGGAGCAGAAAACATCAAAGTCACTTCATGAGAACTTAACCGACACAATATTCTTCAAGATGCACGTGGAGACTCACAATCGCTCTTGGATGACACGAAATCTTCCTCGAGATCTACCCAGAATCATTCGTCCTTCCCTTTTCGCATTGGCTCACACGATCCACCTCCACGATCTCGTCCATTTTAATCGATGCGTCCACTGCATCCGTTCATTGTGACTAGCGTGGCTTTCGACCTCGGTGCCATCCTGAATCCACGTGTAGCTCAAAGCCCTTCAGGCGTGAGCCGGCGAACGGGATCCCACCTGCCAAATATAAACGGGGAATCGTCAGGGTTCAGTTACCGTCTACATTTCTTCTAGGTGTGGCACATGCAATTATTTACATTCATTGTGCTAACGAATGTAAGAAGGCACAAGGCCAGAATATTGCCCTGTTATGACACAAAGCCACTTCCTGTCAGTAAAACATAACTCTTAGTAGTGTGTACTCTTTTATGAAAGTGCTGATGGTGAACACGAAAATAATTATGAATTAAGATAATATGTAGACAGTGCAGTTATATCTTACTCAAGGCATCCTTCGACGAAATCGATTATCTCTCTGTTCGTATTCCAAAGCTTTTTCTCAATAGAGGAGGTGTTTGGAAGACCTTCCTGCCGTCCACCCTGTGGCACCCATTCTTGTCTGTGTTGGAGAGAAAATGAGTGAAACGAGTTCCGAGGAATAAGAACAAAGTACATTTCGATTTAAAGCTTTCGTGACTGCAGGGATTCATCTTCTTGGTTCTTCGGTAAGGTCACGTAGAATGGAAATAATAAAATAATAAAANTAAAATAAATNATTCTCACGACGTTTCGGCCACAACGCAAGCAGCCGTCCTCAGGTGAAGACCAGGTCTGTAATTTGTATTGTTGGAAGACAGACCTGGTCTTCACCTGATGACGGCTGCTTGCGTTGTGGCCGAAACGTCGTGAGAATTATTTATTATGTTTATTATTATTTATTATTTCCCTTCTACGTGATTTACCAAAAGAACCAAGAAGAACAAAGTACATTACGGCAATGCTTGCCTGAATAATTGTGACAACAGAAGTAGCAACCTGCCCTCCCACTCACCCGTGGAAATGTGCATTCTGGTCGCAGCATCAATCATAGGACTGGGTGGGAGACAAGAATCTGTGCACAGGTCACAGTGAAATTAATATACATGGTTAGATCATTGGACTGTGTGTATCGTAAACATACATACAGTAGACTTCCTCAAATGTAAAGGTCTATAAAAACTGAAACGTTTATTCCAAGAACTGCACATCCTTTACACCACTGCCAANTAGATTAATTTGTATTGGGTACTTAATTAACAAATATTGCCCTTGAAGGTGACTTCAGGAACCTTCGGACGAACAATGAACCCGAAGAATGGAAAGGGTAAAAAGTCTGTCACTGAGTTATTATGACCAAGGCCAAATCACATACGTGTCCAACTAGTGTCTGATCACATTAAAGATATGTCTATTCTCTATGTACATACTGCAGCAGAGCAACATTTGTTCCATGGAATGAGGCCAAAAGTATGATTGCTCCACAGATTACTTGAACGTGTATTGCAATCCAGGGCAGTCTCCTATATCGTTGTTAGCGACTAATGGACCATCACTCAGCATTAGCAGTGTGAGCCGGCTCAACTAAAACTAAGCCATAGGCTTCAAATCATAAATAATGAGATTATATTTNGCCATATTCAGGTACCGTGATCATTTGGTCAATTGGATTTCCTGTTGCCGTGAAAAGTGACTCCCCAGAAGCGAGCTCGGCAATTATGCAGCCCAGAGACCACATGTCCACTGCGCAGGTGAGTTCGAGGCCAGTAATATCTCTGGAGCCATGTACTCGAACGTTCCGAAAANTCCGAAAACTGCACACCACACAGAGGAATAGCACTGATTGAGCGAGGAGATCATGCACGTTATTTGCTTAGATTTTTTTAGTGCACGCGGATTTAAAAAAAACATTATATGATGTTAACCTTTATAATTCTATACAGCAATTGAATGTGTATCTTTCTACAACTGGGTCAAAACTGGAAAAGCGTGAGTGGCACTCCAAGAGATGGTTTGAATTTTGGGTAAAGTTGTTTGCAAGCACCTATTAAGGCCTATATGACCTATTAAGGCCTCTGTGGCTGAGGATTAAACTGAGTCACTGAGATTGTAGTGCACTGCAGTGCTGCTCACCATGCCACGTTTCCACACGCACACACATAAGAATAAGTCGCCATTTGCCACTAAGTGGCGGTGACGTCACCACGGCGCCTGTGCCAGGCCAGGTGCACTTTGAGGCCACTTGAAGTGTCGAAGGTTACCGACAGGTCACGGACCGAAATGAGTGGCAGATGCACCAACTATGCCCCTGCTGTGCCAACACATATAAGACAAAGATCCCCGTGTAGCCTTAGCAGACTGTTGGGCAAGTGCTGTTCACGAGCACCTATGAAGGCCGCACGGCACACGAGGGGTGGGTGGCCAGCACTACGCCGGCTGCTTTTGTCTCCTAGTGCGATGTTTACTACACACCGCACTAGGTGCTAAGTTGGGCTGAGTCGACCTAGGGGGGCCAGCACCGGCCATGAGCGGGAATCGGGCGGCCAGGTGCGTAGCGCACTCACGCGCGCTAACCGCTGCACTAGCACTCCCACTCGTATATCCACGAAGATTCACAAAGACACACAGAGACACCCCCGCACGGAAACACAAGTAAAGACCACTCACTTGGCTTCGTCATCATGACACTCNCGCCAAAATCAATTATCCTGATGTTGCCGGTTGCATGGTCTTTGACCATGGTGTTTNCCTAGAAAAAAANTAACAAAGGGCAATAGTGGTTAACGTTCAAATGTGTTCATGGCATGCAGCTCCTACCGTTTAGACATCCAGTTAAGACTGCATTTTACATATTCAGTTTAAGGTGGTTCTCTCCTTTACTCGTGTAAGAAATGTGTCTAACTTTGGGCCAATTGTAGCTGTTGTCATTGTGACGAATGTAAATTAGAATCTCTTCAATAAACTGCAGAGTGAGCTCGAGAGCAAGAAGAGATAGACAATGTCCAAGATTGAAACGAGTGTCGATTATTTTTATACATTTATGAAAACAAAAACATTCGTGTTGTTCAATGCGGTATAAGGTGCAGGGTGTATGGTTTTTAATTTTAGAGTTACGGGAGAGGCATCTTNCGTCACAGTTGCCTCAAGGCAACACAAATCCATGAATGACGCAGTATGCTATTGTATTTACTTACCGGCTTCAGGTCGCCATAAATGATGGCCTCCTTCTTAAGTTTTGCCAGGGCTGTCAACAGGGATCTTGCATAGAGCCTGATTGTTGACGGCGCAAAGATCGTGGAGTTGGCCTGGAATTGATCAAATAGGTCGGTGCTGCAAGACAAGATACCGTCAATGTTATTTCCCTGCCACTTCTTGGTCAATGAACTCGGGACTTGTGTTTTACAATAGTTTAGGATTTTTATCATGTAAACCAAATTAAAATTTCTCCCAGGGAATGATGATGAAACATGACCTGCATATTGGGTTTGAGAAATATAATAATATCAACTTATAACATGCACAGTAATCACTCACAGTAATATAAAGAGAAAATTACTCAGAGGTACGAGGAACCACAAACAGAAAATTTCGATTTAAAACTTTCGTGACTGCAGGGATTCATCTTCTTGTTCTTTCGGTAAAGTCACGTAGAAGGGAAATAATAAAATAATAAAATAAAACATAAAATACAATTCTCACGACGTTTCGGCCACAACCCAAGCAGCTGTCCTCAGGTGAAGAACAGGGCTGTCGGAAAGATTCGGACGCTGTCTTTCTGACAGCCCTGTTCTTCACCTGAGGACGGCTGCTTGTGTGGCCGAACGTCGTGAGAATGTTATTTATTACGTTTAATCTTTATTATTTNATTATTTCCCTTCGACGTGACTTTACCGAAAGAACCAGAACACAAACAGGAAGTCAACCAGTGATGAGGAGGCGCCAACAGATGCCTAAGCTCTGCGTCTTGTATATATCAAGGTATTATCAACAACATTTGAACCTATGAGACATCTCCTTTACAGTGGCAAAATATAGTAATACGTTTTTATCCTTTCAACTGTACAAAAACTGACACCTTTATACAAGGCATCATGTTTGCAATAACCACAACACAAGCAGTCAAAATGCAACAGACTGCTTGTGTTGTGGTTATTGCAACATGATGCCTTGTATAAAGGTGTCAGTTTTGTACCAGTTGAAAGGGTAAAAACTATTACAACATTTGAGCGTTTACATGTTGGAAGGAACCGGAGCCCCAGACAAACCCCACACTTTCGAGGGGACAATACTCTTCCCATACAGGTGGAACAGGTAGAGTCGACATTTGTGTTCTACTGCCCTCTCCTGACAAGCCAGGGTATCACACCTCGACGCCCACGGTAGGGAGTTTCGTTCATAGGGCTCATGAGAATTTGCTGTTGCATCTGGTTTCATGATGAAGGTAATGGGTGAGACAGGACATTGCGGTAGGTAGCAATGTTGTTTACAGATAACGAGAAACATTACTCTTGGTTCTTTCGGTAAAGTCACGTATAAATATAAAATAATAAATTAAATAGCATACGACGTTTCGATTGCAACACAAGCATCATCAGGTATTATTTAATTTATTATTTATCTTTATACGTGACTTTACCGAAAGAACAAGAGTAATTCCTGCAGTCACGAAAGCTCCAAAATTAACGAGAAACATTGTTTACTGTATTTGTAATTATTATGAAGTGATATGTTTTAATGTGCTGTACAATGTAAAATGGTGGTACCACTCTAATTAAGGTGGGAGAGTATCGTTGCATCATAAACAGTTACGTGCCAGGTTAAGGAGGCACCCATGTCCATTTCATCTTTTAAAAACTACCAATAAAGCCTTAAAATAAAACGGCTGGACATTCCGATGGGTGGTGACATGGCCTCATGGCAGTAGGATCCCCGCCTTTCGTCGAGGTTCATGGTTCGAATCCAGCAGCCTCCCTGATTAATGCAGCTCTAATAATAGCACGCACCGTGTCTGTCACAGCCGATGTCAAATTCGAAAATTACCCAAAAAATTACTTTAATTGCCGTTGTACAACTTAGGAATCATCGCCCCCCCCNTACTGGCAATCTAATACCCCAGGTCACTGTTGCAAATGAGACGCATCCTGGTCTAATCTTAATTTTGGAGCTTTCGTGACTGCAGGAATTATTCTTTGGTTATTTCGGTAAAGTCACGTGACTTTACCGAAAGAACCAAGAATCCTGGTCTCTTAAGTTCTCACCTGCTCAAAAAAAAATATCTGAAATTCAGCGAATGTTATCTGCACGTTTTAAAAACTTGCTTGAGATAAACACGATGTTGGCGCACATATGTGATATTTACTTACGTGATGAGCTCCATAATGAAGGCGGGATGATGTCTGAACAGAAGGTGTCCGAGACATCTAATAATGCAGTTATTTTCTGTGTCCTTGGACTGCAACACATTCATGATATGCGCCTCCATTCTGCATTTCTGAATGTTGTTGCTGTGGAGGGAATGCATCGATAAGTCTCACCCCACTCTTTAAGTCTTGCATATTTTTAGGCATTATCACACACATGGGATGGCTCAGTCAACAGAGCTCCAGAATCATGGCTATGAGCGCTTAATCCGGTCAACGTCGACATCGTCCCTGCCGGTCGACGTAATCAGCGCCAACTGGGGAAGCTGCACCAATTGGTTGGGAAGTTGTCAATGTCGTTACTTGAGGTGAAAATTGTGCACCACTGGATTATGATCACTGTAGTTTTTGAGCTATGTTAAGCGAGTAAGGTAGAAAGTGTCCTGCTGCTCCAACCCAAACTGTGGACGATATTGTCAACCAATGTAGTCTTTGCTGCTTTAATGTGGAATTGCAAAAGTAAAACAAAATCTCTCCTGAAGACCTCTTGTGGTAGCAGACCTTGGCATTGGTATTTAGTGCCTGAACATGTTGCCATATAGAAGAATAGAATATAATGAGCAAAGGGCAGCACTCATCCACGCTGTTGGTCAGTGGTTTGATCGCCACGTTCACGTGGCAGGCACCATAAAATTACATATTGCCTCTTCATGACAAATCAAACATTATTTTGATGGTGTTTGATGACATTTATGAAACTCATACAGAAACAACAGCTTCTGATAGAGATGGATACATGACCCGGCAGCAGCACGTTCGCCACTCGTTGCAGAGGTTCAAGGTTCGATTCAAGTGGCCGCTCTTATTAATACTGCGGGTGTATAACCATAATGCATGCTGTCTGCTTCGATGGATGCTAAAGATCACCTGACGTAATTTGCAAGAGTATGCCACTGTGTGCTTGTAACTGGGTACAATGTTTGCCAATATCGAAACCTACACCACAAATCCTCAATTTGTATTGTGCAACATAGCAATCATTGTCCCCTACTGGCAGATTAATGCTCCAAGTCACTCTTGCAATGAGACTCATCATGGTCTCTTCAGTTCTCACGAGGTTAAACAAAATCAACTTTAAAATTATTACTGTTTAGACTTCCTCTGAAATGTGTAAATTAACACAAATTTTACAAGCTATGGTTCTCTTCACGAATTCAGATCTTTTTAAAATGTGGTCCATGTCGTTGTTCAAACTTACGTAGAAGTGTTCGCTAGCATCTTGATGGCCACTTCTTTTTTCGTCTTGTGGTCCAGGCATCGGAGTACCTGCCCAAAGGACCCCTTCCCAATCACATTCAATACTTGGAAGCGGTACACCAAGTGTTCATCCGTGATCTGGAACAAGATTACACAAGTGTTCAGTACTCAACCAGGGCCCTCTCTGAGTGCTCAAACATTACTCAGTCTAAACACACGGCTCATTCAAGTTCTCATTTATCAGTCACTGGTTTGACATTCACACACTCATGCACATGTCTGAGCTCTCTCTGATGTCTCTGCCAAATACATCTTTGCCTCACGCTGGAAACCACTAAATCATTCTATGCAAAGTGTGGGTTATAGAATGTCCTTTATCTGTATTTATGAAGCTTTTTCTCAGAGCTGGATGACAAAGATAGTCACTACATCGCGCGCTTCGAGATGCACTTCTGCTGCTGTCTGGAATGCTCTTCCGATATTAGGAAGCCACTGGAGCGATGCACTTTAAATCTAGATTTAAAACCAAAATCACAGATGCCAAATTTCAGGCCCTTTCTCCTTCAGCCTCGTTCACTTTTACATAGCCATGTTCATTCAATTCCCGGATTCCACCCACACAGTTAGTGGCCTCACTCTGTATGCCCTGCATACTATACTCATAGGCTATGCCAACCCACCCACTACTCAGGTAGCCCCACCTTTTGGTCGTATCAAGAGTTGAGCATTAGGCCAGAACATTTTCATCGATACAAATAAAAAAAAATTGTAGTTGCTTTGTGGCACCAGGAGAGCCTTTCTGAAAATGTCCAAAACCAGGACATTGAGTCGCTTAACATTTAAGTGTTCTTCACATAGAAAATCATGAACATATTAGGTATACACGTGCGTGTAAGGGATGTTGTGCTTTATAGTGGAATGCATGATTTAGTTGCAATGAGCATGGCCCATATTGGAGAGTCTTACCGGAATGTAGTGGTCGTTGATGTCATCGTAGCCATTATTGGAAGGGCCATTTCGTTCAGAACGAATCTTGAAATAATAAACTTCATTGATTTCAATATTTCTCGACGTTCCTGCACTGTCATTGTCTTTGAATTTGTCCAAGACTTCTGCACACACACATGCCCAAAGACACACATGGTCATTCATGCACATATACACGTGTGCAACAAACGTAATTACAATCACAAATAAACCGAGCACATAATGGTACACTTAACAAAGAGACTCGATTTGGGCCTCTTGTATGTGTGCTGTTAACGGATTTGTAAAGCCATTTAGGGATTGGCTCTAGATAGATGTGGATGTGTGTTATAGAGGAGTGTGGCAGTAATTCATGTGGTGAATGATGCTGAATAAAGTGAAGTAAAACCTTGTGGTGTGCAGCTCATCCCTGCCACTGGGAAGACGACTTCATCTAATGGATTTGCCTGTTTTTGTCACACATGCACACAGAGAGGCACACGTGAACATGCAGGCAAGCATACAGACATGGACATTTCTACAGAGACACAGTGGTACACCCACAAACACCCACTGAGAGACTGCTTGTGGAAGGGCCTAAATCGCAGGGAGCTCTCAGAGGATTACCCTAGAGGGTAATTTTGGCCATCACTTCGCGAGAACATGAACGGTGCCCATATTCCCAGAAGCTAATGGCCAATTCCATAAAACATTTTAAACTGCATTTTTCATTGATTTCTCATTTACAAAATATGACTGAAGGGTCAATTGATGAAAGTATTTTATTAAACTGGTTTCAGGTCACGCACCTAACCGCATTCATGAAGTCCAAGTAGAGCTACCAAAGTGTGCTGTGTAGTAAGCTTGTGTGTGTTTGTGTCCTGGTAGGTTCACTAGTACTAGAGTCCCTTACTGCAAACTCAGCTGATAAGCATTGCCTTGAATGTTTCACGAGTCTACCGTGTGTATGCGTGTTTGTGCCATTAGGTCAAAGCAGCCCCTCATGGTCCTGATTACCGCACCACCATTTCGAGTGCACCACCGTACTAGTTGTAATAGATGTTTACTTACAGCACTTGCCCCAACAGTCTATAGAGCTTACACGAGTTGGGGGGGGGGGGGTGGAACTTTGTTTCTTTGCTGTCAGGTAATAAACACATTTGGTGAAGTGACCTGAATGCCTGCACTGTGTGTCGGGCTTGTGGTCTGTGTCAATTGTATGTTAGAATGTCAGTTAAATATGTAGTCCACGACTACTACAACGAAGAAGTGAACTTGTCTCTGCATTGTGCTTATAAGAGTTTGCTGTCAAGTGAGTTGCTATCCGTACATTCGGCGAACACTTACCTTGTGCACAGGTGCAGAGTTATCAGCGAGTTGAGCCTTCTCCAAAAGATCGTTCTGTCACACAGCAAAAGTATATATTAAAACCTCAACAATCTCCTTTGACATTCTTCATTCAACCAAGTTTAGAGCAGCAAGGGAGACCTGTCCAGCAGATGTGACACTCTCCTGGAACTGTTTTCAAATGGGAGTTAAAATCCACGTTTAGATATTGAGAATACAGCTCGTTCTTCCTTGAAGGGTTCCTGAAAAATTAAGTGCCACTTTGTGGTAATCAATTAGTTATTCTTTGGTTTTTTCGGTAAAGTCACGTATAAAATAAATAATAAATTAAATAATAGCATACGACGTTTCGATTGCAACACAAGCAATCATCATCAGGTATAATGAAATAGCGACATAGAATATAACCAGAAAACTATAGACAGACATATAAGCAGACAGATATCACCAAGATACATAGAGAGCAACCCAGGTACAGAGAGAGGTGATCGTCTCTGTGGGGTGGCCTTAAATAGACAGAGGGGGCGGAGGCAGAGAGAGGAGGGGTAGGGAGGTCATTGACATTAAATGTCCCTACCCCTTCTCTCTGCCTCCGCCCCCTCTGTCTATTTAAGGCCACCCACAGAGACGATCACCTCTCTCTGTACCTGGGTTGCTCTCTATGTATCTTGGTGATATCTGTCTGCTTATATGTCTGTATAGTTTTCTGGTTTATCTTGTCGCTATTTCATTATACCTGATGATGATTGCTTGTGTTGCAATCGAAACGTCGTATGCTATTATTTAATTTATTATTTTATTTTTATACGTGACTTTACCGAAAAAACAAAGAATAATTCCTGCAGTCACGAAAGCTCCAAAATTAAGATTGAACCACTTCTACGGGGAAGTTCCAAGTTTACCTTTTTCTCTCTCTCTGGGTTTCTTGTTCTCTCTCTCTGCCTGTATATTTAGTGTAATTTTCTCTGTCTACACTCGTTTTGTATCGTTCTTAGGTTCTGCTCTGTCTGTGTGTCTCCGTTCCTCTTTTTTATGTTTTGTCTTTCTTTGGAATTTAAATTCTAACTTAGCAATCTTTGAAATACGTAATCGACCAGGCAATGCGTTAATTGTGTGTTGGCCGACTCTCTGTGTCGTTTTACATAACATTTCGATACTTTGCTAGGTTATTTAATTTAGTGTGTTCTGTCTCCCTCTAAGCCTGCTTACCTTACTCCCCTCCCTTCGTACTCATTGACATGTAAATGTTTTCCCTACCCCTCCCTCTCTCTGCCTCCGCCCCCTCTGTCTATTTAAGGCCACCCCACAGAGACGATCACCTCTCTCTGTACCTGGGTTGCTCTCTCTATGTATTGGTGAGAGCCTGTGCCTGACCTGAGAGGGAGAGTCATCGTTCTTTTCGTTTCCCTTTCTCGCTAAGACCTGCGGTTACTGCTGCCTTTCCACCATGGCGCAATATCCAAGGCTCGAGTGTCTTTCGCGAAGGAACGGGTTAATCTGCTATCCACCGCCCGAGATCACAGCCGACATCGTCGCAGCTGCTGTGGCCACGTGTGTGGGCCATGCGGGCATCCTCACCGCCCAAAGGCAAGATCGAGGTGTGGTGGTGTACGTGACCCAGGAGAGTATGGTGGCGCGCCTGGTAGAGACGGGGCTTGACGTCGGGGAAGGGCTGTTTGTGCAGTGCACCCCGCTCTCGTCGCCCGCCATCAGGGTAATGCTCTCAGGTGCGCCGCCATTTCTCAAGGGCACCGAACTGCGCCGAGATCTACAGCGCTTCGGCACAGTGATCTCGAATATAATTATGCTGCCTTTGAGGTCGAAAGACCCAAAGCTAGCACACGTTTTGTCGCTGCAGCGTCAAACGTTCATGATCTTAAAGGAAGGCAACACGGAATTGGATGTGAACTTCAAGTACACCATTGATGGTCACGTCTATACCGTGTATGCCTCCACGGCCGCGCCGAAGTGCTACGGGTGTGGTGGTGTCGGACACACCCGTAAACACTGCACGGCAAACAAACAGGAAAGGGGAAAAGCAGCTCCGCCTGCGCAGACAGCAGCAGCAGAAGTGCGGGAGCAGCAGGCGCCGCCGCCGCGGCAGCAGCTGCAGCAGCAGCAGGCGCTGCCACCGCGGCAACAGCAGCTGCAGCAGCAGCAGCAGACCTCCACCGACGCTGCTGATGGTCACGCGCGGCCAATGACTGACGGCGGGGAAGATGGTTTCACCGTCGTTGAGTCGAGAAAGCGGAAGGCGAGAGGAGGCAATGCGGGGGGGGGCGCGGTGGCACCCTTCCAAAACGCGTGGCCGCCGCCGCCGAGAAAGACAACAGCGACAGTGACGAACGGGACAACCGCCCGAACGCAACAGCAGGGCGCGGCGGTGAGGCCGGCCACAGGGTGCGGTGATCGTCATTGACGAGGCCCACCGGCCGGTTGATGCCGAGGCAGAGGGGCGACCACCAGACCTGGACTCGGCTGCCCCGGAAGTGGGGGGGTGCTGGAAGCCACCGATGAGCCTGCCGATACACGGCGCTCGGGGTGACGACCAGCTCACCTCCTCACCCGACCAGGTGAGGGAGGCAGAGGCCGCAGAGGGGAGCCAGCCCGAGTTGGAAGACACCTCCGATCGGCACGGTGCGTTGGAAGAGGTAACCACCGAGCCTCACACAAGCGTGCCGGGAGACTCAGACGACGGAGGGTCGGAGTTAGAGATAGAAGACAACTTGAGTGAGGGGAGCTACTCACATGTTAAGAAGAAACGAGAGTACACACCCGGCAAGATTGTCAAATTCCTCCGAACTAGTTACAAGAAGCGGGGGTCGACATCGGAGATTCTTTCCCCGATGTGCAGGCCTTCTTGAAGGTCGCGCAGACAATCATCAGCGACATGGAAAAGCACAAATGCACCCCGCAGGAAGGCAATCGGCTGAGGGGTTTCATGCAGAAAGCAAGAAAGGGGAGCATGTCCCAACCGGAGTGCCCCCCGCTGATGCTGTTGCTGAAGCCGACGCCTAAAGCCATGGCTTCCTCAGGTGTAAGGATCGCGAGTTTAAACTGCAACGGAGCTCGAAGCGATCAGAGGTGGCACCGCATCTGCAGCTTCATTAGCGAGCAGAAAGCGGATGTGACGTTTCTGCAAGAAACGCACCTTGACGCAACTCTGCAGGCCCAGCGCCAGCACCTCTTGGGCAGCCGGACCTTCTTCAGTCACGGAGAAGACAACCGCGCTGGTGTTGCAATTGTGTTTAGTCCAAAGTTTCTCCCAGAAGGCGTGGCCTTCAGAGAGATCCAAAAGGCTATCTGATATCTGTAGACTTCGTGTTAAACAACACGAGGCTACGGTGTTTCAACGTTTATGCGCCGAGTAAGACCAGTGAGAGGAAACGCTTTTTCTCTGGCACACTGCGGAATGCCTTGGAGGCAGGCAGTGCGGACGGGGTGCTCACGGTCGTGGGGGAGATATGAACTGCACCCTCGACCCGGCTCTCGACCGCAATAGTGCTGAGCCCCACCCGGAATCCGCACGGCCATTAGCCGACATGGTGCAGCAACTGGGTTTGCTCGACACGTGGCGACTGCAACACCCAGGCCAGAGGCAATACACTTGGTGCCGCGCGGGCCTGCAGGGGAGGATGAGCCTCGCCAGGCTGGACCGGCTGTACATCAGTGCGGACAGCGCTAACCGGCTAGGGGGCAGCAACATCACCCCGTCCGGTTTCTCTGACCACCACCTGGTCTCAGCACTGCTGCGAGTCCCCAGGGAGAGGCGTCGCTGCCCCTACTGGAAACTCGACGTGCAGCTGCTTGAGGACGAAAATTTCACGGAGGCATTCAGGGCCTGTTGGTCACACTGGGCAGCAACTAGGAGCAGTTTCAGCTCTGGTCAGCGATGGTGGGAACACACTAAAGCGCAAATTAGGGCCCTCTGTCTACAGCTTTCGAGCCAGCACGCCGCCGCCAAGGAGGAGACGGTGAAACACCTGGCGAGCGAGCTGCTGCTGCTCGAGGCTGAGATGGGCTCGGCCCAGGACGCGCACAACAACGAGGGCGAGGTGCTGCTGGAGAAGCGGCGACTTTTTAGGGCCGTCACGGACCAACAGGCACATAGTTCGTTTGTGCACAAAAAGGTGCAACACCTGGCACAGACGGATTCTCCCTCAAAGTATTTCTTTAGGCTAGGCAACAGACCCTCGAGCAATGAGAACGACATTTCAGGGTTGCTTACCCCAGACGGGGAGACAGCAACTGCCGAGGGGGAAATTGCTAGGATCGCGAAGGACTTCTATTCACACCTGTTCAAGGCTGAGCACGTACAGGACGAGGCGGTTGAGGAACTACTAGCTGCGGGCCCCACTCTGGGGGACGCGGAGAGAGACAAACTGGAAAGCCCCGTCACCCTGGAGGAGCTGCACACTGCCATGAAAAGTCTGGCAGCTGGCAAATCCCCAGGGATCGATGGGCTGCCAGTTGAGTTCTACGAAACTTTCTGGGATGTACTCGGCCCTTGCCTGCTGGGGCTGCTGGAGGAGAGCCTGCGGGACGGGGAACTCCCGCAGAGCTGCAGGAGGGCGGTGGTCACCCTGTTGCCTAAGAAGGGGGACCTGCGTCGCATAGAAAACTGGCGGCCCGTCTCCCTCCTGTGTGCCGACTATAAAATATTCGCCAAGGCGCTGGCAAACCGCCTCAAAGAGGTGGTGGATCAGCTCGTGCAACCCGAGCAGGCGTATTGCATCCCCGGCCGCTGCATCTATGACAACATCGGCACGGTCAGGGATGTGATCTCCCTCGCGGATATGCACGACGTGGATGCAGGTCTCCTATTCATGGACCAGGAGAAGGCGTTCGACAGGGTGAGCCACGAGTACCTGAGAAGACTGCTCCTCTCCTTCGGGTTCGGCCAGAACTTCACGGCACATGTGCACCTCCTATATACGGGCATATCCAGCCTCATAAAAATCAATCAAAGGCTTGGCTGCCCTGTTCCCGTGACAAGAGGAGTCAGGCAGGGGTGCCCTCTCTCGGGGCTCCTCTACACCCTGTCCCTTGAGCCGCTCTTGCGACGCCTGAGAAACACCTTGTCCGGGTTCAGGGTCCCGGGCCGGAGAACGCAGTCATAAAGCTCTCCGCATATGCGGACGACGTATGCGCCGTGATCAACGACGCGCAGGACGTCGCTGCACTCTGCCGGGCGGTGGAGGTCTATGAAAAGGCCTCCTGCGCCAAAGTCAACTGGCGGAAGTGTGAGGCGTTATGGATGGGGTCACAAGGTGCAGTGAGTTCCGTGCTCCTCCCAGGCGGAGTCACCTGGCAGGGTGAGGGCGTGAAGTATCTCGGAGTGTACCTAGGGAAGCCCCAAGTCGTTCACAAAAACTGGACCGAGATGAGCGACGTATTTGATGCTAAACTGAGAGCGTGGGCACATCTCGCCCCACAAATGTCCTTCAGGGGGAGAGTGCTCATAGGGAATAACCTGGCAGCCTCGGTGCTGTGGCACAGAGCCAAGGCCCTCCAACCCCCGGGCTGGTTATTCACGAGGGCGAACAGGTCGCTTGCCCACTTTGTCTGGAACGGCAAGCACTGGATGAGGCCAGGGGTCCTCTGCCTGCCGGTGGGTGAGGGCGGCCAGGGCCTGGTAGACGTCACCGCTCGAGTGATGAGCTTCAGGCTCCAGGCCGTGAGAAACTTGCTATATGAACATGAGGAGCTGCCCCGGACGTCGCTGGCCCTCGCCCTGCTGAGAAATGCGGGCGGGCGGCTGGGATATGGGAGGGAGCTCTTCCTTATGGACCTGTCCCTAGTCGATTGCACCGGACTGCCGGGCTATTACCAGAGCCTGTTGGAGGCGTGGCGGAGCCTGGAATGGAGCAGGGCGAGCCCGCACCACGGCCTTAACGGCTTCATGAACCCCTGTTCCACAATAGCCTCCTCGATGGAATCAGGGAGGAGGGAACGCTGGCCCTCCGTTTCGCCTCGGCAGGAGTGCGAACGGTTAGGGATCTTGTGAAGAGCCAGGAGGCCGCTCCAAATGGAAGAACGCGGCTGAGGTGAGCGGTGCCGCTGGGCTCCGCTCCATGATGGCCGGAGAAAAGTTGTTGCGAGAGGCGATCGCGGCGATGCGGAAGCTGCGTTTGCAGCTAGAAACGCCAGGAAACAGCGGTGCCACACGGCCGCCGCCCTCCTCCTCCCCCCCCCTCCCCTCCCCCCGCTTTCCAGGAGTTGCGCGTCTCCTGCATCCAGCCCCCGGGCGCTGTGAGGCAGGGAGGTTGCTCAAGCTCGCGAACTGCAGAGACGTGGCCCTCAAGGGTGCCTCCAAGCGGGTGCTGTACGACTGCTGCGTCAAAACACTGCGGTGTCGAGAGCTGGAAAACCTACCGGACACGAAGTGGAGGGAGTTCTTCTCTCCCTTGATCGACACCACCCCCCAGTGGAAACAGCTCTACAAGGCCCCCGTTGCAAAGCGCAGCGGGGACCTCCAGTGGAGGCTGGCGCATTGGACGCTGCCCTCGGCGGCGTGGATCAGCAAGGTCACCCCGGGGGCATCAGACCTGTGCGTGTTCTGTGGCGCGAGGGAGGACCTCGCCCACCAGTACGTGGGGTGCTCGCGGCTGGACCCGCTGTTCAGACTCCTGGGAGCCGTGTTTAAGAAATTGGGGGTGCCCTTCTACAAGAGCGTTTTTATATGCGGGGTACCGTACCGGGCGGACAAGCGCCACATTCT
>MU249691.1:240974-297795 GCA_018977245.1 Lethenteron camtschaticum | reverse complement strand
TGCTTTTTAGCACATACAGTACTGTACTGTACTACTGTACTGTACAATACTGTACTTACTGTATTGTACAGTTCACCCGTTTGAGTGTTTACTGAAGTCATCTCAAGCAAGGTTAGTGTTCTCTCTTTATACATTACTATACTGTACAGTACTAGTGTGTATTGTCATTTGTTTCATATTTTTGTGCTTCAAAAACAAATAAAAAAGGTCAGAACGGATTAACCGGATTGACATTGAACCCTGTGGGGAAATGTGCCTCGGTTCACGACCAATTCGGTTCGCGACCAGAGTCAGTTCACGAATTAAGTTCGTGAACCGAGGTATCAGTGTATTTGCCTGCGGGGAATTTTGAGACCCCCACCCCCCCTGAATTTCCCCTCCCAGGCGAGGCGATGGATGGGTGGCGCTGGAATCGAGAGCAGCGACACGAACTATGTCACCGCCCCCCCCCACACACACATCCTCCCCCCATACCGTTCGCTGTCGACCGTTAATCGATATTAATCCTATGGATTCCGCTCCGCCGGTCCATAATAAACACACATTGCAAAGAAAATTCACCGGGGTTAATCGTGACTTGCGGCTTAATCGCCGTGTCGATTATATTGGCAATCGATTCATGGATCGAGTCATGATATGACACTCTGCAACGCCCCCCCCCCCTTTAATTTGATTGACTGATATCATCAAAATCGATGATTCCGTCGCTGCCCGCTTTTGTTATTACCACAGAGCAGCGGTGGGTGGGAGATGTTGACTACCTCGCCTGGTCTACAGGAGGTCGTGGGTTCCATCCCGACCCTGACGCCTGCTGCTATATTTGCAGTTTGCGTGTCTCTCTCTCCTCTCATCATCATCACGGTGGCTAGGAGATGTTAACTACCTCGCCTGGTATGCAGGAGGTCGTGGGTTCCATCCCTGACGCCTGCTGCTGTATATTTATAGTTTGCGTCTTTCTCTCTTCCCGTGGTCGCGTGGATTAGTCTCTGGGTCCTTCAATTTTTTGAGTATTTGTCAGATGAACATTTCCACACGATAAGCCACTTCGTTGAGCTATCAGTTGTGATTGCAAGGTCGTTTCAGTAAAAAAAATAAGAGAGAGCTACATACCCTGGGCCAAAAAAAAAGTCGTTTCGTTTTTCAGTTCAAGAAGTGAGATTGTAGTGTGTGCTCTGCATCTACGGTCAGCCATTCTAAAGACAAATAAGAAGACTGTATAGGTAACCTCGCTCCCTTCGACCCATGGGTAGACTAAATTCCATCTGTTCCATCTCACTCCCTTCTACCTATGGGTGGACTAATCTCCATCTATTCAATCTCACTCCCATCTACCCGTGTGTGGACTAATCTCCATCTGTTCAATCTCACTCCCTTCTACCCGTGGGTGGACTAAATTCCATCTGTTCCATCTCACTCCTTCTACCTATGGGTGGACTAATCTCCATCTGTTCCATCTCACTCCCTTCTACCTATGGGTGGACTAATCTCCATCTGTTCCATCTCACTCCCTTCTACCCGTGGGTGGACTAAATTCCATCTGTTCCATCTCACTCCCTTCTTATGGGTGGACTAATCTCCATCTGTTCCATCTCACTCCCTTCTACCCTGTGTGGACTAAATTCCATCTGTTACATCTCACTCCCTTCTACACCGTGGTGGACTAATCTCCATCTGTTCAACTCACTCCCTTCTACCCGTGGGTGGACTAATCCATCTGTTCCATCTCACTCCTTCTACCTATGGGTGGACTAATCTCCATCTGTTCCATCTCACTCCCTTCTACCTATGGGTGGACTAATCTCCATCTGTTCCATCTCACTCCCTTCTACCCGTGTGTGGACTAAATTCCATCTGTTCATCTCACTCCCTTCTACCCCGGGGTGGACTAATCTCCATCTGTTCCATCTCACTCCCTTCTACCTGGGTGGACTAATCTCCATCTGTTCCATCTCACTCCCTTCTACCCGTGGGTGGACTAATCTCCATCTGTTCCATCTCACTCCTTCTACCCGTGGGTGGACTAATCTCCATCTGTTCCATCTCACTCCCTTCTACCCGTGGGTGGACTAATCTCCATCTGTACCATCTCACTCCCTTCTACCCGTGGGTGGACTAATCTCCATCTGTTCGATCTCACTCCCTTCTACCCGTGGGTGGACTAATCTCCATCTGTTCGATCTCACTCCCTTCTACCCGTGGGTGGACTAATCTCCATCTGTTCCATCTCACTCCCTTCTACCCGTGGGTGGACTAATCTCCATCTGTTCGATCTCACTCCCTTCTACCCCGTGGGTGGACTAATCTCCATCTGTTCGATCTCACTCCCTTCTACCCGTGGGTGGACTAATCTCCATCTGTTCGATCTCACTCCCTTCTACCCCGTGGGTGGACTAATCTCCATCTGTTCGATCTCACTCCCTTCTACCCGTGGGTGGACTAATCTCCATCTGTTCGATCTCACTCCTTCTACCCCGTGGGTGGACTAATCTCCATCTGTACCATCTCACATCCTTCTACCCGTGGGTGGACTAATCCCATCTGTTCGATCTCACTCCTTCTACCCGTGGGTGGACTAATCTCCATCTGTACCATCTCACATCCTTCTACCCGTGGGTGGACTAATCTCCATCTGTTCCATCTCACTCCCTTCTACCCGTGGGACTAATCTCCATCTGTTCCATCTCACTCCCTTCTACCCGTGGGTGGACTAATCTCCATCTGTACCATCTCACATCCTTCTACCCGTGGTGGACTAATCTCCATCTGTTCCATCTCACTCCCTTCTACCCGTGGGTGGACTAATCTCCATCTGTTCCATCTCACTCCCTTCTACCCGTGGGTGGACTAATCTCCATCTGTACATCTCACATCCTTCTACCCGTGGGTGGACTAATCTCCATCTGTTCCATCTCACTCCTTCTACCCGTGGGTGGACTAATCTCCATCTGTTCCATCTCACTCCCTTCTACCTATGGGTGGACTAATCTCCATCTGTTCCATCTCACTCCTTCTACCCGTGGGTGGACTAATCTCCATCTGTACCATCTCACATCCTTCTACCCGTGGGTGGACTAATCTCCATCTGTTCCATCTCACTCCCTTCTACCCGTGGGTGGACTAATCTCCATCTGTACCATCTCACATCCTTCTACCCGTGGGTGGACTAATCTCCATCTGTACCATCTCAATCCTTCTACCCGTGGGTGGACTAATCTCCATCTGTACCATCTCACATCCTTCTACCCGTGGGTGGACTAATCTCCATCTGTACCATCTCACATCCTTCTACCCGTGGGTGGACTAATCTCCATCTCCATCTCACTCCCTTCTACCCGTGGGTGGACTAATCTCCATCTGTACCATCTCACATCCTTCTACCCGTGGGTGGACTAATCTCCATCTGTTCCATCTCACTCCCTTCTACCCGTGGGTGGACTAATCTCCATCTGTACCATCTCACATCCTTCTACCCGTGGCGTGGATGGACTAATCTCCATCTGTTCCTCCACTCCCTTCTACCCGTGGGTGGACTAATCTCCATCTGTACCATCTCACATCCTTCTACCCGTGGGTGGACTAATCTCCATCTGTTCGATCTCACTCTCGGTAAGCGAGCTGGGCTACAAATCCGATGACTCGAGTTCGATTTCCACTCACGGCCAACACTAGTGAGGATTATCTGAACCATTCCCTGGGCCTCCCTAGGTCGACTAATCATCAAATGAGCACCTGATGCAATGTGTAAAAAAATTAACCCGTAAAAACAAAGTTTTTCACTATAAATCTTTATATGCGTGGCGGCTAGAGTCCTCTCGTCCCTGGCTTGAGATGGCTGCCACCTATGGGTCAGATGATTGCCTGCCACATTAAGCAATTAGTAATTAAACATAAAAAAATTCCTAAAAAGTGTAAAGTTCTGGAGAAAAATTTTCACGAAAATAAATTGTCACGCACAACAGTCTGTGTGCCAAATGTCAGCTCGATTGGATCACGGAAGTGGGTTAAAAACGACCGAAATATTTGCACGGTCGTAAGCCGCAAGCAAGCAAGCAAGTGAACTTAATATAAAGGATTAACAAGTATAACCCGTAAAAACAAAGTTTTTCACTATAAATCCTTTATATGTTGGCGGCTAGAGTCCTCTCGTCCTCTGGCTTGAGATGGCTGCCACCTATGGGTCAGATGATTGCATGGCATCATTAAGCAATTGGTAATTAAATATAATATTTTTGTCCTAAAAAGTGTTTAAAAAAATTCACGAAATTAATTGTCACGCACAACGAGTCTGTGTGCTAAATGTCAGCTCGATTGGATCACGGGAAGTGGGTTAAAAAACGATTTGCACGGTCGTAAGCGCGCAAGCAAGCACGCAAGCACGCAAGCAAGCAAGCAAGCGAACTTAATATAAAGGATTTAAAAAAAACATCCCCTCTGGGAATAAAGGCGGTCGGGCGCGTGGTGCAGGCCACCCACCCCCTCGTGTGCCACAGTGCCGGCCTTCGTAGACTACTACCACTACTCGCGAACAGCACTTGCCCGACAGCCTGCTACAGGCTATACGGGGAATCTTTCTCTTTGTTTAACGAAAGCGATTATCACATCTGACGACGACGACGACGATGATGATATAGTGCGCATTCCTCGACGTATTGGCCGTGATTAGTTGGTAAGTTTTAGAGCAAAAACAAAAAAACACTAAAACTCCTCTGTTCACGCTTCTCTGCTAAATTGGACGACCGCATTCCAAAATCCAATTTTAGCTCCATTGCTTTCAATTTGACACTAGGCAGCGAGGGGGCGGGGCTGGGTTGGGCGTGGGGGGGGCGGGCGGAGGGGGGGGGGAGATAAAAAAAACTACGGCACGGTGGAGGAGTCGTCGAGAGAAAGCGAGAGATCTGGATGGAGGGAGGTAGCAAAGGAAGACGTGGAATGCGTGGAGACAGATGGGGAGAGATGGAGGGAGTGGAGGATGAGGGGATGCCTGGAAAGAGAGGGGGGGAGGGAGTGGAGGAGAAGAGATGTTTGGAGAGAACAACCACACTGAGAGGGAGGGAGGAGGGGATCAGTGTTGGGTCCCGGGTCACCACCCCCCAAATGCCAGCCCCACCCCCCAGCACCCCCCCCCCCCCCCGATTTGAAGCTTTTCGTGACTGCAGGATTCATCTTCTTGGTTCTTTCGGTAAAGTCACGTAGAATGGAAATAATAAAATAATACAAATAAAACATTTTTATGTTTCGATTTAAAGCTTTCGTGACTGCAGGATTCATCTTCTTGGTTCTTTCGGTAAAGTCACGTAGAATGGAAATAATAAAATAATACAAATAAAACATTTTTATGTTTCGATTTAAAGCTTTCGTGACTGCAGGGATTCATCTTCTTGGTTCTTTCGGTAAAGTCACGTAGAAGGAAATAATAAAATAATAAAAATAAAAACAAATAAAATACTCACTAGAGAATTGTATTTTATTTGCTTTCTCACTAGAGAATTGTATTTTATTTAGTTTTATTATTATTGTTTTATTATTTTCCTTCTACGTGACTTTACCGAAAGAACCAGAAGATGAGTTGTTTTTATTGATGTTTGAGCAGTGAGGCAGGAGGAGGATGGCCAGCACCACGCCCGACCGCCTTTGTCTCCCCAGCGGCGATGTTTACACACCGCACCAGGTACTCATGTGAGGCTGAGTCGACCTAGGGGAGGCCCGGACCAGTTCAGATAATCGTCACCGGTGTTGGCCGTGAGCGGGAATCGAACCCGGGTGGCCAGGTTCATAGCACAGTGCGCTAACCGCTACACCACCGCTCCCCACTTACTCTCCAACAGACACACACACAGACACACACACAGACACACACACACAGACACACACACACAGACACACACACACACACACACACAGACACACACACAGACACACACACAAACACACACACACACACACACGACACACACACGACACACACACAACACACACAGACACACANACAGACACACACAGACACACACACAACACACACACACACACACAGACACACACACCACACACACAATCACACACACACACAGACACACACACAGCACACACACAGACACACACGCAGACACACACACACACACACACACACACACACACACACACACCACAGACACACACACAGACACACACACAGACACACACACACACACACAGACACACACACAGACACACACACACAGACACACACACAGACACACACACCACACACACACACACACNGACACACACACNGACACACATACACACACACACACACACAGACACACACACAGACACACACACACAGACACACGCTGGCGAGATCACCAATTGCACCGTCTGTTCACGTGACAACGCTCTACCACATTGGCCAGCCGTGACAGAATCGGAGGCGGTGACTGCCCCGGGCCCCGCGCTTTGGGGACCGCCCCCGCCCCCCCCCCTCCCACCACCTCCCGCCACACTTTGAGTCATGGTTGTCAGAGTCCCTGGAATGAGGTGGGGGGGCTTTAAGAATGAGGTGGGGGGGCTTAAGAATGAGATGGGGCCTTTAAGAATGAGATGGAGGGGGGCTTTAAGAATGAGGTGGGGGGGCCATTAAGAATGAGGTGGAGGGGGGGGGCTTTAAGAATGGTGGGTGAATGGGTAATGGGTGAGTGGGTAGATGGGTGGGCGAGTGAATAGATGAGTGAATGGGGAGTGAACGAGTGGCTTAGGAGGTGAGTGAGTGTTCAGCTGTGACCTGCGGCAGTGCGGTGATTGAGTGAGTGAATGGATGAGTGCGTGGGTGAGTTAATGGGCGACTGAGTAGGTGAGTGAATCGGTGAGTGAGTGGGTGAGTGAATGGTTGGATGACTGGGTGAGTTAATGGTGAATGGGTGAGTGGTTGGGTGTGTGAGTGAGTTGGTGAACGAGTGGGTGTGTGAGTAGATGAGTGAGTGGATAAGTGAGTGAGTGAGTGGGTAGGTGGGTGAGTGAGTGAGTGAGTGAATGGGTAGATGAGTGAGTGGGTGAGTGCTGTATGAGTAGATGAGTGAATGGGTGAGTGAGTAAGTAGATGAGCGAGTGGGTGTGTGGGTGAGTGAGTGTTTGGGTAGTGGGTGAGTGAATGGGTGGATGAGTGTGTGAGTGGTTGAGTGGGTGTCTGAGTAGATGAGTTAATGGGTGAGCGAGTGATTTATCGAGTAGGTACTTGAGTTGATGAGTGAGTGGATGGGCCAGTGAATGAGTGAGCGAGTGTGGTTGGGTGGGTGAGTGAATAGGTGGATGAGTGTGTGAGTGGGTGACTGAGTGGTTGGGTGAGTAGGTGGGTGAGTGAATGGGTGGATGAGTGTGTGAGTGGGTGAGTGAGTGGTTGGGTGGGTAGGTGGGTGAGTGAATGGGTGGATGAGTGTGTGAGAGGGTGACTGAGTGGTTGGGTGAGTAGGTGGGTGAGTGAATGGGTGGATGAGTGTGTGAGTGGGTGAGTGAGTAGTTGGGTGAGCAGGTGGGTGAGTGAACGGGTGGATGAGTATGTGAGTGGGCGAGTGAGTGGTTGGGTGGGTAGGTGGGTAAGTGAATGGGTGGATGAGTGTGTGAGAGGGTGACTGAGTGGTTGGGTGAGTAGGTGGGTGAGTGAATGGGTGGATGAGTGTGTGAGTGGGCGAGTGAGTGTTGGGTGGGTAGGTGGGTGAGTGAATGGGTGGATGAGTCTATGAGTGGGCGAGTGAGTGGTTGGTGGGTAGGTGGGTGAGTGAATGGGTGGATGAGTGTGTGAGTGAGTGAGTGGTGGGTGGGTAGGTGGGTGAATGAATGGGTGGATGAGTGTGTGAGTGGTGAGTGAGTGGGTGGGTGAGTAGGTGGGTGAGTGAATGGTTGGATGAGTGTGTGAGTGGGTGAGTAAGTGGTTGGGTGGGTAGGTGGTGAGTGAATGGTTGGGTGGGTGAGTGTGTGAATGGGTGAGTGAGTGGTTGGGTGGGTGAGTGAGTGGGTGAGTGAATGGTTGGGCGGGTGAGTGAGTGGGTGAGTGAGTGGTTGGGTGGGTGAGTGAGTGAGTGAGTGGGTGAGTGAGTGGATGGGCCAGTGAATGAGTGGGTGAGTGAGTGGTTGGGTGGGTGAGTGAGTGAGTGGGTGAGTGAGTGGTTGGGTGGGTGAGTGAGTGGGTGAGGGCGCGAGTGGGTGAGCGAGAGCACAGCTGTCCTGCAGCAGCGGTGTGGATGATGGGACGAAGCAGTCAGCCTGGGGAAGGTGGATCTAGCGGAGGGCGGGGGGGGAGGTGGGGGGGGGGGCTGCCCCTTCGCTTTAAGATATTTGGAGGAGTTTGCGGCAATGCCTTTGTGTCAATTGTACCCGGCAGCTGGCCAGGGAGGGGACTAATTATAGAAGGGGCCATACATGGGGCGCAATTGCGATTCCTCGACTCCTGACCCCCCCGCCCTTCCCCCCACCTGCCCCCCCCCTCCTCCCCCTCCCCTCCAACCACCCCCACCGAGCGAAGTGCTCACAGAGAACAGCGACGGCCAGGGTCTCTCTGCTGCTGCGCTGTAGTACGTCACCAGCAGCAGCAGCAGCACGTGGACACTGCAATACATAGCCCCGCCCCTCCCCCGGGTTCCCCCCACCCCCTCCCTCCAACCACCCGCGTCGGTGAACAGATCTCTATGTGGGTGAACAGATCTCTATGTGAGTGAACAGGTCTCTATGAGGGTGAACAGATCTCTATGTGAGTGAACAGGTCTCTATGTGAGTGAACAGGTCTCTATGTGGGTGAACAGGTCTCTATGTGGGTGAACAGATATCTATGTGGGTGAACAGATCTCTATGTGGGTGAACAGGTCTCCATGTGGGTGAACAGATCTCTATGTGGGTGAACAGATCTCTATGTGGGTGAACAGATCTCTATGTGGGTGAACAGGTCTCCATGTGGGTGAACAGATCTCTATGTGGGTGAACAGATCTCTATGTTGGTGAACAGATCTCTATGTTGGTGAACAGATGTCCATGTGGGTGAACAGATCTCTATGTGGGTGAACAGATCTCTATGTGGTGAACATATCTGTATGTGGGTGAACACATCTCTATGTGGGTGAACAGATATCTATGTGGGTGAACATATCTGTATGTGGGTGAACAGATATCTATGTGGGTGAACAGGTCTCTATGTGAGTGAACAGATCTCTATGTGGGTGAACAGATCTCTATGTGAGTGAACAGATCTCTATGTGGGTGAACAGATCTCTATGTGGGTGAACAGATCTCTATGTGGGTGAACAGGTCTCCATGTGGGTGAACAGATGTCTGTGTGGGTGAACAGATTTCTATGTGGGTGAACAGATCTCTATGTGGGTGAACAGATCTCTATGTGGGTGAACAGATTTCTATGTGGGTGAACAGATCTCTGTCTGGATGAACAGATGTCCATGTGGGTGAACAGATCTATATGTGGGTGAACAGATCTCTATGTGGGTGAACAGATCTCTATGTGGGTGAACAGATTTCTATGTGGTTGAACAGATCTCTGTCTGGATGAACAGATGTCCATGTGGGTGAACAGATCTATATGTGGGTGAACAGATCTCTATGTGGGTGAACAGATTTCTATGTGGGTGAACAGATCTCTGTCTGGATGAACAGATGTCCATGTGGGTGAACAGATCTATATGTGGGTGAACAGATCTCTATGTGGGTGAACAGATCTCTATGTGGGTGAACAGATTTCTATGTGGTTGAACAGATCTCTGTCTGGATGAACAGATGTCCATGTGGGTGAACAGATCTATACGTGGGTGAACAGATCTCTATGTGGGTGAACAGATCTGTATGTGGGTGAACAGATTTCTATGTGGATGAACAGATTTCTATGTGGGTCAACAGGTCTCTATGTGGGTGAACATATCTCTATGTGGGTGAACAGCTCTCCATGTGGGTTAACAGATCTCTATGTGGGTGAACAGATCTCCATGTGGGTGAACAGTTCTCTATGTGAGTGAACAGATCTCTATGTGGGTGAACAGATCTCTATGTGGGTGAACAGATCTCTATGTGAGTGAACAGATCTCTATGTGGGTGAACAGATCTCTATGTGGGTGAACAGTTCTCTATGTGAGTGAACAGATCTCTATGTGCGTGAACAGATCTCCATGTGGGTGAACAGTTCTCTATGTGAGTGAACAGATCTCTATGTGGGTGAACAGATCTCTATGTGGGTGAACAGCTCTCTATGTGAGTGAACAGATCTCCATGTGGGTGAACAGTTCTCTATGTGAGTGAACAGATCTCTATGTGGATGAACATATCTCTATGTGGGTGAACAGCTCTCCATGTGGGTTAACAGATCTCTATGTGGGTGAACAGATCTCCATGTGGTGAACAGATTTCTATGTGGTGAACAGATCTCCATGTGGGTGAACAGATCTCTATGTGGGTGAACAGATTTCTATGTGGGTGAACAGATCTCCATGTGGGTGAACAGATCTCTATGAGGGTGAACAGATCTCTATGTGGGTGAACAGATCTCTATGTGGGTGAACAGATCTCTGTGTGGATGAACATATCTCTATGTGGGTGAACAGCTCTCCATGTGGGTGAACAGATCTCCATGTGGGTGAACAGATTTCTATGTGGGTGAACAGATTTCTATGTGGGTGAACAGATCTCCATGTGGGTGAACAGATCTCTATGAGGGTGAACAGATCTCTATGTGGGTGAACAGATCTCCATGTGGGTGAACAGATCTCTATGAGGGTGAACAGATCTCTATGTGCATGAACAGATCTCTGTGTAGATGAACATATCTCTACGTGGGTGAACAGATCTCTATGTGGATGAACAGATCTCCATGTGGGTGAACAGATCTCTATGTGGGTGAACAGATCTCTATGTGGGTGAACAGATCTCTATGTGGGTGAACAGATCTCTGTGTGGATGAACAGATCTCTATGTGGGTGAACAGATCTCTATGTGGATGAACAGATCTCTGTATGCGTGAACAGATCTCCATGTGGGTGAACAGATCTCTATGTGGGTGAACAGATCTCTATGTGGATGAACATATCTCTATGTGGGTGAACAGATCTCTGTATGCGTGAACAGATCTCCATGTGGGTGAACAGATCTCTATGTAGGTGAACAGATTTCTATGTGGGTGAACAGATCTGTATGTGGGTGAACAGATGTCTATGTGGGTGAACAGATCTCTATGTGGGTGAACAGATTTCTATGTGGGTGAACAGATCTCTATGTGGGTGAACAGATCTTTATGTGGGTGAACAGATTTCTATGTGGGTGAACAGCTCTCCATGTGGGTGAACAAATCTATATGTGGGTGAACAGATCTCTATGTGGGTGAACAGATCTGTATGTGGGTGAACAGATCTCTATGTGGGTGAACAGATCTGTATGTGGGTGAACAGATTTCTATGTGGGTGAACAGCTCTCCATGTGGGTGAACAAATCTATATGTGGGTGAACAGATCTCTATGTGGGTGAACAGATCTGTATGTGGGTGAACAGATTTCTATGTGGGTGAACAGATCTGTATGTGGGTGAACAGATCTTTATGTGGTTGAACAGATCTGTATGTGGGTGAACAGATTTCTATGTGGGTGAACAGATATCCATGTGGGTGAACAGCTCTCCATGTGGGTGAACAAATCTATATGTGGGTGAACAGATCTCTATGTGGGTGAACAGATCTCCATGTGGGTGAACAGATCTCTATGTGAGTGAACAAATCTCTTTGCAGGTGAACAGCTCTCCATGTGGGTGAACAGATCTCTTCGCAGACAACACGAACCCTTGCCTCGTGGCAGAGTGAGTGACAGGGACACCAAGCACACCTGTTCACAGCCCCCCACCCCAACCCACACCTGTCCACAGCCCCCCACCCACCCACACCTGTTCACAGCGCCGCCCCCCCCNACCAAACCCCTCCATATTACCCCCACCCACCAACCCGAGAAAGAGGGAGAATAGAGAGAGAGAGAGAGAGCAAACGAAATGATGAACGAAGCAAAGTGCCGACTACACCGAGCATCTTCGTGTTTCCTCTGACCCTACGAAAAGGAGAGGGAGACTGGGGAGAGAAAGAGGGAAGGGACTTTGACTTTTAAAAAACTTTCATTGCCGCCAGCAGCAACAGCACTGGAGGCGATTTCGATATGAAACACACAAAGTCACCAGCAACACAAATGAAAACAAACGCGACAAAGCCACGCGCTGTGGCGCTAAATGCGCGCGCACAGCACGAAAGAAAAGCCACGTGGTGGTGGTGGTGGTTGTGGTTGTGGCGGTGGTGGTGGTGGTTGTGGTGGCGATGGTGGTTGTGGTGGTGGTTGTGTGGTGGTGGTGATGGTTGTGGTGGTTGTTGTGGTGTGGTGGTGGTTGTGGTGGTGGTTGTGTTGACGATGGTGGTTGTGGTGGTGGTTGTGTGGTGGTGGTTGTGGTGGTGGTGGTTGTGGTGGTAGTGGTTGTGGTGGTGGTGGTGGTTGTGGTGATCATCGCGCACGCCACGGTGACGAGCGAGCGCTTCAGAGGGTGCCGTCCACGCTGGTGCAGAGAGGGGCTTGTCCAGCTCCCAGCGTTCGAAGAAGACGCGCACATCACCGACGTGTGTGGTATGCGTGCTCCAGCCGGAGCCGCGCCTTAAGCAGGCCTCTGAACACTGGAAGCACAGAGCAGCCGTCAGTGTCACCTTCCAGCATCTCGTTCTGACACCGCCATCTTCGCCTGAGAACAAGGATGGCGATATTTCGAACTGAAAGATTGATAGAAATGCCACGTAAATATTTGCTTGGAAAAAAAGAGGAAGGGGAATGGAGAATCTAGAGCAAGAGACGGGAGAGAAGGAGAGAAGACAGCTGCTCTGGCCCGAGAGAGAGGAGAGGCGGAGGGAGTACTGACCCGTGCCTGTTGCGTGCGAGGTGTCATACCAGCACGCTGAGATCAAGCGATCCGCGTTTGCTCTCCCCCCCCCCCCCCAATACACACAGACACAACATATCTGGTCCAACACAATGGAGACTAGCAAGAAAAGCTGTCTGTGGACCAATCAACTTCAAGACAGTGCATATCACACAGAGTTATTGGTTTTTTTACCCTTCTATCTGGCAACATAACTGACACTTTAAAGGAGTCATGTTGCATGCCACAATACCTGGTCATAATGCAAACAAAAAACATAACTCTGATAATGTCATGTCCTTGAAGTTGATTGCACACCCGAGANAGCTTTCCTTAGAGCCTAGTCTCACATGGGTTGGACCAGATCGCAAAAGCCAACCAAAGACACTCACCATCAGAGCAGAGAGCTCGGGGTAAGATTTACACCATTGGAACCTTGCCAGTAAAAATATAACAATTGGTTTTAGAAGGGTAAAAAAAAACAATTATAATATTTTACTGGCAATGAGGTCAGGTGTAAATGATCAGAGTTGTTTCCTTTTGTTTGCATTTTGACTGCTTGTGTTGTGTTTTGCAAACATGATGCCTTGTATAAAGGTGTCAGTTTTTGTACCAGTTGAAAGGGTAAAAATCTATTATACAACACAACCCTACCAGCAGGCGCGCACACTCGCAAAAAAAGTGAAGTCCGTGTTGCCTAATTGTTATGAAGTAGCACGGTACCACGCAAACATCACCTCACACGTTGACGCAACGATGCGTACAGACACTCACACACAGCTCAAAACAGCCACACACAGACATTCACACACATACACTCACAGGCAAGACACTCACATAACATTCACACACAGACACTCACACACGTTACAACAACCGCCATTCGCCACTAAGTCACCACGTCCCTTGTGCCAGGCTAGGTGCACCTTGAGGCCACGTGAAGTTTCGAACACCCGCTGGCAGGAGGTCACGGGGCAGACCCAGGTGCCACAGGTCGACTGACTGAGATGACTGATGCACCACCTGTGCCCCCTACTGTGCCAACTTGCTGTGCTTTATCCACCCGGCGCTCCGCTCGTTGTTGTGAGTGTCGCTCCTCTGCCTCCGTTGTTGCTGGAGGGCGACTGCCTCCAACTGCCCAGTAGCGTCCTTCACGAGCCTCCTCCACAGAGGCCGATCTTGACACGGTTAGTACCAGTCATCGGCATGTACACTCAGCTCCACGTCCTCCTGTACCGCATCACTCCATCTCTTCTCTAGCCCGTGCCGCGCCCGTTTAGCCCCTCGATCCGGCCGAACAAAAGCTGTTTCGGCATGCGGTGGCTGGGCATGCGGGCTACTTGACCCACACATTCACACACAGATATTAACACACAGAAAACTCACACACTGCCACGAACAAAACCCCCTGTATAGCCTTAACAGACTGTAAGGGCAAGTGCTGTTAGCGACCACCTATGAAGGCCGGCACGGCGCACGAGGGGTGGGTGGCCGACACCACGCCCGGCCGCCTTTGTCTCCCCAGTGGCGATGTTCACCCACCACACCAGGTACTCATTTGAGGCTGAGTCGACCTAGGGGATGCCCAGTTCCGGTTCAGATAATCGTCACTGGTGTTGGCCGTGATCGTGAATCGAACTCGGTTCGCCCGGTTCGTAGCGCAGCGCGGCGCTAACCGTTGCACCACCGCTCCCCACATACTGCGACGCGCGCACGCGCACACAACGCGCGCGCACACACGCGCGCGCACACAGGCACGCGCACACAGGCACGCGCACACACGCACGCGCAGCTGCTCACTCAGCAATTAAATAGCAGAGAAACAGCTGCAGTGAACAGTCGGCACTGGTGACAGCCGGCATTCCATGTCCACGCAGTATCAGCAGCAGGTACCCACAGCGTCGAGTCTGGTCTCCCCTGACAACACTTTTCTATCCCAGGGGCGGGAGGCAGTTTCGCGGTTCGCACCCAGCGGGCAGCCCTGGTTAGCAATAATACTAAAACTGTAATGCTGATGTAAGAGCAAAAATAAAATACCTCGAAGAAAGTGTCTTGAGTGATGTCCCGCTCGAATGAGCGCTGAAAGCATCTTGCAGGAGCTCATCTGCCGAGCCCGTGGTGGGAATTCCACATTCCTATAGCGGGGATGTGTACATCCATGGGAGAACCACTGTTGACTTCCACGCGACGCGGTACTCGTTTTATCGACCTTCTATGTATGAATGTGCGTAGCTAACCGTGCATCATCAACATCAACACCATCAACGTCGACATCCCCCACTTCCTCATCATGTAGGTACCTCCTCAACATCATCACCACCATCAACATCATCACCACCATCAACATCATCACCACCATCATGTTTGCATAGAGAACTTCTTTCGCACCGTACGTAGCCACCGTGCTAATCGGAGGTGCGGGGGAAGGACAAATAAAGTAAACACAAAAAGCAGTTCTAAAGAAATTAGTTTTTTTATTCTGAGATTATTTAACAGTGCATAGCTCCCATGGGCGTCCTAATATCGGAAGGAAGGAACGTTCCAGACGGCCGCAGAAGCAGCGTCATCTGAGAGCACCGGTTTGGTGCGCATTGATGATGGGTCCTCATCCTCGACGAGGTCAGCGAGGTGTTGGGGTACAAGTGTCGCTAGCACGGCGTGTGTGTAACGAGTGCCACCCTTATTGTCATCATGAATTCGTTCGGCAAACCGAAGTCAATGCAGCAATGACGACGAAAGTGGTGGTGGTGGTGATGATGGCGATGATGATGTTCA
The DNA here is from genome assembly GCA_018977245.1 of Lethenteron camtschaticum. NCBI lineage: Eukaryota > Metazoa > Chordata > Hyperoartia > Petromyzontiformes > Petromyzontidae > Lethenteron > Lethenteron camtschaticum. The sequence goes on along the minus strand of MU249691.1, from coordinate 282,123 downwards.
TAATCATGATGATGCTGTTTAAATTCATAGTTATCGGTGTAACCCAAACGTGCAACACTGCCAGTGGTTCTTTCGACTCACTTTTCAGTTTTATTCTGTCGCGTTGGCGAAATGTTAACTACCTCGCCTGGTATACAGGATGTCGTGGGTTCAATTCTGACCCTCACGCCTGCTGCTGTATATTTGGAGTTGACTGTGTGTCTCTCTCTCATCATCATCACGGTGGCTAGGAGATGTTAACTACCTCGCCTGGTGTACAGGAGCGCGTGGGTTCGACCCTGACCCTGACGCCTGCTGTATATTTGGAGTTGGCGTGTCTCTCTCTCATCATTATCACGGTGGCTAGGAGATGTTAACTACCTCGCCTGGTATACAGGATGTCGTGGGTTCGATCCTGACCCTGACGCCTGCTGCTGTATATTTGGAGTTTGCGTGTCTCTCTCTCTCATCATCATCACGGTGGCTAGGAGATGTTAACTACCTCGCCTGGTGTACAGGAGGTCGTGGGTTCGATGGCGACCCTAACGCCTGCTGCTGTATATTTGGAGTTTGCGTGTCTCTCTCTCTCTCTCTCATCATCACGGTGGCTAGGAGATGTTAACTACCTCGCCTGGTGTACAGGAGGTCGTGGGTTCGATGCCGACCCTAACGCCTGCTGCTGTATATTTGGAGTTTGCGTGTCTCTCTCTCATCATCATCACGGTGGCTAGGAGATGTTAACTACCTCGCCTGGTGTACAGGAGGTCGTGGGTTCGATGCCGACCCTAACGCCTGCTGCTGTATATTTGGAGTTTGCGTGTCTCTCTCTCTCTCATCATCATCACGGTGGCTAGGAGATGTTAACTACCTTGCCTGGTGTACAGGAGCGCGTGGGTTCGATCCAGACCCTGACGCCTCCTGTATATTTGGAGTTTGCGGTGTCTCTCTCCCCGTGGTCGCGTGGATATTTCTGCCCCCACATTGAAAATCAACATCACGTGTTCAGAGTAGTTGGCTGCTCTACGTGTCGATGATGATGATGATGAAAAGCCACTTGGTCGAGTTATCATTGATGATGGTCACGTCGCTTCCGATAAATAGATACGTAGCTCAACGTGGTCATTGCCTGGTCCAAACATTTTTTTTAATTGTATATTGAATCGATGATACGGGGATGGGGATGAGGAATCGTCCAATTATTTATTTACGTCTCTGTTGTTAATTGCGTCCCTGCTGTTGTTGATGTGTCTGTGATTATTGTGTCTACGTTGTGACTCGTGCATAGCATGTTGTTTTTGCTAGTTATGTTCATGTTGTCCATTGTGTCAACGCTGTTGTTGTTGATGTTGATAGGTATGTGTGTTGTTGTTTGTGTTTATGCTATCATTGTGTTTATGTTGTTATTCATGTTTATGTTGCGACTTGTACAGTACGTTGTTATCATGTTTGTGTTGTTAATTGTTAGTCTATGGGTAGTGTAGAGTCTATAGGTAGTGTTGAGTCTATGGGTAGTGTTAGTCTATGGGTAGTGTTAGTCTATGGGCAGTGTTGAGTATATGGGCAGTGTTAGTCTATGGGTAGTGTTAGTCTATGGGTAGTGTTAGTCTATGGGCAGTGTTGAGTCTATGGATAGTGTTAGTCTATGGGCAGTGTTAGTCTATGGGTAGTGTTAGTCTATGGGCAGTGTTGAGTCTATGGGTAGTGTTGAGTCTATGGGCAGTGTTGAGTCTATGGGTAGTGTTGAGTCTATGGATAATGTTAGTCTATGGCTAGTGTTAGTCTATGGGCAGTGTTAGTCTATGAGCAGTGTTAGTCTATGGGTAGTGTTGAGTCTATGGATAGTGTTAGTCTATGGGCAGTGTTAGTCTATGGGTAGTGTTAGTCTATGGGCAGTGTTGAGTCTATGGGTAGTGTTGAGTCTATGGGTAGTGTTAGTCTATGGATAGTGTTAGTCTATGGGCAGTGTTAGTCTATGGGTAGTGTTAGTCTATGGGCAGTGTTGAGTCTATGGGTAGTGTTGAGTCTATGGGTAGTGTTAGTCTATGGGCAGTGTTGAGTCTATGGGCAGTGTTAGTCTATGGTAGTGTTAGTCTATGGGCAGTGTTAGTCTATGGCAGTGTTAGTCTATGGGCAGTGTTAGTCTATGGGTAGTGTTAGTCTATGGGTAGTGTTGAGTCTATGGGTAGTGTTAGTCTATGGGTAGTGTTGAGTCTATGGAAGGTGTTAGTCTATGGGTAGTGTTGAGTCTATGGATAGTGTTAGTCTATGGGTAGTGTTGAGTCTATGGATAGTTTTAGTCTATGGGCAGTGTTAGTCTATGGGTAGTGTTAGTCTATGGGTAGTGCTGAGTCTCTGGGTAGTGTTGAGTCTATGGGTAGTGTTAGTCTATGGGTAGTATTGAGTCTATGGATAGTGTTAGTCTATGGGTAGTGTTGAGTTTATGGGTAGTGTTGAGTCTATGGGTCGTGTTCGTCTATGGGGAGTGTTGAGTCTATGGGTAGTGTTGAGTCTATGGGGAGTGTTGAGTCTATGGGAGTGTTGAGTCTATGGGGTGTGTTGAGTCTATGGGTAGTGTTGAGTCTATGGGTAGTGTTGAGTCTATGGGAGTGTTGAGTCTATGGGTAGTGTTTGTCTATGGGTGTGTTGAGTCTATGGTAGTGTTGAGTCTATGGGTAGTGTTGAGTCTATGGATAGTGTTAGTCTATGGGTAGTGTTAGTCTATGGGAGTGTTGAGTCTATGGGTAGTGTTGAGTCTATGGGTAGTGTTGAGTCTATGGGCAGTGTTAGTCTATGGGAAGTGTTGAATCTATGGGTAGTGTTGAGTCTATGGGTAGTGTTGAGTCTATGGGTAGTGTTGAGTCTATGGGCAGTGTTAGTCTATGGGAAGTGTTAGTCTATGGGTAGTGTTGAGTCTATGGGCAGTGTTGAGTCTATGGGCAGTGTTAGTCTATGGGCAGTGTTAGTCTATGGGCAGTGTTAGTCTATGGCATTGTTAGTATATGGCATTGTTAGTCTATGGGCAGTGTTTAGTCTATGGGCAGTGTTAGTCTATGGGCAGTGTTAGTCTATGGGCAGTGTTGAGTCTATGGCAGTGTTGAGTCTATGGTAGTGTTGAGTCTATGGGCAGTGTTGAGTCTATGGGCAGTGTTGAGTCTATGGGTAGTGTTGAGTCTATGGGCAGTGTTGAGTCTATGGGTAGTGTTGAGTCTATGGGTAGTGTTGAGTCTATGGGCAGTGTTGAGTCTATGGGCAGTGTTGAGTCTATGGTAGTGTTGAGTCTATGGCAGTGTTAGTCTATGTGTTGAGTCTATGGGAATTGTTAGTCTATGGGCATTGTTAGTCTATGGGCAGTGTTGAGTCTATGGGCAGTGTTAGTGTATGGGCAGTGTTGAGTCTATGGGCAGTGTTGAGTTTATGGGAATTGTTAGTCTATGGGCAGTGTTGAGTCTACGGGCAGTGTTGAGTCTATGGGCAGTGTTAGTCTATGGGCAGTGTTAGTCTATGGGCAGTGTTGAGTCTATGGGCAGTATGTTTGTTTAATTTATTTCGCACTGCACGTAGCCAGCCGCGCTATTTGTTGGTGCGAGTGAAGGACAACAACACTCAACATCAACAACAAGCAGTTCTAGACAAATGAGTTATCCCTCCACATGATGACGATGATGATTAATCAAAAGTGGCGTAGCTCCCAATGGCTTCCTGACATCGGAAAGGAAAGAGCGCGTTCCAGACGGCCGCAGAAGTACCGTCTGATGCTGTGACTATCACCACCGTCTGTGTTTGATGGCACCATGGAATTACCATCACCGCCACCGTCATCATCGTGGTGTCACCATAGCACACTTGTCAACTCGGCACGCTCACCGATACCACAGCGCGTGTCTGCCTGTGCCCGTGCGTGTCTGCGACCCGAGTTCGATTCCCGCTCGCGACCAACGCCCGTAGGCCAGTGGCGATTATCTGAACCGGTCTTTGGGCCTTCTCTAGGTTGACTCAGCCTCAAATGAGTACGCGGTGCGGTGTGTAAAACATCGCACTGAGGGAGACAAAGGCGGCCGGGGTGGTACTGGCCACCCACCCCTCGTGTGCCGTGCCGGCCTTCACAGGTGCTGCTCGCTAACAGCACTTGCCCCAACAGTCTGTTAAGGCTACACGCGGGGGGTGGGGGGGGGCATGACCCCCTTCTTCACAGCACATCCGATAGACGACAACGGTGGTGACGAGATAGTTGCATGCAACCGGGGGGTGGGGTGGGGGGTCGTCACCTCCCTCCGATTCTGCGCGACTCGAGGTCCAACCACCCGCTCGTGCTGAAGGAGAGACCCCGTTGGGAGATCGGCAAATCCATAGCGTCACGTGGGGACGGGGGGAGGGGTGATCAGGGGGGGGGGGGGGTGATCAGGGTGGGGGGGGGGGGCTCTGCCGGACACGAGTCAAGGACTCTCAGCGCGGGGTGGGGGTGGGGGATGGGGGTGGGGGTCCTTATATGCAGATGAAGGTGGAGAGAAGAGACACGGGGAGCGGTGGCGCAGCGGTTAGCAACGCGCAGCGCTACGAACCCCCCCCCCCCGCTCCACGGGCCAACACCGCTGACGATTATTTAAACCGTCCTGGGCCTCCCCTAGGTCGACTCAGCCTCAAATGAGTGCCGGGTGCGGTGTGTGAAACATCGCCACTGGGGAGACAAAGGAGGCCGGGCGCGGTGCTGGCCACCCACCCCTCGTGTGCCGTGCCGGCCTTCACAGGTGCTGCTCGCTAACAGCACTTGCCCCAACAGTCTGTTGAGGCTACACTGGGACGGGGGATCTCTGTCTTTAGTACGTATAATGAAGTAGTAGCATTGCCCGAAACGTCGGGCCCATTATTTATCAAAGCATTGAGGAGGGGGGGGGTAGGCGGGGGGGGGGGCTTCAGGGAAAGGGGGGGCATTGAGGAGGGGCGGCGGGGTACACCAGGAACAACAGTCCACGTGTGCTACCTACCACCATCTCCCTCTACTGCAGCTACCGACACCCAAGAGAGATGAGAGACGAGCCAATGGACCAGCTTGGGGGGGCAGGGGGGGGGATTTAGGGGGAGGGGCTGTTTGGGGAGCGGTGGGATGCGGCGGTAGGGGGGGGTCACACGAGGGAGCTGATTCTGGGAACGCATACGCCTGGCGCACTGCCGACAAACGCTCGCGACGGTGAAAATCGCGCTGCGGATTTGCTGACAAATCTGAGCGAAGTGAACGTGGTGAGTGGCGGCGCGCCGAGTCTGGCGACGGGGAATTAAATCGAAGCGAAACTCACTCGACCCCGACAAACTGACAACGCCGGGCAAGAAGAACCATGCGCACGCGTCGTCACGGTTCGCGAAAGAAGTCCACGAACAAAACTCCATGATCTTCGTTGCGTTCGCTGCACGTTCGGAATGAAGGACGCGGCAGGTGCTCCACACCGAGGGCAAACACGATGATTGTGGTCAATCTGTCAAATGCAACAACACGTGGTGTCACACACACACGCAGCAATCATCACCGAGTCGCCATTGACCACGTGACTGGTGTACACGTCCGGTTAGTACTGGTAGGGACCACCTGGTTCCACCAGCCCACAGGGGATTATTGTGTCCGTCCGTCCGTCCGTCGTGCATCCAAAAATGGGAGGGGTGGGGCTGGGTGGAGAGGGGAGGGTGGGGAGGGGCTGGGTTGGGAGGGGTTGGGTGGGGCTGGGTGGGGAGGGGCTGGGTGGGGAGGGGCTGGGTTGGGAGGGGCTGGGTGGGGGCTGGGTGGGGCTGGGTGGGGTGGGGAGGGGCTGGGTGGGTGGGGCTGGGTGGGGCTGGGTGGGGAGGGGTTGGTCACCCCGTGGTGCACTTATAAAACTCAACGTTTAACCTACTCACGCCGGCTTGTGCCCGCCCTCACAGTCGGGCATATTTGCGGAATACACCACGCCGCCGTTGACCCTGCAGGCCATTGACCGAGCAACCCAACGTTCCTACCAGCTCCCTCCGCAGCAGCAATGTGTTCAATAACCCTGCCAGTCCCCACAGGTCCAACTCAGTCATCGCATGCTGGTGTACACACGTGCATTGATGTACTGCACAGCACATGAGGACTTATTAAAAGAGTGGTCCACTCCTAATGTGCCACATGTTTGCAAGGTCAAGGCCACACTGAGCTGCTATGTGACTCGTTTTTATGACACGCTTTCTTTTAACTCACTCTCTCTGTTGTTGTTGTTGTATCCTCAAATCGTGTAACTCAATTTTAACCCACATCCCAACGTGGTATCTACTGCAAACTTGGTATGCTTATGTCATACTGATGACAATACTATATTCTATCATAAAAAATGAAAAATAAAAAAATAAAAATGTTAAACATTCTTATTTTTTGTTATGTTTCGGCTTGGGTCTAATTGTCCACGCTCAACTGACGTTGGCTGTAAATCATCACAGCCCCTTACGTTGTGGCAAACTTCAGGGCCACTTCCTGGAGTCGTGGAGTTCTGCCATTACTCGTACGGTTCATTTCATTAAAGCGTGTTCTTGAAAAAGTATTTTTAAATATTACTTCACTAGAGACCCAAACAGCTCCACATAGTGTTGGTGATTGCCCAGGAAGCCACGAGCCACTCCGACAAAGCTGTCCCAAGCCGCTTTCTCCTTACGAGTGAAGTTCTTGGGGAATTCATTGCACATCAGGATCTTCTTTATCTGTGGTCCGACGAAGACACCGGCTCTGACCTTTGCCTCAGACAGCTTTGGGAAGAAGTCTTGAAGGTACTTGAAGGCTGCCGACTCCTTATCTACAGCACTGACAAATTGTCTCATAAGGCCCAATTTGATGTGCAGTGGTGGCATCAGCACCTTCCGGGGGTCCACCAGTGGCTCCCACTTGACGTTGTTCCTCCCCACAGAGAACTCGGTCCGCTGTGGCCAGTCCCACTCGTGGTAGTCCGCCTTGGTGTCCTTGCTAAACCAAAGGCAAAGATAGCAGAGAAACTTGGTTAAAACCGCCTTGGAGACCCATCAGGAATGCCGCCATTTTGAAGTCTACGATGACCTCCCAGCCGGACTCATCATACCTCAAGGCGTCCAGCAAGGTCTTGATGCTGTTGTAATTCTCTTTGAGGTGCACCGAGTGAGCCAGGGGAAGAGACGGGTACTTGTTACCATTGTGGAGCAGCACGGCTTTGAGGCTCCTGGATGAGCTGTCAATGAAGAGGCGCCACTCATTCTGGTTACAGGACAATTCCGATTGCCTCGAACAGACTTGTCACATTGTGGCAGAAGCAGAGCCCATCTTGACGGGTGAAGAAGCTGCAAAAAGGTTGGTAATGCTTCCTCTGATCTGCGACTTACACACTTTCATCCAACAAGTTCCACTGCTTGAGCCGAGACGTCAAAAGCTCGGCATTGGACTTGGTGAGACCAAGATCTCTGATCAAGTCGTTGAGGTCTTTTGGTTGGGGTAGTATGGATTTCTCTCCTCAGCTCCACCTCTGAAATTGTCATCTGGATCTACAACGTCTTCCTCGCTCTCTGACTTGCTGCTCTCTTCTAAAGACGGCTGCTCATGGCAGTATGGCACCGGGGCGATGGATGAAGGAAGGTCCGGATACGTAATAGCAGGTGCATTCTTGCTAGTCCGACTTTTTGAAAGGGTCCACCATGCAGAAGTAGCAGTTGCTTGAGTAGTCAGTGGGTTCCCGCCAAATTCTTGGGATAGCGAACTTCATGGCTCTATTTTGCCCTCTCTACCATCCTACAAAAATAAATTAATTTCACCCATTGCTAATGTGTAAGAGATTCTCCCAACATTTTTATACATGATATATTTTTTCAATAACATTGCAAATTGTGAAACATTTTAAAATTTAAATCGTGTTGCAATTTACAAAAATTGTAACTCATTTTATAACATAAAATTCTGAGCAACAATTGTCTATCTTGCTTTCCAGAGTGTTTGTTTTTGCATTGCTCGCAGGTGAAATGAGGTGCCCAGGGTTTGTCTTTATCCCCGACAGGCATGACGAAATATGCCTTGTAGGCCGCACACATCTTAGCAGATGCTTCCACAGAGTACTTTTTCGCTCTTGTCTTGATAATTGGCCACAGACATAGCAAAATGCCTCTGCCAAATGCTTGCAGCCTCTTGATGCCATCTCAGAAAAATGCAGTTATGTATCCACTTAGTCAGCTGTAACTAAACTGAACTGGTGGGCTTAAGGCTTCTGTATTTATACGACTATTTATATTACTGGAAAGTTCTAGAATGTTCTAGAAGTTAATCCAAGTTGACTCAGCACTGAAACTGTCTGGAATGTTCTGGAAAATAGGCACATTTCAAAATATCACTGTCCTGGTCACAAAAGCAAAGTTTGTGGAGAATAATAGCCATTTTCTGTACTTTTGAGGCATACGCAATTAGGAAATAACACTTACTACCCAGGAACACAAAATACGTAAAAATGTGTTACACCGTGTTACCCGTGACGGCTCAACGCCATCCCGGCAACAACGACGAGAGGAGACGAATGCGCAGTTGGTGGTGCAGCTGGTCGGTCATGTCAGTCAGTCAGACATCTCAGTCAGTCAACCTCAGTCAACCTTCAGTCAGCCACCTCAGTCAGTCAACCTCAGTCAGTCAGTCAAACCACGCCACCAGCTGGGTTCGCTCCGTGACCTCCTGCCGGCGGGGCGAGCCTTCGACACTGTCACGTGATGGCCTCAAGGTGCACCCAGCCTGGCACAAGCGCCGTGGTGACGTCACCGCCACTTAGTGGTGAGCTGTGTGTCCGGATCAGCCTCTGTAGAGGAGGAGGAGGCTCGTGAAGGACGCTGCTGCTGCTGGGCAGTTGAGAGGCAGCCGCCCTCCAGCAAACAACGGAGGGCGGAGGAGCGACGCTCACAACAACGAGCGGTGCGCCGGGTGGATAAAATACAGCAAGTTGGCACAGGAGGGGCACATCTGGTGGTGGTGCATCTACCGGTCATCTCAGTCGGCCAACCCATGGCACCTGCTGGGATCTGTCCCGTGACCTCCTCCTGCCAGCGGCGCCTTCGACACTTCACGTGGCCCTCAAGGTGCACCTAGCCTGGCACAGGCGCCGCGGTGACGTCACCGTCACTGAGTGGCGAATGGTGGCTGTTGTTTGTGAGAGTGGGGGAGCGGTGGCGCAGCGGTTAGCGCGCAGCGCCGCCAAGGCGGCGCTGCGAGTTCGATTCCCGCTCACGGCCACCGCCGCCAGTGACGATTACCTGAACCGGTCCTGGGCCTCCCCTAGGTTGACTCAGCCTCAAATCGGTACGTGGTGCGGTGTGTAAACATCGCCAGCACTGTGGGGTGCTGACCAGCAACCCCTCCGCGCGTGCTGTGTTGACCTTCAGGGGTGCTACTCGCCCACGTGCTCGTCAAGAAACGACAAAGATCCCCCGTGTAGCCTTCGTAAGAGTGTCCGGGCAAGTGCTTGTGAGCGAGCGTAACGTATTAAAGTTCCGGAACGGCGCAAGGACGCGTCGTCACCCCGCAGTGCTGACGTGTAACACACCACACGAGCTACTGTACTAATTTAAGGCTCAGTCGACCTAGGGGGAAGCTACCGGAGCGGCTGAGAACGGGAATCGAAATCCGGGGTGCGCTAACCACCGCGCCACCGCTCCCGTGCACGCGCGCTCGGCGAAACGGCGGACATCGTGCCGAAGCTTTGAAGCTTTCGTGACTGCAATGATTCATACTCTAAGGTTTTTTTNCACGGCTACGTGACTTTACCGAAAACACCTAAGAGTGTGCACTCAGCCAGTGGTACAACCCGCGAACGCATTGGGAAGTTGACGCAGCCCAAATTCTAATTATACCAATCAATGAGATCACGATCGTCGTCACCGATCTGGGCTGTAGATATGTCGGTTGTCGATATCGCATCATCGTCACCGTCATCATCACGATCACCATCGTGGGGGTGTAGAGATCGCGGTTGTAAATATCTCATCATCGTCATCATCACCACTGTCATCATCACTGTCATCATCACGATCATCATCATGGGGGTGTAGGGATCGCGGTTGTAAATATCTCATCATCGTCATCATCACCACTGTCATCATCACTGTCATCATCACGATCACCATCGTGGGGGTGTAGAGATCGCGGTTGTAAATATCTCATCATCGTCATCATCATCACTGTCATCATCACGATCATCATCACGATCATCATCATGGGGGTGTAGAGATCGCGGTTGTAAATATCTCATCATCGTCATCATCATCACTGTCATCATCACTGTCATCATCACAATCATCATCATGGGGTGTAGAGATCGCGGTTGTAAATATCTCATCATCATCATCATCACTGTCATCATCACGATCATCATCACAATCATCATCATGGGGTGTAGAGATCGCGGTTATAAATATCTCATCATTATCATCATTATCATCGTCACCATCATCATCACCACCGCCATCACCACCATCATCACCACCGCCATCACCACCATCATCACCAACGCCATCACCACCATCATCACCACCGCCATCATCACCACCATCATCATCACCACCATCATCACCACCGCCATCACCATCATCATCACCACCACCATCACCACCGCCATCACCACCATCATCACCACCGCCATCACCACCATCATCACCACCATCATCACCACCGCCATCACCACCATCATCACCACCATCATCACCACCGGCATCACCACCATCATCACCACCATCATCACCACCGCCATCACCACCATCATCACACCGCCATCACCACCATCATCACCACCACCATCACCACCGCCATCACCGCCATCATCACCACCGCCATCACCACCATCATCACCACCATCATCATCATCACCACCGCCATCACCATCATCATCACCACCGCCATCACCGCCATCATCACTACCATCACTACCGCCATCACCACCATCATCACCACCGCCATCATCATCACCACGCCATCACCACCATCATCACCACGGTCATCATCACCACCATCATCACCACCGCCATCACCATCATCATCACCACCGCCATCACCACCATCATCACCACCGCCATCACCATCATCATCACCACCGCCATCACCACCATCATCACCACCGCCATCACCACCATCATCACCATCACCACCGCCATCACCACCATCATCACCACCATCATCACCACCATCATCACCACCGCCATCACCACCATCATCACCACCATCATCACCACCGCCATCACCACCACCATCATCACCACCGCCATCACCACCGCCATCACCCCCATCATCACCACCATCATCACCACCACATCACCACCGTCATCATCACCACCATCATCACCACCGCCATCACCACCACCATCACCACCACCATCACCACCATCATCACCACCGCCATCACCACCATCATCACCACCGCCATCACCACCATCATCACCACCATCATCACCACCATCATCACCACCGTCATCATCACCACCATCATCACCACCGCCATCACCACCATCATCACCACCATCATCACCACCGGCATCACCACCATCATCACCACCATCATCACACCGCCATCACCACCATCATCACCACCGCCATCACCACCATCATCACCACCACCATCACCACCGCCATCACCCCATCATCACCACCGCCATCACCACCATCATCACCACCATCATCATCATCACCACCGCCATCACCATCATCATCACCACCGCCATCACCGCCATCATCACTACCATCACTACCGCCATCACCACCATCATCACCACCGCCATCATCATCACCACCGCCATCACCACCATCATCACCACGGTCATCATCACACCATCATCACCACCGCCATCACCATCATCATCACCACCGCCATCACCACCATCATCACCACCGCCATCACCATCATCATCACCACGCCATCACCACCATCATCACCACCGCCATCACCACCATCATCACCATCACCACCGCCATCACCACCATCATCACCACCATCATCACCACCATCATCACCACCGCCATCACCACCATCACCACCATCATCACCACCGCCATCACCACACCATCATCACCACCGCCATCACCACCGCCATCACCCCCATCATCACCACCATCATCACCACCATCATCACCACCCATCATCACCACCATCATCACCACCGCCATCACCACCACCATCACCACCACCATCACCACCATCATCACCACCGCCATCACCACCATCATCACCACCGCCATCACCACCATCATCACCACCATCATCACCACCATCATCACCACCGTCATCATCACCACCATCATCACCACCGCCATCACCACCATCATCACCACCGCCATCACCACCATCATCACCACCATCATCACCACCACCATCATCACCACCACCATCATCACCACCACCATCATCACCACCACCATCATCACCACCATCACCACCATCATCACCACCATCACCATCACCACCATCATCACCACCACCATCATCACCACCACCATCATCACCACCACCATCATCACCACCGTCACCACCATCATCACCACCACCACCATCATCACCACCACCATCATCACCACCACCATCATCACGGCCGTGCTTGTAGACGGACGCCACCCTCTCAAAGTTGTCAGGAAACTCTCTCCGAGCAACGCGACCGACTGCCACGAGCGACGGTCCAATGGCCCGAGAAGGTTAAAGGGCACCCCCCTCTTTGAGCTGCCCAAATTCACACACACACACACGCGCGTTACACACAAGGGTGAGCTCTCTACAGACAACAACAACAGCAGCAGCAACAACAACAACAACAGCAGCAACAACAACAACAACAGCAGCAGCAGCAGCCACTGTCGCGTGACTTGCCCCCGGTCACGGCCACAGTGATCTGACCCCTGACCCTCAGTGACGGCCACCGTGATCTGACCCCTGACCCCAGTGACGGCCACTGTGACCTGACCCCTGACCCCTGGTCACAGCCACCGTGACCTGACCCTGACCCCTGCTCACAGCCACAGTGATCTGACATCTGACCCTCAGTGACGGCCACCGTGATCTGACCCCAGACCCCCGGTCACGGCCACAGTGACCTGACCCCTGACCCCTGCTCACAGCCACCGTGACTTGACCCTTGACCCCCGGTCACGGCCACAGTGATCTGACCCCTGACCGTCAGTGACGGCCACCGGGATCTGACCCCTGACCCCAGTGATGGCCACCGTGACCTGACCCCTGACCCCTGGTCACAGCCACCGTGACCTGATCCTTGACCCCCGGTCAAGGCCACCGTGATCTGACCCCTGACCACCGGTCACGGCCACCGTGATCTGACCCCTGACCCCCGGTCACGGCCACTGTGACCTGACCCCATCCGGTTCAGATATTCCTCAAGGAAACCAGTGACATACACCCCAATGGTACACACACACACCACTAATACATACACACACACACCACTAATACATACACACACCACTGGTACATACACACACATCACTGGTACATACACACACACACCACTGGTACATACACACACACACACTGGTACACACACACACCACTGGTACATACACACACACCACTGGTACATACACACACACACCACTAATACATACACACACACCACTGGTACATACACACACATCACTGGTACATACACACACACACCACTGGTACATACACACACACCACTGGTACACACACACACCACTGGTACATACACACACCACTGGTACACACACACACACCACTGTACATACACACACACACCACTGGTACATACACACACCACTGGTACATACACACACTACTGGTACACACACACACCACTGGTACATACACACAGACACCACTGGTACATACACACACACACCACTGGTACATACACACACACACCACTGGCACATACACACACCACTGGTACATACACACACACACCACTGGTACATACACACAGACACCACTGGTACATACACACACACACCACTGGTACACACACACAGACACTGGAACATACACACACCACTGGTACATACACACACACACTGGTACACACACACACACACTGGAACATACACACACACACTGGTACATACACACAGACACCACTGTACATACACACACACACTGGAACATACACACACACACTGGTACATACACACAGACACCACTGGTACATACACACACACCACTGATACATACACACACCACTGGTTCACACACACACCACTGGTACACACACACACCACTGGTACATACACACACACACTGGTACACACACACACCACTGGTACATACACACACCACTGGTACATACACACACCACTGGTTCACACACACACCACTGGTGCATACACACACCACTGGTACACACACACACACACCACTGGTACATACACACACACACCACTGGTGCATACACACACCACTGGTACATACACACACCACTGGTACACACACACACCACTGGTACATACACACACACTGGTACATACACACACACACCACTGGTACATACACACACACCACTGGTACATACACACACCACTGGTACATACACACACCACTGGTACATACACACACCACTGGTACATACACACACACACCACTGGTACATACACACACACCACTGGTTCACACACACCACTGGTTCACACACACACCACTGGTACATACACACACACACCACTGGCACATACACACACACACGCGCACAATACACACAGACACACACGCGCACATTACACACAGACACACACGCACATCACACACAGACACACACACGCGCACATTACACACACGCGCACATTACAAACAAACACACGCACATTACACACAGACACACACACGCACATTACACACAGACACACACACACGCACATTATACACAGACACACACACGCACAGTACACACAGACAGACACACGTGCACATTACACACAGACGCACACACGCACACATTACACACCGACACACACACACGCACATTACACACAGACACACACACGCGCACAATACACACAGACACACACACACGTGCACATTACACACAGACACACACACGCGCGCACATTACACACACACGCACATTACACACAGACACACACATTTTACACACACACACGCACATTACACACAGACACACATTACACACAGACCCACAACCATTACACACAGACACACGCACATTACACACAGACACACGCACATTACACACAGACACACACACGCGCACAGTACACACACACACACGCGCACATAAACACAGACACACACACACGCGCACATTACACACACACGCGCACAATACACACAGACACACACACACGCGCACATTACACACAGACACACACATGCGCGCACATTATACACACGCGCACATTACACACAGACACACAGACACACACACATTACACACACACACGCACATTACACACGCGCACATTACACACACACATGCACATTACACACAGACACACACACGCACATTACACATAGACACACACACGCACATGACACACAGACACACACGCACGCGCACATTACACACAGACACACATACACGCGAGCACATTAAACACAGACACACACACACGCACAATACACACAGACACACACACACACGCGCACATTACACACAGACACACACACGCGCACATTACACACAGACACACACACGCGCACATTACACACAGACACACACGCACATTACACACAGACACACACACGCGCACATTACACACAGACACACACACACGCACATTACACACAGACACACACACACGCACATTATACACACCCACACGCACATTACACACAGACACACACACGCACATTACATACAGACACACACACACGCACATTACAGACAGACACACACATACGCACAATACACACAGACACACACATGCACATTACACACAGACACACGCACATTACACACAGACACACACACGCACAATACACACAGACACACACACACACATTACACACACACACGGCGCGCGCACATTACATACACACACACGCACACATTACACACAGACACACACACGCATTACACACAGACACACACACGCACATTACACACACACACGCACATTACACACAGACACACACACGCGCACATTACACACACGCACATATTACACACAGACACACACACGCACATTACACACAGACACACACACGCACATTACACACAGACACACACACGCGCACATTACACACAGACACACACACACACACATTACACATAGAAACACACAAACACGCACATTACACACAGACACACACATGCACATTACACACAGACACACACACATTACACACAGACACACACACACGCACATTACACACAGACACACACACACGCACATTACACACAAACACACACACGCGCACATTACACACACACACATTACACAAAGACACACACACGCGCGCACCTTAATGCATACAGACACATTCGCGCACATTAAACACAGACACACACACGCACATTACATACACACACACACGCGCACATTACACACAGACACACACACACGCGCGCACCTTAATACACACACACACACCACGCACACAATACACACAGCACACACACACACATCACTGCTGCACACACACACAGCACACACACACATTACACACACACACGCACAATGCACAATGCACACACGCGCACACTACACACAGACACACACACGCGCGCGCACATTACACACATACACACACACACGCACATTACACACAGACACACACGCACATTACACACAGACACACACACACGCGCACATTACACACAGACACACATACGCGCACATTACACACAGACACACACACACGCGCACATTACACACAGACACACACACACGCACATTACACACAGACACGCACGCGCACATTAAATACAGACACACACACACACGCACATTACACACAGACACATGCACAATACACACAGACACACACGCGCGCGCACAATAATGCACACAGACACACACACGCGCGCGCACATTAAACACACACGCGCGCACATTACACACAGACACACATACACACGCGCACATCACACACACAGCACACACACGCGCACATTACACACAGACACACATCACTGCTGCACACACACACACAGCACACACACGCGCACATTACACACAGACACACACACGCGCACATTACACACAGACACACACACAGCACACACACACATTACACACAGACACACACACATTACACACACACACGCGCACATTACACACAGACACGCACACGCGCACATTACACACAGCACACACACACATTACACACAGACACACACACGCGCACATTACACACAGACACACACACGCGCACATTACACACAGACACACACACGCGCACATTACACACACACACAGCACACACACACATTACACACACACACACGCGCACATTACACACACACACGCACATTACACACACACACGCGCGGGCGGATTGCATAGCCCCCCGCCCCCACTCTCCCCTTCTCCCCCCATCAGCTGTTCACCCCCACCCCCCAGCAGGCCCCGCGCTATTTTTTGCCACCGTTGACTAAACATGGAGAGGCCGGCACGGACCCGCCAAGCAAAGCGACACCCACCCCCACACTCACCCAGCCCCCCCCCCCCACCTGCCCCCACCACCAAACTCCTGTCCTATTCATTTGACCCCACCCTCCTCCTCCTCCTCCTCTTGTCCTACTCAATGACCCCTTCCACGCAGTCTGTGCTGTCACGCGCCTGCCACTGTATTGCGGTGTTCGCATTCCGATCTTAATATAGTGGCCTCCCCCCCTCTCTCTCCCCCTACCAGCCCCACCCCCNACACACCACCACCACCACCCACTCTGCCACTCCATGCCATGCACTCACCCCAACCCACCCACACACCCACCCACCCGGCTACTGCTGCACCACCACCCACCCACCAGCCATCTCGCCACGCGTGGCCCACCCATATAACCCTCTGCTCATGTCTCTCATTCCCAACACCTCCTCCTCCTCACCGGCTCGCATCCTCCTCCTCCTCGTCTGTGCTGCCAAGTGATGGAGGAGGAGGAGGGGGGTGGAGAGCGGGCATCCCGTGTTGGCGTGCGGGATGATGAAGATGGGTGGGAGGGGTGCTGATGATGATGGGAGGGGCGGGGGAGCTGCGGGGAGGGAGCCCGGGTGGTGGCTGATGTGGGTTGTGGGGGGGGTAGCGATGGGAGACACCACCACCACCGCCACCACCGCCGCCTCTGTCAGTCTGGCCGGCTGTGCTGTATATAAGCGGCAGGCTGGAGGCTGCTGTACACACAGGGCACACACCACACGGGGCGCGTGGTGCTCGCGTGGCCACGGGGCTCTGCCCGAGCCGGCTGCTGCTGCTGCTGCTGCTCCTGCTGCGGCTGCTGCTGCTGCTGCTGCGGCTGCTGCTGCTCCTGCTGCTGCTGCTGCGGCTGCTCCTGCTGCGGCTGCTGCTGCTGCTGCTCCTGCTGCGGCTGCTGCTGCTGCTTCTTCTCGCGTTGCTCTTTCACGAGCCTCGCCCGTTCCGCGTGATTATCGTGGCCGGCTCAGCCTCCTCACTCTCGCATCGACGGCCAGAACCACTCTTCTGGAACGCACGCGCGCTCATCGTGAGCTGTGGCTTGCAGTGGTGGTGATGGTGGTGGTGCCACCGCTGCTGCTGCTGCTGCCTGCTGCTGTCTCGACCACACACCGTGGCTTTAGACGCCGGCATCCTGGCGGGGAGTGGAGGGGGTGGGTGGGGTCCTCTCTGAACCCCGTGGTGAGAACTCGCGGCATCGTCGCGGGACGAACTCGTTACTCATGGAACGGGGCCCGTGCCCCCGTCAAGCGGCCCGTGCCGTGACGTCCTCCTCGGCCACGCGTGGCCACTCGAACTCGGCTCCGACCGTCGACGGCCGCGTTCACGAAGAACGCGGCCCCCGGGTAGAGTGTAAACTTGTGTGTCCTCCTGCGGGAGAGATCTCCCCGAAGCGAGAGGTTTAAAGACCTCGCAGCCAACCTGCAACGACTACATCGTCGTCGTCATCGTCGTCATTGTGATCTTCATCATCACGCAGCAGAGACTCTGAACCCGGGAAGAAAAGATGGTCAATCACCACAACAATAACAACAACCAGCAACAACAACAATAACCAGCAACAACAACAACAACAACAAAACAACGTTGCTGGAAACGTCCTCCGGACGTCTCGGCGCACCGAGGATGAAAACATGAATCGTGTGCGCGACTCCTGGTGGAGGGGAGTCTTCCACGCGCACACACATACACACACGTGTGTATGTGTGTGCGCGCGTGTGTGTGTATGTGCGTGTGTGTGCACATATATACGTAGAAGCAGGCGACTGCGTTGCATGCGACAGAGTTGCGTGCGGCTGAGTTGCACGCGACCGAGTTGCACGCAACTCGTCGCTCGGGCGCGTTGCGTTGCGCGAGTGTGTGTGTGTGGATAGGAAGAGATTAGATGGAACGGGGAGGGGCGGGGTGGGCGAATTGGAGGAGGGAGAGAGAGAGAGAGAGCGAGAGGGAACGCGCCGATTTCAAACTCAGCCCAAGATTCAGTCGGAACTCCTCCGTCTCCTCTTCTCCTCCTCCTCGTCCACCTCGTCCACCTCTTCCTCCTCCTCCTCCTCCTCGTCCACTGGCTCTTCCTTCGTCTGCGAGAGAGCCTCCCGCACGCTTCGTAGCAGCGGGAGAGGAGACCGAGAGAGAGAGCGAGAGCGAGAGAGGCGATGGAGAGTCACATAATTCACGCCGCGTGATTAATACCGTCTCGTTGGGGTGCGTCTCGCAGAGAGAGAGAGACAGAGAGATGCAGAGAGAGAGATACAGACAGACTTTTTGACTTTTAGACAACTTTTATTGCCGCCAGCAGCAACAGCATTGGAGGCGATTTCGATTCGAAATACACAAAGTCACCGGCAAACAAACGAAAATAAACGCTACGAATCCACGCGCTGTGGCGCTGCAAGCACTGCGCACAACACGAAAGAAAAGTCACGTGGTGGTGGTGGCGGTGGTGGTGGTCATCGCGCACGCCGCGGTGACGAGCGAGCGCTTCGGAAGGTGAACACGAGGGTGCCGTGCAGAGTCGAGAGACACGGAGATGGGGAAGAGATGGGAGAGACGCAGAGAGAGAGAGAGACACTGAGATGGTGGAAGAGATGGGAGAGACGCAGAGAGAGAGAGACACTGAGATGGTGGAAGAGATGGGAGAGACGCAGAGAGACACAGAGATGGGGGAAGAGATGGGAGAGACGCAGAGAGACAAGACGAGAGAGAGAGAGAGACACGGAGATGGTGGAAGAGGGAGGGAGCGAAGGTCAAAGCTGCTTGAACCGAGTCCCTGGATCACCACCGCCGGCGCTGGAGTGGACGACTTGGCCTGGCGCGCCCGGAGATCGGTGGACCCTGGGCGACGCGCGCGGGCGAGGAGCGGTCAAGGTCTTCACTGCTGCCTGAGGACTGCCAGTGCGACACTGCACGTATGTACACACACACACACGTGTGCGCACACACACGTGTACACACACGTGTACACACACACGTACACACACACGTACACACACCATCACTCACCCTTATTCACTCTTGTGCTGTTGTCACTCACACTCCTGGTGTGACACTCATGGTGTCAAAGACACTCACACACATACGTGTACACACACACACGTGTGTACACACACATGTGCGCACACACACATGTGCGCACACACACACGTGTACACACACACGTGTACACACCATCACTCACCCTCATTCACTCTTGTGCTGTTGTCGCTCACACTCCTGGTGTGACACTCATGGGGTCAAAGACACTCACACACACACATGCGTGCTGTCACTCACAAAGACAAAGATCCCCCGTGAAACCTTAACAGACTGTTGGGGCAAGTGCTGTTAGCGAGCACACACGAGGGGGTGGGTGGCCAGCACCACGCCCGACCGCCTTTGTCTCTCTAGTTGGCGATGTTTACACACCGCACCAGGTACTCATTTGAGGCTGAGTCGACCTAGGGGGAGGCCCGGGACGCGGTTCAGATAATCGTCACCGGTGGTGTTGGCCGCGAGCGGGAATCGGACTCGGGTCGCCGGGTTCGTAGCACGGCGCGCTAACCACTGCGCCACCGCTCCCCACGCAATAACACACACACGAACTTACACACACTAAGTGCACTTACGCGTGCACACGTGGATATGAGTAACATTATATGCCCCGGCATCCACTTATCGTAACGCGCAAAGGCAAAGGCCCCCCGTGTAGCCTTCAACAGATTGTTGGGAGCAAGTGCCGTTAGCGAGTAGCAGCGCCTACGATGGCACGGCACACGAATGGGGTTGTGGGTAGTCAGCACCACGCCCGGCCGCCTTTGCCTCCCAGTGCTGATGTTGCCTCACCGCACCAGGCACTTACTCACTCAAGATTGAGTCGACTAAACAATACAACAACAAAAAATTAACCCGTAAAAACAATGTTTTCACTATAAATCCTTTATATGCGTGGCGGCGAGAGTCCTCTCGTCCTCTGGCTTGAGATGGCTGCCACCTATGGGTCAGATGATTGCCTGCCACCATTAAGCAATTGGTAATGAAATATAATTTATTTTTTTCCTAAAAAGTGTAAAATTTTGGAAAAAAATTTTCAGGAAAATAAATTGTCACGCACAACGAGTCTGTGTGCTAAATGTCAGCTCGATTGGATCACGGGAAGTGGGTTAAAAAACGACCGAAAGATTTGCACGGTCGTAAGCGCGCAAGCAAGCAAGCAAGTGAACTTAATATAAAGGATTTAAAAAAACCACCACCGGAGTGGTTTCGACATTCAGTCTCTCATCAGCAGAGCAAAGTTCGCTTCAGACAAGGCTGGTGAACTGCCCAGATGTGTATAGGGCAAGAGTTGGCTTTGACATGCAGTGTCTCATCATCATCATCAGCAGCAGAAGTCAGCCAAGGCTGGTGAACTGCCCAGATGTGTATAGGGCAAGAGTTGGCTTTGACATGCAGTGTCTCATCATCATCAGCAGCAGCAGCAGTCAGCCAAGGCTGGTGAACTGCCCAGATGTGTATAGGGCAAGAGTTGGCTTTGACATGCAGTGTCTCATCATCATCATCATCAGCAGTCAGCCAAGGCTGGTGAACTGCCCAGATGTGTATAGGGCAAGGGTTGGCTTTGACATGCAGTGTCTCATCATCATCAGCAGCAGCAGCAGTCAGCCAAGGCTGGTGAACAAGCAGCAGTATTAGACAAGAATGTGGACGGGTTGGGGGGGCTGTTGTAGCGGGAGAGAGGGGGGGTCCCTCCACCAGCAGTCCCGTGAGAGGGACGTTGCAGGCGCTGCGCCTAATTGAGTTTGTGGCTGATTTGGAGTCATTTATCCAGGAGTGGCGGGGGGTGTATGGAGGTGCCAGGGTCTCTGGATGATCGCGATGATCGTGAACTGGAGCGTGACGTCATCCGCGATCACCTCTTACGCGTAGAAGTCGAGTCGAAATGTCCCTTCGATTTCGTTTCCCGGTGAGGGTCGCGGTGCAAATTGGACATTCATACGGCGGGGTAGAGTTTGTCCATAGGGGCGACCGCCTCTTCGACACATCATCCCGATCATCATGCGCGCGCATCACATCGGCACGTCCATCACGCCGCTGATAGGCCGATCGCGAGATCAATAACGCCATCGATATTCGATCGATGTTGCAAGTGCGTCACAGGCTA
Organism: Lethenteron camtschaticum; assembly: GCA_018977245.1. Classification (NCBI taxonomy): domain Eukaryota; kingdom Metazoa; phylum Chordata; class Hyperoartia; order Petromyzontiformes; family Petromyzontidae; genus Lethenteron; species Lethenteron camtschaticum. The sequence goes on along the minus strand of MU249691.1, from coordinate 259,422 downwards.
AGCCATCACCATCGGTGAGCGCGTCGCCCAATCAATGAAGCGAACTCGCCATTAATCAATCAATCAACCAACCAACGACACCATCGCAAAAGAACCCCAACACATCGCTGCCCTTGTCAAGAAGCTATGCACCATCATCAAGGCGACACTCCGCTGGTCATCCTCACAACAGCAGCTGCAGCAGCTGCAGCTGCTGCTGCAGAAGCAGCAGCAGCTGCAGCAGAAGCAGCAGCAACAGCAGCAGCAGCAGCAGCAGCAACAACAGCAACAGCAGCAGCAGCAGCAGCAGCTGCAGCAGAAGCAGCAGCAACAGCAGCAGCAGCTGCAGCAGAAGCAGCAGCAACAACAGCAGCAGAAGCAGCAGCAGCAGCAACAGCAGCAGCAGCAGTGTTTGGCTGCGAACCATCGAACAGAGACGGTGGTGGTGGCTGTCACCTCGTCATCGCGCGGCGCGTTCAGACGATGATTCTGCGGCCGTCTGGAACGCGCTCTTTCCTTGCGATGACAGGTAGCCACTCGGAGCTGCGCCAATTTTAAATCATCATCGTCATCATCATCTAGATTGACGAACTCATCTCTTTAGCACTGCCTTTTTGTTGTGTTTAGTGTTGGTGGCTCTTCCCCCACGTACGGTGAGAAAGAAGTATAACAAACACACACGTGTAGACACACGAAGGGCTTCATCTGCTTGGTTCTTTCGGTAAAGTCACGTAGAAGGGAAGTAATAAAATAATAAAAATAAAACATAATAAAACAAAACAATTCTCTCTTATTTTTATTATTGTATTACTTCCCTTCTACGTGACTTTACCGAAAGAACCAAGAAGATGAATCCCTGCAGTCACGAAAGCTTTAAATCGACACGAAGGGCTGTTCGCCCATCGGTCGCTTGGCTTTCCAGCCAGCAGCAGCAGCAGCGAAAGCTGTTAATGCTGATGAGACCCAGAACATCGAAACCGGTCCAGAGTTTGCTTGAGTAAAACACCAAGCAAACGGGTGCTGATGCTCATGCTCATGCTGCTGATGGCCATGCTGCTGATGGTCATGCTGATGCTGATGATCATGCTGCTGCTGATGCTACTGATGATGGTGATCATGCTGATGATGGATAGCAGCAGCGATTCCTGGAGGGAAGGAGACCCCGGGCTACTCGTGGTTCCGAGTTACTAGTTTATGCGCGCAGCGGTGGCTAGGAGATGTTAACTAGCTCGCCTGGTCTACAGGAGGTCGTGGGTTCGATCCGGACCCTGACGACTGCTGCTGTATATTTGGAGTTTGCGTGTCTCTCTCTCATCATCATCACATCACGGTGGCTAGGAGATGTTAACTAGCTCGCCTGGTCTACAGGAGGTCGTGGGTTAGATTTTGACCCTGACACCTGCTGTATATTTGGAGTTTGCGTGTCTCTCTCTCATCATCATCATCACGGTGGCTAGGAGATGTTAACTACCTCGCCTGGTCTACAGGAGGTCGTGGGTTCGATCCGGACCCTGAAGACTGCTGTAGATTTGGAGTTTGCGTGTCTCTCTCTCATCATCATCACGGTGGCTAGGAGATGTTAACTACCTCGCCCGGTATGCAGGAGGTCGTGGTTCAATCCCGACCCTGACGCCTGCTGTATATTTGGAGTTTGCGTGTCTCTCTCTCATCATCATCACGGTGGCTAGGAGATGTTAACTACCTCGCCTGGTCTACAGGAGGTCGTGGGTTCGATCTCGACCCTGACGCCTGCTGCTNTAGATTTGGAGTTTGCGTGTCTCTCTCTCATCATCATCACGGTGGCTAGGAGATGTTAACTACCTCGCCTGGTCTACAGGAGGTGGTGGGTACGGTCCAGACCCCGACGCCTGCTGCTNTATATTTGGAGTTTGCATGTCTCTCTCTCAATCATCATCATCACGGTGGCTAGGAGATGTTAACAACCTCGCCCGGTATGCAGGTCGTGGGTTCAATCCGACCCTGACGCCTGCTGTATATTTGGAGTTTGCGTGTCTCTCTCTCATCATCATCACGGTGGCTAGGAGATGTTAACTACCTCGCCTGGTCTACAGGAGGTCGTGGGTTCGATCTCGACCCTGACGCCTGCTGCTGTAGATTTGGAGTTTGCGTGTCTCTCTCATCATCATCACGGTGGCTAGGAGATGTTAACTACCTCGCCTGGTCTACAGGAGGTCGTGGGTTCGATTTTGACCCTGACGCCTGCTGCTNTAGATTTGGAGTTTGCGTCTCTCTCATCATCATCACGGTGGCTAGGAGATGTTAACTACCTCGCCTGGTCTACAGGAGGTCGTGGGTTCGATTTGACCCTGACGCCTGCTGCTGTATATTTGGAGTTTGCGTGTCTCTCTCTCATCTCATCACGGTGGCTAGGAGATGTTAACTACCTCGCCTGGTCTACAGGAGGTCGTGGGTTCGATCCGGACCCTGACGCCTGCTGCTGTATATTTGGAGTTTGCGTGTCTCTCTCTCTGTGGATTTTCCTCCAGGTCCTCCGATCTAGAATCCACCACACACGCTTAGAGTGGTTGGCTGCTGCTAGGACGTATCTGGGGCTGATGGCGCTGATGATGATAAGCCACTTCGTCGAACTAAACATCTCAGTGGGCCCCTACTTGGTAATTTATAATAAAAAAAATATATAGTTTAGTTTTAAAATAGTTGTATTTGAAACGCGGCGGGCGGGCGGGCGGGCGGGGGAGCGGTGGCGCAGTGGTTAGCGCTGTTTTAGACGCTCCCTGGGCCTGCGCGGGTGTCATTCATTGGTGAGCGACGCTGCTGCACCTGCAATAGAAGATGGTTCAAATCTTCGGGTATTGATTGGCATGTCTCGGCGTGCCGGTGGGGTGAAGCGTGGGGACATCCCACCCTTCCTCCGACACGTCTGGCTCGGCATGGAAGCGTAGAGCCTCAGCACCACCCTCCACCGGTTCGAATACGTAGCAAGCTCCCTATTCCGGCACCCCACGCGGCCGCCTTTGTCTTCCCAGTGCCGGCCACACGGCTTAGACATCGGTTGGGGGCTCAGTGAGACGAGGGTGGGAGGGGTGGGGGCGGCGGGGGGGAGGGGGCATATGGGGGTGGGGGGAGGAGGAGGCATTGGGGGAGGGGGCATATGGGGGTGGGGGAGGGGGAGGCATTGGGGGAGGGGGCATATGGGGGGTGGGGGGAGGGGGTGCATTGGGGAGGGGGCATATGGGGAGTGGGGGAGGAGGAGGCATTGGGGGAGGGGGCATATGGGGAGTGGGGGAGGGGGTGCATTGGGGAGGGGGCATATGGGGGTGGGGGGAGGGGTGCATTGGGGGAGGGGGCATATGGGGGGTGGGGGGAGGGGGTGCATTGGGAGAGCATCCGGTGTAAGGCTTTTATCACGGGGAGGGGTGGAGGTTGATGCCCCCCCTCTCCCCCACCCCCCCCCCCTGTCGACCCTCACCCTTCACTCCCTGCCCACCGAGCATAGCGCATGGGGCGTAGAGGGGAGGGGGGAGGGGATGAGGGGGGGGCGCTGAGCCCCTAATGCGCGCTCAGCGTTGCTCGGAGGTCACGTGGAACACTTTGCGCTCAATGACGGCGAGGGGGGAGGGGAGGGGGATGGGGGGGGGATTTGGTGGAGCTGGTTGGGATGGTGGGGGTGGTGATGATGATGATGGTGATGGAGGTTGTGATTGTGATGATGGTTGTGATGACGATGATGGTAATGGTGGTTGTGATGATGGTTGTGATGATGATGGTTATGGTGGTTGTGATTGTGATGATGGTTGTGATGACGATGATGGTAATGGTGATTGTGATGATGATGGTAATTGTGGTTGTGATTGTGATGATGGTTGTGATGACGATGATGGTAATGGTGATTGTGATGATGATGATGGTAATGGTGATTGTGATGATGGTAATGGTGGTTGTGATGACGATGATGGTAATTGTGGTTGTGATTGTGATGATGGTTATGGTGGTTGTGATGATGATGATGGTTTTGGTGGTTGGGATGATGATGGGTAATGATGGTGGTTATGATAATGGTAAATATGGTTGTGATGATGATGGTAATGGTGGTTGTAATGATGATGATGGGTAATGATGGTTGTGATGATAATGGTAAATGTGATTGTGATGATGATGGTAATGGTGGTTGTGATGATGATGGTTATGGTGGTTGTGATGATGATGATGATAATGATGGTGGTTATGATCATGGTAAATGTGGTTGTGATGATGATGATGATGGTAATGGTGGTGGTGTGATGATGGTAATGGTGGTTGTGATGATGATGGTAATGGTGGTTATGATCATGGTAAATGTGGTTGTGATGATGATGATGATGGTAATGGTGGTGGTGGTGATGATGGTAATGGTGGTTGTGATGATGATGGTAATGGTGGTTATGATCATGGTAAATGTGGTTGTGATGATGATGATGGTAATGGTGGTTGTGATGATGATGATGATGATGGGTAATGATGGTGGTTATGATCATGGTAAATGTGGTTGTGATGATGATGATGGTGGTAATGGTGGTGGTTGCGACGATGATCGTGATGGTGCTGGATGATGAGTGGGTGTAACGCTCCTGCTGTTGTGGTCACTCTGGTGGTGTCCCTGGTGGTGGTCGTTGTGGTTGCAGTGATGGGTGGTTAAGGCGGTAACAGCGATTTGACGATTTGGTGGTGGTTGATGGTGGTTGCACTGTGGTGATGGTGGTTGAGGTGGTGCTAATGGTATTTACCACGCGGTGATGGTTTACAGTGATATGGAGGTGGTGGTTGTGGTGGTGGTGGTTGTGGTGGTGGTGGTGCAATGGCATCAGTGCGTGTGTGTGTCAGTGAGACAAGGCGGTCGGGCGTGGTGCTGGCCACCCACCCCCTTGTGCACCGTGCCGGCCTTCATAGGTGCTACTCGCTAACAGCACTTGCTGCAAACCGTCTGTTAAGGCTATACGGGGGATCTTTGTCTTTGTGTGTGCCAGTGTGTTTTATGCATCGGTGTGTATGTGTGTGTGTCAGTATCAGTGTGTGTCAGTGTATGTTAGTGTGTGTATGTCTGTGTGTGTCAGTGTGTGTCAGTGTGTGTATGTCAGTGTGTGTGTGTCAGTATAGGTGTGTGTCAGTGTATGTTAGTGTGTGTATGTTAGTGTGTGTGTGTCAGTATAGGTTTGTGTCAGTGTATGTTAGTGTGTGTATGTCAGTGTGTGTGTGTCAGTGTGTGTGTGCCCGTGCGTCAGTGTGTGTCAGTGTGTGTGTGCCCATGTGTGTCGGTGTGTGTGTATCAGTGTGTCTATATCAGTGTGTGTGTCAGTGGGTGTTTGTCATTGTGTCATGTGTTTGAGTGTGTGTATGTATCAATGTGTGTGTGTATCGGTGTCAGTATGTGTATGTGTATCAGTTCATAGCGCGCTGCGCTATGAACCTGGCGACCCGGGTTCGATTCCCGCTCACGGCTAACACCAGTGACGATTATCTGAACCGGTCCTGGGCCTCCCCTGGTCGACTCAGCCTTAAATAGTACCTGTGCGGTTGTAAACATCGCCACTGGGGAGACAAAGGCGGTCGGGCGTGGTGCTGGCCACCCACCCCCTCGTGTACCGTTCCGGCCTTCAAAGGTGCTCGCTAACAGCACTTGCCCCTACAGTCTGTGAAGGCTATACGGGGGATCTTTATCTTTGTATGTCAGTGTGTGTGTGTGTATGTCAGTGTCAGTGTGTGTGTATGTCAGTGTGTATGTCAGTGTGTGTGTATGTCAATGTCAGTGTGTATGTCAGTGTCAGTGTGTATGTCAGTGTGTGTCAGTGTGTGTGTGTGTCAGTGTGTGTGTATGTCAGTGTGTATGTCAGTGTGTGTGTATGTCAATGTGTGTGTATGTCAGTGTCAGTGTGTGTGTATGTCAGTGTGTGTGTATGTCAGTGTGTGTCAGTGTGTGTGTATGTCAGTGTGTGTGTATGTCAGTGTGTGTCAGTGTGTGTGTATGTCAGTGTGTGTGTATGTCAATGTGTGTGTATGTCAGTGTCAGTGTGTGTGTGTATGTCAGTGTGTGTGTATGTCAGTGTGTGTCAGTGTGTGTGTATGTGTGTGTGTATGTCAGTGTGTGTCAGTGTGTGTGTATGTCAGTGTGTGTGTGTGAGTGTGTGTGTGTCAGTGTGTGTCAGTGTGTGTGTATGTGTATATATCAGTGTGTGTGTGTCAGTGTGTGTGTGTGTCAGTGTGTGTCAGTGTGTGTGTATGTCAGTGTGTGTGTATGTCAGTGTGTGTGTATGTCAGTGTGTGTCAGTGTGTGTGTATGTGTATATATCAGTGTGTGTGTGTCAGTGTGTGTGTGTGTCAGTGTGTGTGTGTGTCAGTGTGTGTGTGTGTCAGTGTGTGTGTGTGTATGTCAGTGGGTGTGTATGTGTATATTTATATCAGTGTGTGTGTGTCAGTGTGTGTGTCAGTGTCTGTGTGTGTGTCAGTGTGTGTCAGTGTGTGTGTGTATGTCAGCGTGTGTGTGTCACTGTGTGTGTGTCACTGTGTGTGTGTCAGTGTGTGTGTGTGTGTGTGTGTATGTCAGTGTGTATGTCAGTGTGTGTGTGTGTGTGTGTGTATGTCAGTGTGTATGTATGTCAGTGTGTGTGTATGTCAGTGTCAGTGTGTGTGTCAGTGTGTGTGTATGTCAGTGTGTGTGTGTGTGTCAGTGTGTATGTCAGTGTCAGTGTGTGTGTCAGTGTGTGTGTGTCAGTGTGTGTGTGTCAGTGTCAGTGTGTATGTCAGTGTGTGTGTATGTCAGTGTGTGTGTGTCAGTATCAGTGTGTGTGTGTCAGTGTGTGTGTGTATGTCAGCGTGTGTGTGTTGTGTGTGTGTCAGTGTGTGTGTGTGTCAGTGTGTGTGTGTCAGTGTCAGTGTGTATGTCAGTGTGTGTGTATGTCAGTGTGTGTGTGTCAGTATCAGTGTGTGTGTGTCAGTGTGTGTGTGTATGTCAGCGTGTGTGTGTCACTGTGTGTGTGTCAGTGTGTGTGTGTCAGTGTGTGTGTGTCAGGGTGTGTGTATGTCAGTGTGTGTGTGTGTGTCAGTGTGTGTGTGTGTATGTCAGTGTGTGTGTATGTCAGTGTCAGTGTGTGTGTCAGTGTGTGTGTATGTCAGTGTGTGTGTGTGTCAGTGTCAGTGTGTATGTCAGTGTGTGTGTGTATGTCAGTGTGTGTGTGTCAGTATCAGTGTGTGTGTGTCAGTGTGTGTGTGTATGTCAGCGTGTGTGTGTCACTGTGTGTGTGTCAGTGTGTGTCTGTGTGTGTGTCAGGGTGTGTGTATGTCAGTGTGTGTGTGTGTGTCAGTGTCAGTGTGTGTGTATGTCAGTGGGTGTGTGTCAGGTGTGTGTATGTCAGTGTGTGTGTGTGTGTATATATAGTGTGTGTGTGTGTCAGTGTGTATGTGTGTGTATGTCAGTGTGTGTGTGTGTGTATGTCAGTGTGTGTGTGTGGTTCCTAACAGGTGCACACTCACGTGGTGGATGTCACGTGCAGTGCGTGACACGCGCGAGCAGGTGCGGGGGGGGGTGATGCCACGTGGGGGGTGATGGTGAGTGTGATGGTGGTGGTGGTGGTGAGTGCGATGGTGATGGTGGTGGTGGTGAGTGCGATGGTGATGGTGGTGGTGAGTGTGATGGTGGTGGTGGTGATGGTGGTGATGGTGGTGGTGAGTGCGATGGTGGTGGTGATGGTGGTGGTGATGGTGGTGGTGGTGAGTGCGATGATGGTGGTGGTGGTGATGGTGGTGGTTGGTCGTGGTGATGGTGGTGGTGTTGGTGGTGAGTGTGATGGTGGTGGTGGTGGTGAGTGTGATGGTGGTGGTGATGGTGGTGATGGTGGTGATGGTGGTGGTGTGTGAGTGTGTTTCCCGGCCTACCCGAGTTGGGTTCCCGCTCAGGGCCAACATCCCAGTGACAAGTAGTGCATGGACAGCCGTCTAGGTCGACTCAGCCGCAGACGAGCACCTCGTGAGGTGTGTGGTAAAGAGCACACTGGGGAGACAAAGGCGGCCGGGCGTGGGGCTGACCACCCACCCCACGTGGGTGGGTGGCGCTCGCGAACAGCACTTGCCCAACAGTCTGTTACAAGCTATACGGGGGATCTTTGTCCTTTGTATAGTGTATGAGTTAGTGAGTGAGTGTATGAGTGAGTGAGTGGTGTATGAGTTAGTGAGTGAGTGTATGAGTGAGTGAGTGTTGAGTATGAGTGAGTGTATGAGTGAGTGAGTGTATGAGTGAGTGTATGAGTGAGTGTATGAGTTAGTGAGGGTGTGAGTGAGTGAGTGTATGAGTGAGTGTATATGAGTGAGTGTATGAGTGAGTGAGTGTGTGTATGAGTGAGTGTATGAGTGAGTGAGTGTATGAGTGGGTGAGTGTGATTGAGTGAGTGTATGAGTGAAGTGAGTGTTTAGTGTATGAGTGGGTGAGTGTATGAGTGAGTGAGTGAGTGAGTGGTGAGTGGTGACTGAGTGAGTGGTGAGTGAGTGTATGTATGNGTGAGTGTGAGTGTATGNGTGAGTGTATGAGTGGTGAGANTGTAGTGAGTGGACGTGAGTGTGTATGAGTGAGTGAGTGTATGAGTGTGTGATTGAGGTGTACGAGTGTCATGAGTGAGTGAGTGTGTGAGTGTATGAGTGAGTGTATGAGTGAGTGAGTGACAGTATGAGTGAGTGAGGTGTGTGTATGAGTGAGTGAGTGTACTGGTGAGTGTGTGTGTGAGTGAGTGATGAGTGAGTGAGTGTGAGTGAGTGNATGAGTGAGTGTAGTGTTGAGTGAGTGAGTGTGAGTGAGTGAGTGNTGAGTGAGTGATGAGTGAGTGTATGAGTTAGTGAGTGTGTGAGTGTAGTGTATAGTGAGTGTATGAGTGAGTGAGTGTATGAGTGAGTGTATGTGAGTGAGTGGGTGAGTGTGTGTATGAGTGTATGAGTGAGTGTATGAGTGAGTGAGTGTGTGAGTGAGTGAGTGTATGAGTGAGTGAGTGTATGAGTGAGTGAGTGGTGAGTGAGTGTATGAGTGAGTGAGTGAGTGAGTGAGTGTATGAGTGAGTAAGTGAGTGAGTGTATGAGTGAGTGAGTGTATGAGTGTATGAGTGAGTGAGTGGATTGATTGAGTGAGTGAGTGAATGAGTGTGTGAGTGAGTGTGTACATGAGTGTGGTGAGTGAGTGACTATGAGTGGAGTGAGTGTATGAGTGAGTGAGTGTATGAGTGAGTGAGTGGTGAGTGTGTGAGTGAGTGGTGAGTGAGTGTGAGTGAGTGTGAGTGANNGTGAGTGAGTNACTAAGTGNATGAGTGAGTNAGTGAGTGAGTGTGTGTCTATGGTGAGTGNGTGAGTGNGTNAGTGTNTCANTGAGTGTATGTGAGTGACTGAGTGTNNGTNAGTGAGTGTTTGAGAGTGAGTGAGTGNGTGAGTGAGTGTGTGAGTGGTGAGTGAGTGAGTGTATAAGTGAGTGTATGAGTGAGTGAGTGTATGAGTGAGTGTGTGAGTGAGTGTATGAGTGAGTGAGTGTGTGAGTGAGTGAATGGTGAGTGTGAGTGAGAGGTGGTGAGTGTGTGTATGTGAGTGAGTGGTGAAGTGTGAGTGGTGGTGAGTGAGTGTNGTGGTGAGTGGTGAGTGAGTAGTGAGTGTATGAGTGAGTGAGTGTATGAGTGAGTGTGAGTCTCGTCACCCTTGTCACTTTCACAGCTCCGCAAAATCATGCGCGCACGTGACAGGGAGGTGGGGGGAGAGAGGCGGGGGGAAGAGAGGTGGGGGGGAGAGGTGGGAGGGGGAGAGGTGGGGGGGAGGGTGGGGGGGGAGAGGTGGGGGGAGAGGTGGGGGGGAGAGGGGGGGGGGGTGTTATGGTGGGGAGTTCCGTTGGCTGGTGATGAATGAGAGTGGAGTGAGATGATGGGACTGGCGGCTGTGCGCGTGTGAGTGGGGGGCGGTAGGGTTTGGAATTGCGGTGGGGATAGTGGTGTGGGGGGGGGTCCGGGGGGTGGGTGGGGGTGGGTGGGGGTGGGGGGGCGGTGTGCCCAGGGGTATATAACCTCGAGGTGGGGGGGGGGAGCCTCAAATCGGGATGCGGGTGAGTGGCGATCCACGAATATCCCAGCTCGTGCCGTGCCCTCCCCGTGGCTGGGTGGTGGGGGCTGGGTGGTGGGGGCTGAGTGGTGGTGGTGGGGCTGGGTGGTGGTGGTGGCTGCTGGGGGTGGGTGGGTGGTGGTGGGGGCTGGGTGGGTGGTGGCGTGGTGGTGGTGGTGGTGGCTGGGTGGTGGTGCTGGGGGTGGGTGGGGGGTGGTGGGTGGTGGTGGTGGCTGGGTTGGTGGTGGTGGTGGCTGGGTGGTGGTGTGGTGGTGGGTGGTGGTGGTGGTGCTGGGGTGGTGGTGGTGGTGGCTGGTGGTGGTGGTGGCTGGGTGGTGGGTGGTGGTGGCTGGGTAGGGGCTGGGTGGTGGTGGTGGCTAGGTGGGGCTGCGTGGTGGTGGTGGTGCTGGTGGGGTGGCTGGGTGGGGGTGGCTGGGTGGTGGTGTGGTGGCTGGGTGGTGGCTGGGTGGTGGTGGGTGGTGGGTAGGTGGTGGTGGTTGGGGGTGGGTGGGTGGCTGGTCGGTGGTGGTGGTGGTGCTGGGGGTAGTGGGCTGGACACGGGAGGGAGACACGGGGAGGGAGACACGGGGAGACACGGGGGAGAGACACGGGGAGGGAGACACGGGGAGGGAGACACGGGGGGAGAGACACGGGAGAGAGACACGAGGAGGGAGACATGGGGGAGAGACACGGGAGGGAGACACGGGGAGGGAGACACGGGGGAGAGACACGGGGAGGGAGACACGGGGAGGGAGATACGGGGAGGGAGACACGGGGGAGAGACACGGGGAGGGAGACAGGGGAGGAGAGAGGGAAACACGGGGGNAGAAACACGGGGAGGGAGACACGGGGAGGGAGACATGGGGGAGAGACACGGGGAGAGAGACACGGGGAGGGAGACATGGGGGGAGAGACACGGGGAGGGAGATACGGGGAGGGAGACATTGGGGGAGAGAGNCACGGGGGGAGAGACACGGGAGAGAGACATGGGGGGAGAGAGGGAGACACGGGGAGAGAGACACGGGGAGGGAGACACGGGAGGGAGACACGGGGAGGGAGACACGGGGAGGGAGACATGGGGAGAGAGACACGGGGGAGAGACACGGGGAGAGAGACACGGGGAGAGAGACACGGGGAGGGAGACACGGGGAGGAGACACGGGGTCAGGGAGACACGGGAGGAGACAGGGGGGGAGACACGGGGAGACACGGGGAGACACGGGGAGACACGGGAGAGACACGGGAGGGAGACACGGGGGAGAGACACGGAGAGGGAGACACGGGGAGGGAGAGAGAGACACGGGGAGGGAGACACGGGGGAAGAGACACGGGGAGGGAGACACGGGGAGGAGACACGGGGGAGAGACACGGGAGGGAGACACGGGAGGGAAAGGGAGACACGGGGAGGGAGACACGGCAAGAGAGACACGGGGAGGGAGACACGGCAGGAGAGAGTGAGACACGGGGAGGGAGACACGGGGTAGAGACACGGGGAGGGAGACACGGCAGGGAGACACGGGGAGGGAGACACGGGGAAGAGACACGGGGAGGGAGACACGGGAGGGAGACACGGGGGAGAGGCACGGGGAGGGAGACACGGGAGGAGAGAGGGAGACACGGGGAGGGAGACATGGGGGAGAGACACGGGGAGGGAGACACGGGGAGGGAGACACGGGAGGAGAGTGAGACACGGGAGGGAGACACGGAGGGAGAGGAAACACGGGGAGGGAGACACGGCGGGAGAGACACGGGAGGGAGAGGGAGACACGGGGGAGAGGGAGACACGGGGGAGAGACACGGGGTGAGAGACACGGGGGGAGAGAGTGAGACACGGCAGGAGAGAGTGAGACACGGCNGAAGAGACACGGGGAGGAGACACGGCAGGAGAGACACGGGGAGAGACACGGCAGGAGAGAGTGAGACACGGGAGGGAGACACGGGGTAGAGACACGGGAGGGAGACACGGCAGGAGAGAGTGAGACACGGGAGGATGTAGAGCGAGTCGCGATGCGTGTGCGAGGGAGCAGAGACATCATCAACAACGGCGGCTCGACAGAGTCGGCGAGCAAGACTTGTCACCCACAACCACCACAGTTGGAGTCCCCGGCACGGCTAACATCAGTGGCGAGCGATAAGTCTGGAACAGCACCACTACGACCTCGGCCATCAACCGCTTTCTGTGCTCTCTCCGTCTTTATCTGTGTCTCTATTTTTATAAAACACTTTTTTTTTATTTTACAACTGCGTTTTGCGTTTAGTTTGCTGTCTTTCCCCGCGCCTCTGATTCGCGCGGTTGGCTACGTACGGTGCGAACGAAGTTCAACGTAGATCCTCTCTGTGCGTGTATCTATGTAACTGCCTCTTTCTCTCTCTCTCTGCACCAGCGTGGACGGCACCCTCGTGGTGTTCACCTTCCGAAGCGCTCGCTCGTCACCGCGGCGTGCGCGATGACCACCACCACCACCACACCACCACCACCACCACCACACCACCACCACCACGTGGCTTTTCTTTCGTGCTGTGCGCGGTGCTTTTAGCGCCACAACGCGTGGATTCGCAGCGTTTGTCTTCATTTGTGTTGCTGGTGACTTTGTGTGTTTCATATCGGAATCGCCTCCAGTGCTGTTGCTGCTGGCGGCAATAAAAGTTGTTTAAAAGTCAAAAAGTCTCTCTCTGTCTCCGTGTGTGTGTATCTCTGTAACAGTTTTTGTCTGTCTCGCTATCTCTCTGTCTCTCTCCTTGTCTCTCTCTCTGTCTCTCTCCCTCTGTGTCTCTCTCTGTCTCTGTGTGTGTGTATCTCTGTAACAGTTTTTGTCTGTCTCGCTATCTCTCTGTCTCTCTCCCTGTCTCTCTGTCTCTCTCCCTCTGTGTCTCTCTCTGTCTCTCTCTGTGTGTGTATCTCTGTAACAGTTTTTGTCTGTCTCGCTATCTCTCTGTCTCTCTCCCTGTCTCTCTCTCTGTCTCTCTCCCTCTGTGTCTCTCTCTGTCTCTCTGTGTGTGTATCTCTGTAACAGTTTTTGTCTGTCTCGCTATCTCTCTGTCTCTCTCCCTGTCTCTCTCTCTGTCTCTCTCCTCTGTCTCTCTCCCTGTCTCTCTCCTCTGTCTCTCTCCTCTTGTGTCTCTCTGTCTCTCTCCCTGTCTCTCTCTCTGTCTCTCTCCCTCTGTGTCTCTCTCTGTCTCTCTGTGTGTGTATCTCTGTAACAGTTTTTGTCTGCCTCGCCATCTCTCTGTCTCTCTCCTTGTCTCTCTCTCCCTGTCTCTCTCTCTCTCTCCCTGTCTCTCTCTCCGTCTCTGCGAGGATCAGGACCGTTTATAGTTTGGGGGGTGGGGGTGCGGGGCCCGGGGCGGTCGCCCCGACTCGCCGTGCCCCCAAGGGACTTCTCTGGCGAAGTGAGAGAGAGGCACGTGACACGCTCGCCGGTTTTTTTATTTTGTTTCATTCGTTGAGTCACTTTTTGTTCGTCACATTTTGTTGTACAGTGATACCTCGGTTCACGAACGCTTCTGTTCACGAACAACTCGGTTCACGAACAGAAAAGTTTATAAAAATATGCTCCGGTTCACGAACTCCGCTTCTGTTCACGAACAACTCGGTTCACGAACAGAAAAGTTCATAAAAATATGCTCCAGTTCACGAACTCCGTTTCGGTTTGCGAACAACTCGGTTCACGAACAGAAAAGTTCATAAAAAATGCTCCGGTTCACGAACTCCGCTTCGGTTCGCGAACAGGAGCCGCGGCCATTTTATGCTATTTCCAGCTGTCACGTGGTCGTGACTTCCTGTCGGAAGATCGTGGAGAGAAGCAGAGACACAGAAAGAAGTACTGCGAGTACTGTGAAGACACTTTCAGTGACTTTTTGGTGTGCTTTTTAGCACATACAGTACTGTACTGTACTACTGTACTGTACAATACTGTACTTACTGTATTGTACAGTTCACCCGTTTGAGTGTTTACTGAAGTCATCTCAAGCAAGGTTAGTGTTCTCTCTTTATACATTACTATACTGTACAGCACTAGTGTGTATTGTCATTTGTTTCATATTTTTGTGCTTCAAAAACAAATAAAAAAGGTCAGAACGGATTAACCGGATTGACATTGAACCCTGTGGGGAAATGTGCCTCGGTTCACGACCAATTCGGTTCGCGACCAGAGTCAGTTCACGAATTAAGTTCGTGAACCGAGGTATCAGTGTATTTGCCTGCGGGGAATTTTGAGACCCCCACCCCCCCTGAATTTCCCCTCCCAGGCGAGGCGATGGATGGGTGGCGCTGGAATCGAGAGCAGCGACACGAACTATGTCACCGCCCCCCCCNACACACACATCCTCCCCCATACCGTTCGCTGTCGACCGTTAATCGATATTAATCCTATGGATTCCGCTCCGCCGGTCCATAATAAACACACATTGCAAAGAAAATTCACCGGGGTTAATCGTTACTTGCGGCTTAATCGCCGTGTCGATTATATTGGCAATCGATTCATGGATCGAGTCATGATATGACACTCTGCAACGCCCCCCCCCCTTTAATTTGATTGACTGATATCATCAAAATCGATGATTCCGTCGCTGCCCGCTTTTGTTTACCACAGAGCAGCGGTGGGTGGGAGATGTTGACTACCTCGCCTGGTCTACAGGAGGTCGTGGGTTCCATCCCGACCCTGACGCCTGCTGCTGTATATTTGCAGTTTGCGTGTCTCTCTCTCTCTCTCATCATCATCACGGTGGCTAGGAGATGTTAACTACCTCGCCTGGTATGCAGGAGGTCGTGGGTTCCATCCCTGACGCCTGCTGCTGTATATTTATAGTTTGCGTCTTTCTCTCTTCCCGTGGTCGCGTGGATTAGTCTCTGGGTCCTTCAATTTTTTGAGTATTTGTCAGATGAACATTTCCACACGATAAGCCACTTCGTTGAGCTATCAGTTGTGATTGCAAGGTCGTTTCAGTAAAAGAAAATAAGAGAGAGCTACATACCCTGGGCCAAAAAAAAAGTCGTTTCGTTTTTCAGTTCAAGAAGTGAGATTGTAGTGTGTGCTCTGCATCTACGGTCAGCCATTCTAAAGACAAATAAGAAGACTGTATAGGTAACCTCGCTCCCTTCGACCCATGGGTAGACTAAATTCCATCTGTTCCATCTCACTCCCTTCTACCTATGGGTGGACTAATCTCCATCTATTCAATCTCACTCCCATCTACCCGTGTGTGGACTAATCTCCATCTGTTCAATCTCACTCCCTTCTACCCGTGGGTGGACTAAATTCCATCTGTTCCATCTCACTCCCTTCTACCTATGGGTGGACTAATCTCCATCTGTTCAATCTCACATCCTTTTACCCCGTGGGTGGACTAATCTCCATCTGTTCCATCTCACTCCCTTCTACCCGTGGGTGGACTAATCTCCATCTGTTCAATCTCACATCCTTTTACCCCGTGGGTGGACTAATCTCCATCTGTACCATCTCACTCCCTTCTACCTATGGGTGGACTAATCTCCATCTGTTCCATCTCACTCCCTTCTACCCGTGGGTGGACTAATCTCCATCTGTTCCATCTCACTCCCTTCTACCCGTGGGTGGACTAATCTCCATCTGTACCATCTCACATCCTTCTACCCGTGGGTGGACTAATCTCCATCTGTTCCATCTCACTCCCTTCTACCCGTGGGTGGACTAATCTCCATCTGTTCCATCTCACTCCCTTCTACACCGTGGGTGGGCTAATCTCCATCTGTTCCATCTCACTCCCTTCTACCCGTGGGTGGACTAATCTCCATCTGTTCCATCTCACTCCCTTCTACCCGTGGGTGGACTAATCTCCATCTGTTCCATCTCACTCCCTTCTACCCGTGGGTGGACTAATCTCCATCTGTTCCATCTCACTCCCTTCTACCCGTGGGTGGACTAATCTCCATCTGTACCATCTCACATCCTTCTACCCGTGGGTGGACTAATCTCCATCTGTTCCATCTCACTCCCTTCTACCCGTGGGTGGACTAATCTCCATCTGTTCGATCTCACTCCCTTCTACCCGTGGGTGGACTAAATTCCATCTGTTCCATCTCACTCCCTTCTACCTATGGGTGGACTAATCTCCATCTGTTCCATCTCACTCCCTTCTACCTATGGGTGGACTAATCTCCATCTGTTCCATCTCACTCCCTTCTACCCCGTGTGTGGACTAAATTCCATCTGTTACATCTCACTCCCTTCTACACCGTGGGTGGACTAATCTCCATCTGTTCCATCTCACATCCTTCTACCCCGTGGGTGGACTAATCTCCATCTGTTCAATCTCACTCCCTTCTACCCGTGGGTGGACTAATTTCCATCTGTTCCATCTCACATCCTTCTACCCCGTGGGTGGACTAATCTCCATCTGTTCAATCTCACTCCCTTCTACCCGTGGGTGGACTAATCTCCATCTGTTCCATCTCACATCCTTCTACCCCTTGGGTGGACTAATCTCCATCTGTTCCATCTCACATCCTTCTACCCGTGGGTGGACTAATCTCCATCTGTTCAATCTCACTCCCTTCTACCCGTGGATGGACTAATCTCTATCTGTTCAATCTCACTCCCTTCTACCCGTGGGTGGACTAATCTCCATCTGTACCATCTCACTCCCTTCTACCCGTGGGTGGACTAATCTCCATCTGTTCCATCTCACTCCCTTCTACCCGTGGGTGGACTAATCTCCATCTGTTCCATCTCACTCCCTTCTACCCGTGGGTGGACTAATCTCCATCTGTTCAATCTCACACCCTTCTACCCGTGGGTGGACTAATCTCCATCTGTACCATCTCACATCCTTCTACCCGTGGGTGGACTAATCTCCATCTGTTCCATCTCACTCCCTTCTACCCGTGGGTGGACTAATCTCCATCTGTTCCATCTCACTCCCTTCTACCCGTGGGTGGACTAATCTCCATCTGTTCCATCTCACTCCCTTCTACCCGTGGGTGGACTAATCTCCATCAGTTCGATCTCACTCCCTTCTACCCGTGGGTGGACTAATCTCTATCTGTTCCATTTCACTCCCTTCTACCCCGTGGGTGGACTAATCTCCATCGGTACCATCTCACTCTCGGTAAGCGAGCTGGGCTACAAATCCGATGACTCGAGTTCGATTTCCACTCACGGCCAACACTAGTGAGGATTATCTGAACCATTCCCTGGGCCTCCCTAGGTCGACTAAGCATCAAATGAGCACCTGATGCAATGTGTAAAAAAATTAACCCGTAAAAACAAAGTTTTTCACTATAAATCATTTATATGCGTGGCGGCTAGAGTCCTCTCGTCCTCTGGCTTGAGATGGCTGCCACCTATGGGTCAGATGATTGCCTGCCAACATTAAGCAATTAGTAATTAAACATAAAAAAAATCCTAAAAAGTGTAAAGTTCTGGAAAAAAATTTTCACGAAAATAAATTGTCACGCACAACGAGTCTGTGGAAAATGTCAGCTCGATTGGATCACGGGAAGTGGGTTAAAAAACGACCGAAAGATTTGCACGGTCGTAAGCACGCAAGCAAGCAAGCAAGTGAACTTAATATAAAGGATTTAAATAAGATAACCCGTAAAAACAAAGTTTTTCACTATAAATCCTTTATATGCGTGGCGGCTAGAGTCATCTCGTCCTCTGGCTTGAGATGGCTGCCATCTATGGGTCAGATGATTGTCTGCCAGTATTAAGCAATTGGTAATTAAATATTTAATTTGTTTTCCCTAAACAGTGTAAAATTTTGGAAAAAATTTTTCACGAACATTAATTGTCTCGCACAACGAGTCTGTGTGCAAAATGTCAGCTCGATTGGATCACGGGAAGTGGGTTAATAAACGACCGAAAGATTTGCACGGTCGTAAGCAAGCACGCAAGCACGCAAGCACGCAAGCACGCAAGCAAGCAAGCGAACTTAATATAAAGGATTTTAGAAAAACATCCCCTCTGGGGAGACAAAGGCGGTCGGGCGCGTGGTGCTGGCCACCCACCCCCTCGTGTGCCACAGTGCCGGCCTTCGTAGACTACTACCACTACTCGCGAACAGCACTTGCCCCGACAGCCTGCTACAGGCTATACGGGGAATCTGTCTCTTTGTTTAACGAAAGCGATTATCACATCTGACGACGACGACGACGATGATATAGTGCGCATTCCTCGACGTATTGGCCGTGATTAGTTGGTAAGTTTTAGAGCAAAAAACAAAAAAAAACTAAAACTCCTCTGTTCACGCTTCTCTGCTAAATTGGACGACCGCATTCCAAAATCCAATTTTAGCTCCATTGCTTTCAATTTGACACTAGGCAGCGAGGGGGGCGGGGGCTGGGTTGGGCGTGGGGGGGGCGGGGCGGAGGGGGGGAGATAAAAAAAACTACGGCACGGTAAAGGGGTCGTCGAGAGAAG
>MU249691.1:193481-235981 GCA_018977245.1 Lethenteron camtschaticum | reverse complement strand
GTAATAATGATATAATGGTGGTGGTGATGTTTGTAATGATCGTGGTAGTGGTGTTGGTGATGATGATGGTGGTAATGGTGGTGGTGACGGTAATGATGGTGATGTTGATGGTAATGATGATGGTGGTGGTGGTGATGATTGTAATGGTGGTGATGATGGTGATGGTGGTGATGGTGGTGATGATGACAAGGGTGATTGAGGATTGTAATGATGATGATAATAATGATGATAATGGTGGTGGTGATGGTAATGATCGTGGTGGTGGTGGTGGTGATGATGGTGGTTAATGGTGATGGTGGTGACGGTAATAATGGTGATGTTGATGGTAATGATGATGATGGTGGTGATGTTGATGGTAATAATAATAATGATGGTGGTGTGGGCTGCTCACAGACGGGAGGGCATGCAGGCTGCGTGTGAGTGGGGTTGGTGTCGTGGCGTGCTGATGGATGGAGGCAGCCGGGTCGATGCGAGAGGAGATGGAGATGGCTCGGCACGAGAGGCGAGGAGGGGGGGGGGCGAGGGGGGCGAGAAGCGCTGACGGAGCTGAGGGTTGGTGGACCACTCAGAGATTCGCACAGACGACAGA
This sequence comes from Lethenteron camtschaticum, assembly GCA_018977245.1. Taxonomy (NCBI): domain Eukaryota; kingdom Metazoa; phylum Chordata; class Hyperoartia; order Petromyzontiformes; family Petromyzontidae; genus Lethenteron; species Lethenteron camtschaticum. Next base: position 235,392 of record MU249691.1, on the reverse strand, counting down.
GGCGATCGCAAGCACGCCGCTTCTCATCCCNAGCAGAGGCTTTGCAAATAAAGACAAAGATTTTTTTCGATTTAAAGCTTTCGTGACTGCAGGGATTCATCTTCTTGGTTCTTTCGGTAAAGTCACGTAGAAGGGAAGTAATACAATAATAAAAATAAAACATAATAAAATAATTTTCACGACGTTTCGGCCACAACGCAAGCAGCCGTCCCCAGGTGAAGACAGACCTGGTCTTCACCTGAGGACGGCTGCTTGCGTTGTGGCCGAAACGTCGTGAAAATTATTTTATTATTTTTATTTTTTTATTTATTACTTCCCTTCTACGTCACTTTACCGAAAGAACCAAGAAGAAAAAGACAAAGATCCCCCGTGTAGGCATTAAAGACTGTAGGGCAAGTGCTGCTAGCGAGCGGCACCCTATGAAGGCCGGCTGATGCGGAAGTTGTGGAGTGAGTGGACTTGCCGATGACTGGTACCAGCGGTGTCAAGATCGGCCTCTGAGGTGGGGGAGGCTCGTGAAGGACGCTGCTGCTACTGGGCAGTTGGAGGCAGTCGCCCTCGAACAACAACGGAGGGCAGAGGAGCGACGCTCACAGCAACCATTAGCACGGTTGACTACGTACTGTTCGAACAAAGTTCAACATACATGTGTAATGTGAGGATATATCCGGGTCGCTGACGGATCACAACTCGTCACGATGATTGGCTCTGCCGGTCCTGGCCATAGCCAATGGGGGGAAGCGAGGGGCGTGGCCCTGACGTAATGGGAAGGTGACATCTGTAAGTAGAGGATTGGTTCTGCTGGCTTTAGCCACAGCCAATGGGGAGACGAGTCAGGGGCGTGGTCCCGGGAGCCTACGATGGAGTCTAGAAGATTCCATAGAGGCTAACCAGGATTGGTGGAAAGGTACCACGTGACGCGGTATTAAAAGGGGTGGAGACGAACAACACGGGGTCAGAACTGGAACGAACGGAGGGAGAGGCCACGCGGGAGCTGGGGTTCAGGCTGCCCACGTGGTCCAGGCTGCCCACGTGGTCCAGGCTGCCCACGTGGTCCAGGCTGCCCACGTGGTCCAGGCTGCCACGTGGTCCAGGCTGCGCGTGTCTCTCTCTCTATCCCTCTCACGCTGTCTGTCAGCAGCGTGAAGGAGTGTTGTAAAGAAAGACACATAAAGACCGGATTCCAGAAGTCGCTTCCACGACCTTTATTACACATACAACGAGTGGAGCGCCGGGCAGATGAAAGGCAGCAAGTTGCCACAGTAGGGAACACGGGTGGTGCATCTGCCATGCATCTATTCAGTCGACCCTTGGCACTTGGGTCTGTTCCGTGACCCCCTGCCAGCGGGCTTTCGACACTTCACGTGGCCGCAAAGTGCACCTAGCCTGGCACAAGCGCTGTGGTGACGTCACCTTCACTGCGTGGCGAATGGCGGGTATTGGTAGTTGGTAGGGAGCGNCAGCGTCGCGGTTAACGCACTGCGCTACGAACCCGCGATTTCAGATCCATCCCCACTCACGGCCAACACCGGTGACGATTATCTGAACCGGACCTGGGTCTCCCCTAGGGCGACTCAGCCTCAAATGAATAGCTGGAACGGTGTGTGCGCTGCCGGCCTTTGTAGGTGCTCGCAAACAGCCCTTGCCCAGCAGTATGCTAAGGCCACACGGGGGATCTTTGTCTTTGCAGTTTGTCTGTGTGTCCGCGCGTGACGTCACTCCATGTCCGCCAGCCCCCTAATTAATAATCACGAGCGGTGACGTCACTCTACAAGGGGGGGGGCGAGGCGCCTCCTCCCCCCCTCCTGGGCGTCAACTGACAACCCTCACTACAAAGGCAGAACCCTCACGTCACGTGATCTCCGTGACGCTGTGTGATGAAGAAGGGAATATCACCTTAAAATGAAAGAAGTCTGTGTCACCGGCCCTACAAATTGCACGCGAATTGATGCAATGAATATATCACGTCGCGGTCTGAGAGAGGGGTGGAGGTGAGGGGGGGTGGAGGTGAGGGAGGGGTGGAGGTGAGGGGGGTGGAGGTGAGGGGTGAGGTGAGGGGGGNTGNAGGTGGGGTGGAGGTGAGGGAGGGTGGAGGTGAGGGGGGTGGAGGTGAGGGGGNTNGAGGTGAGGGGGGNTGGAGGTGAGGGGGGNTGGAGGTGAGGGGGGNTGGAGGTGAGGGGGGGTGGAGGTGAGGGGGGGTGGAGGGGGGGGGGGTGGAGGTGAGGGGGGGTGGAGGTGAGGGGGGTGGAGGTGAGGGGGGTGGAGGTGAGGGGGGTGGAGGTGAGGGAGGGGTGGAGGTGAGGGGGGNTGGAGGTGAGGGNGGGTGGAGGTGAGGGGGGTGGAGGTGAGGGGGGNTGGAGGTGAGGGAGGGGTGGAGGTGAGGGGGGGTGAGGTGAGGGGGGNTGGAGGTGAGGGGGGNTGGAGGTGAGGGGGGGNTGGAGGTGAGGGGGGTGGAGGTGAGGGGGGGTGGAGGTGAGGGGGGTGGAGGTGAGGGGGGNTGGAGGTGAGGGAGAGGTGAGGGAGGGTGGAGGTGAGGGAGGGTGGAGGTGAGGGGGGGTGGAGGTGAGGGGGGTGGAGGTGAGGGGGGNTGGAGGTGAGGGGGGNTGGAGGTGAGGGGGGTGGAGGTGAGGGGGGTGGAGGTGAGGGGGGGNTGGAGGTGAGGGAGGGGTGGAGGTGAGGGGGGGGTGGAGGTGGGGGGGGGTGGAGGTGGGGGGGGGTGGAGGTGGTGGGGGGGGGTGGAGGTGAGGGGGGGGTGGAGGTGAGGGAGGGTTGGGCTCGCACGTGACGTCATTACACGTGACGTCATCACATCTACCCCGCTATTGAACGGGAGGTTTGCTCCACAAATCTGTCCGCCCGATGATGCTGGTTGTAATTACTGGCGAAACGTCGCACTCAGATCGTAAATATTGCGGGTTTGCTCTCCAACACACACATTTGCGTGTGCTGTACTCGTATAGAATTGGCACGTTCTGTTTACATGACAGCCCTTACTAATTGGCTGTGTCGGGTGGTGGCGGGTTTAACGACACATTTATATTTACGCGATCTAACCCCCAAAAAACCCCTCTATTGTGGATCCAAATTGCCTGCACGCCACCAATTGGAATCACTGAGAGCAGCAGTAGCAACTTAGCAGGTTAGGAGCCACTGAACAACGCAGCTCTTTCTCAGAAGCGACCTGGAGATTACAAATGAGAGCTCAACGAAGGTGGACTATCAACATCACCATCACGTGGAAATTCATAACGGCAGCCACACACTCTAAACGCGCGTGATTTTGGGTCTAAATGTGGACGGGGAAAATCCTGGAGGACCGGAGAAAATTCCACGCGACCACAGTAAGAGAAAGACACGCAAACTCCAAATATACAGCAGCAGCAGCAGGCGTCAAGGTGGTGATCGAACCCACGTCCTCCTATATACCAGGCGAGGTAGTTAACATCTCATAGCCACCGTGATGATGATGAGAGGAGAGACGCAACTCCAAATATACATCAGCAGGCGTCAGGGTCAGGATCGAACCNACGACCTCCTGCATACCAGGCGAGTAGTTAACGTTTCTTACCACCGTGATGATGAGAGAGAGAGAGACACGCAAACTCAAAATATACAGCAGGCGTCAAGGTCGGGATCGAACCCACGTTCTCCTGTAGACCAGGAAGGTAGTTAACATCTAGCCACCGCGATGATGATGAGAGAGAGACACGCAAACTCAAATATACAGCAGGCGTCAGGTCAGGATCGAACCCACGACCTCCTGCATACCAGGCGATGTAGTTAACATCTCCAGCCACCGTGATGATGATGAGAGAGAGAGACCGCAAACTCCAAATATACAGCAGGCATCAGGGTCGGGATCGAACCCACGACCTCCTGCATACCAGGCGAGGTAGTTAACATCTCCTAGCCACCGTGATGATGATGAGAGAGAGAGAGACGCAAACTCCAAATATACAGCAGCAGGCGTCAGGGTCGGGATTGAACCCACGACCTCCTGCACACCATCGCTTTAAACTATTGTAATTGTAGTGCGTATTTAATGTGCCGCTGCAGTTTGATGTTGTAGGAGAAAACATTCATTAAAAAGTCTTTTAAATAAGTAGAACGTGTTGTCTATATTTATTTAAAGTTGCGCATTTTGATGTGACGTCACATTTATCAACCCCCGCCCCCTGGTCACACATCGTCACAAATGTCTGACCCCACCCCCCCCTAGGTGCGTGACGTCATTTATGGACGGCCCCTAAGCGGTGACGCGGGGTATTCACTGCGACCGCAAAACGGGGAGATGGGAGCAGTTGCAGGCCGCGACCACGCGTGGCGATGGAGTCACACCGGCAATCTCGTCCACCATCTCGTCCACCATCTCGTCCATCGTCTAGTCCATCATCTCGTCCATCATCTCGTCCATCATCTCGTCCATCATCTTGTCCATCATCTCTCCCATCTCGTCCATCATCTCGTCCATCATCTCGTCCATCATCTCGTCCATCATCTTGTCCATCATCTCGTCCATCATCTCGTCCACCATCTCGTGCATCATCTCGTCCATCATCTCGTCCACCATCTCGTCCACCATCTCGTCCACCATCTCGTCCATCGTCTAGTCCATCATCTCGTCCATCATCTTGTCCATCATCTCATCCACCATCTCGTGCACCATCTCATCCATCATCTCGTCCATCATCTCGTCCACCATCTCATCCATCATCTCGTCCATCATCTCGTCCATCATCTTGTCCATCATCTCNTCCACATCTCGTCCACCATCTCATCCATCATCTCGTCCATCATCTCGTCCACCATCTCGTCCACCATCTCGTCCACCATCTCATCCATCATCTCGTCCATCATCTCGTCCACCATCTCGTCCATCATCTCGTGCATCATCTCGTGCATCATCTCGTCCACCATCTCGTCCATCATCTCGTCCATCATCTCGTCCATCATCTCGTCCACCATCTCGTCCATCATCTCGTCCATCATCTCGTGCCTCATCTCGTCCATCATCTCGTCCACCATCTCGTCCACCATCTCGTCCACCATCTCGTGCATCATCTCGTCCACCATCTCGTGCATCATCTCGTCCATCATCTTGTCCATCATTTCGTCAATCATCTTGTCCATCATCTCGTCCACCATCTCGTCCATCATCTCGTCCATCATCTTGTCCATCATCTCGTCCACCATCTCATCCATCATCTCGTCCATCATCTCGTCCACCATCTCGTCCATCATCTCGTCCACCATCTCGTCCATCATCTTGTCCACCATCTCGTCCACCATCTCGTGCATCATCTCGTCCATAATCTCGTCCATCATCTCGTCCACCATCTCGTCCATCATCTTGTCCACATCTCGTCCATCATCTCTCCCATCTCGTCCATCATCTTGTCCATCATCTCGTCCATCAACTCTCCCATCTCGTCCATCATCTTGTCCACCATCTCGTCCATAATCTTGTCCATCATCTTGTCCATCATCTCGTCCATCATCTCGTCCACCATCTCCATCATCTCGTCCACCATCTCGTGCATCATCTCGTCCACCATCTTGTCCATCATCTCGTCCATCACTCTCCCATCTCGTCCATCATCTCGTCCATCATCTCATCCATCATCTCGTCCATCATCTCATCCATCATCTCGTCCATCATCTCTCCCATCTCGTCCATCATCTCGTCCACCATCTCGTCCATCATCTCGTCCATCATCTCGTCCACCATCTCATCCATCATCTCGTCCATCATCTCGTCCATCATCTTGTCCATCATCTCGTCCATCTCCCGTCTGCATCATCTCTCCCTCTCTGCAGGTGAGGGAGGGGTGGAGGTGAGGGGGGGGTCGAGTGAGGTGGGGGGGGTGAAGGGTGGAGGTGAGGGAGGGGTGGAGGTGAGGAGGGGTGGAGGTGAGGGATGGGTGGAGGTGAGGGAGGGGTGGAGGTGAGGGGGAGGGGTGGAGTGAGGGGGTGGAGGTGAGGGGGTGGGGGTGGAGGTGAGGGGGGTGGAGGGTGGAGGTGAGGGAGGGGTGGAGGTGAGTGGGGGTGGAGGTGAGGGCTGAAAAGAGTCTCAAGTCTCCGTGTTCACGAGGGTCCTGCCAAGTTCCTCGGAGGGCGGGCGATGTTGTTGCTGCTGCTACTGTGTGATGCCAACTGAGGAGCGGTGGCGCAGCGGTTAGCGCAGCACTGCGACACAAACTCGGGCGGCCCGAGTTCGATTCCCTCCACGGCCACCAACACGGTGACGATTATCTGAACCGGTCCTGGGCCTCCTCTAGGTCGACTCAGCCTCAAACGAGTGCCTGGTGCGTGTGTGTGTGCATGCCCTGCCGACCTTCATAGATTCTCACTAACACCCTTGCCCAAAAGTATATTAGGGCTATTCGGGGATCTTGTCTTGGGTTCCAACTGAGTCATTGAGTTCCGTGTTTCCGTCAATCGGCATCGTTGGGCCAATGTCGGTGCCATTGATTTGCGGTTGATTTCAACTCTGGGAGGTGATCGGAGAACCCGGACAGGTGGAGAGAGAAACTTTGAAAAAAGACGAAACTATTTTACAAGCTTTTATTTAACTCACTTTGTCTGTTGTTGTTGTGTTGTTGTTGTTGTCGTTGTATAAAATCTTGTAACTCAATTTAACCCACTTCCCAATGTGGTATCGACTGCAAATTTGGTATACTGATGTCATACTTAATTTTGGAGCTTTCGTGACTGCAGAATTATTCTTTGGTTTTTTCGGTAAAGTCACGTATAAAATAAAATAATAAATTAAATAATAGCAATCGAAACGTCGTATGCTATTATTTAATTTATTATTTTATTTTTATACGTGACTTTACCGAAAAAACAAAGAATGATGTCATACTGATGACAATACTATATTTTATATAAAAAATTATTTTTAAACATTCTTTTTTATATGTTATGTTTCGGCTTGGGTCTAATTGTCCACGCTCAATCACGCTGCTGTAATTAGCCACGGCTCTTACGTTGTGGCAAGCTTCGGGCAACTTCTTGGAGCCGTGGAGTTCTGCCATACGAGTAGGGTACATTTCATTAAAGCGTGTTTTTTTTTAAGTTGTTTTAATATTACTTATTAGTCGTGGTTTTACAAGGTAAGACAACCCACTGTGCTACGTGGTTCTGTGTCAGGAGTGGCTCTCACAAATAATCGCTAAACCAAGTGGCTTATCGTCATCATCGTGTGGAAATGTATAGCAGCCCGAATTTACTCTAAACACGCGATGTTGATTCTGAATGTGGAGGGGAAAACCGGAGGACCCGGACGATAACCGCGACCACGGGAGAGAGAGACACGCAAACTCCAAATATACAGCAGCAGGCGTCAGGGTCGGATCGAACCCACGACCTCCTGCATACCGGGCGAGGTAGTTAACATCTCCTAGCCACCGTGATGATGAGAGAGAGACACCGGAAACTCAAATATACAACAAGCGTCAGGGTCGGGATCGAACTCACGACCTCCTGCATACCAGGCGAGGTAGTTAACATCTCCTCGCCACCGTGATGATGATGAGAGAGAGACACGCAGACTCCAAATTACAGCAGCAGGCGTCAGGTCAGGATCGAACCGCGACCTTCTGTATACCAGGCGAGGTAGTCAACATCTCCTAGCCACCGTGATGATGATGATGATGAGAGAGACACGCAAACTCCAAATATACAGCAGCAGGCGTCAGGTCAGGATAGAACCCGCGACCTCCTGCACACCAGACGAGGTAGTCAACATCTCCTAGCCACGTATGATGATGATGAGAGAGACACCGCACTCCAAATATACAGCAGCAGGCATCAGGGTCAGGATCAACCCAGACCTCCTGCATACCAGGCGAGGTAGTCAACATTCCTAGCCATCGTGATGATGATGATAGAAGAGGCACGCAAACTCCAAATATACAACAAGCGTCAGGGTCGGGATCGAACCCGACCTCCTGCATACCAGGCAGGTAGTCAACATCTCCTAGCCACCGTGATGATGATGATAGAGAGAGACACGCATACTCCAAATATACAGCAGCAGGCTTCAGGGTCGTGATCGAACCCACGACCTCCTGTATACGGGCGAGGTAGTTAACATCTCCTAGCCACCGAGAGGTGTTACAGACTCCAGACAGGAACTGCTCATCGGATTCCTCCCGGTTTTTTAAAGTTTCTCATTTCTGGCAGGAGGGTGCATTGGCTACTCTTCCACGCTGGGCCAAACATCCACCTCTCTCCAAGACTCTGTCGCCAGCGTGGAAGAGGAGGCCACACCAACCTCCAGAGTGAGAAGTGAGAGTGAGTGGAGATCTCTTCTGCTAGCAGCGGCGTCAGAGAGCAGTTGCAGGACGCGCCTTTACCCCACAGAGAGATAAGAGCGTTGGTGTCGGCGTACACAGACAAAGATCCCCCGGTAGCCTTTCAACAGACTGTTGGGCAAGTGCTGTGGATAGCAGCACCTATGAAGCCGGCACGGCACGAGGAGTTGTTTGCCAGACCACGCCCGGCGCCTTTGTCTCCCCAGTGACGATGTTTACTCCGCACCAGGGTCACTGCTCATTTGAGGCTGAGTCGGCGCATGGGTGAGGCGTGCGCGGGCACTAGCAGGGGCTGCGCCTTGGTCCACGTTTGGCGTGCGTGTCTGTTAGGTACACTGTTTGTTCGCATCACGACTTCTGCTCTCCTGTGGACTCTCACCTCGCGTTGTAAAGCCCCCGTTGCATCGGCGTGGGGAGCGGTGGCGCAGCGGTTAGCGCACTGCGACCCGAGTTCGATTCGCGTTCACAGCGAAACCGTGTGTGTATCTATCAGGGATGGGTAACTTTTTTTTATGCCAAGGGTCATTTGAATATTTATATAACATCATTCGCGGGCCATACAAAATATCAACTTAAAATAGCGCGTTTATATTTGGTCAAACATTTAATTAACTCGCCCCCTAATGCGACGGCTGGAACTGCTTCTCTTTGGTGAGGCGTGTGTGATGTTGCTGGTGATGATGATGATGTTGCTGCTACTCGCAACGGCTTTTCCAGCTCCTAGATTTATTGAATTTCGAGTCTCGCCTGCGGTTGCCTTGGCAGGTCAGACCCAATGATTTCGCGGGCCTCATACGGCCCGCGGGCCGGACGTTCCCACCACACGTGACCCTGTACCGGGCCCCCTTCGCCCTACAGGTCCACTCAGCCCTAAACGAGGATCCGACGCGACTTGGGGCCATTCATAGTTTGATTCGGCAAACAAAAAACATCCGTCTGATAGCGACTCAACGAGTATTCAGTCACTCTTTGGTTCTTTCGGTAAAGTCACGTATAAAGAGAAAATAATAAATGATTATAAAAGAATAATTATTATTATAAAATAATACATTATTATAAATATAATATATAAATATAAAAAAAAAATTCTTATAAAATAATATTTGTTTATTATAAAATAATAAATAATTATTGTAAAAGAATAAATTATTATAAATAATAAATTATTATTGTAAAATTATAAATGATTATAACATTTATCATTTTCTCTTACGTGACTTTACGAAAGAACCAAAGAGTAATTCTGCAATCACGAAAGCTCCAAATTAAGTTTGAGTATTCATCTTCTTGGTTCTTTCGGTAAAGTCACGTAAAGTCACGTAGAAGGGAAATAATAATAATTAAAATAAAACATAATTAAATATATTATTATATAATATTATTATATATAATATTATTTTAATTTATTATGTTTTATTTTTATTATTGTATTATTTCCCTTCTACGTGACTTGACCGAAAAAAAACAAGAAGATGAATCCCTGCAGTTACGAAAGCTTTAAAGAAAATTGAGTATTCAGTTCACATCGATGCGTGTCTGCGCTGGGGAGACAAAGGCGGGCAGCCGTTGTTGCTGTCCGCCCCAATCCCGGGTCACGTGCCATCCCGGGTCACGTGCCATCCCGGGTCTTCCCGGCGGGTGCTACACTTTTGCCCCAGTGGTTTGCCAAATGCATTACGGAGTTGGGGAGGGGAGTGGGAATCGTCGCCAAGGCCGTAATTATAATATCTATTGGGGGGGAAGATCCTCCCAATATTCAAACATGCTAAAAATGTCCCTCCCCAACAAATATATTGCTATAAAATTTAGTACAAATAATATTGCGATGCTATTTCAATAAACAACAATTTGCTAAACCTTCTTGGTTCTGTCGGTAAAGTCACGTAGTAGGGAAGTAATAAAATAATAAAAATTAAAAAATAATAAAACAATTCTCACGACGTTTCGGCACAACGCAAGCAGCCGTCCTCAGGTGAAGAACATGTCTGTCTTATCGACAGACATGTTCTTCACGTGACTTTACCGAAGAACCAAGAAGATGAATCCCTGCAGTCACGAACGCTTTAAATCGAAATTTGCTAACCTTGGCCACAATATCTGGACTTGCTTCATTTAACAATGCATAGATTTTGTTTATACGATTCTGGTTATGGTTGTACTTTATCAATCCCTAATCTCTGCCATTGCATACAATGAAACAAGAAAGATAAAAAATAATATAATATAATACACTAGTAGACATTATTGTAGAAATAACAATAAAAATCGATCCAATGTGTTAGTGAATTAAAAAACATATTTTAGGCCGGAAATGGCAGGAAATGAGTTTTCAAATTGAGATATTTACCTGTAAGATTTGGTCCCCCCCCAATGTTGACTCCATTGCTACGGCCTTGATCGTCGCTTTGTCGTTTCTGCGTCGTGTTTATTGTTAATCGCGTCAACCAGCCGCGCTGCACGTGTTGAATTACCCTGCCCGTGAAAAATTCAACGCAATCACGCGCTTTGATTACGAGCCCCGCTTAACGCCGCCCAGTAACAACACAATTTTCCCAAGGAACTATTGCGAGTCGATTTGTGTTATTTTGCCGCGGTGAGACTCGAAGGAGCTGTCGTCTTCAGAAGCAACTTGTCCATCACAAATGGTAGCCCGATGAAGTGGGATTATCAACATCATCATCATCATGTGGACATTTATAGCAGCCGAATACTTTCAAACGCGTGATGTTGATTCTGAATGTGGAAGGGAAAACCGGAGGACCCGGAGAAAAATCCAGAGAGAGAGAGACACGCAAACTCCAAATATACAGCAGAAGGCGTCAGGGTCGGGATCGAACCCACGACCTCCTGTATACCAGGCGAGGTAGTTAACATCTCCTACCACCGTGATGATGAGAGACACGCAAACTCCAAATATACAGCAGGCGTCAGGGTCAGAATTAAACCCACGATCTCCTGTACACCAGGCGAAGTAGTTAACATCTCATAGCCAGCGTGATGATGATGAGAGAGAGACACGCAAACTCCAAATACACAGCGTCAGGGTCAGAATCAAACCCACGACCTCCTGCACACCGGCGAGGTAGTTAACATCTTAGCCACCGTGATGATGATGAGAGAGAGAGACGCAAACTCCAAATATACAGCAGCCGTCAGGGTCAGAATCAAACCCACGACCTCCTGCATACCAGGAGAGGTAGTTAACATCTCCTAGCCACCGTGATGATGATGAGAGACACGCAAACTCCAAATATACAGCAGGCGTCAGGGTCAGAATCAAACCCACGACCTCCTGTACACCAGGCGAGTAGTTAACATCTCCTAGCCACCGTGATGATATGGAGAGAGAGACACGCAAACTCCAAATATACAGCAGCAGGCGTCAGGTCAGAATCAAACCCACGACCCCTGTACCAAGCGAGTAGTTAACATCTCCTAGCCACCGTGATGATATTGAGGAGAGACACGCAAACTCCAAATATACAGCAGCCGTCAGGGTCAGAATCAAACCCACGGCCCCCTATACCAGGGACAGACACGGGGAGGGAGACACGGGGAGGGAGACACGGGGGAGAGACACGGGGAGGGACACGGGGAGGGAGACACGGGGGGAGGGGGGAGAGACAGGGGGGGGGGGGAGGGGGGGGGGGGGGGGGGGGGGGAGAGACACGGGGAGGGAGATACGGGGAGGGAGACACGGGGGAGAGACACGGGGAGGGAGACACGGGGAGGGAGAGAGGGAAACACGGGGGGAGAACACGGGGAGGGAGACACGGGGAGGGAGACATGGGGGAGAGACACGGGGAGAGAGACACGGGGAGGGAGACATGGGGGGAGAGACACGGGGAGGGAGATACGGGGAGGGAGACATTGGGGGAGAGAGACACGGGGGGAGAGACACGGAGAGAGACATGGGGGGAGAGACACGGGGAGAGAGACACGGGGAGGGAGACACGGGAGGGAGACACGGGGAGGGAGACACGGGGAGGGAGACATGGGGGAGAGAGACACGGGGGGAGAGACACGGGGAGAGAGACACGGGGAGAGAGACACGGGGAGGGAGACACGGGGAGGGAGAGAGGGAGACACGGGGAGGAGACACGGGGGGAGACACGGGGGGAGAGACACGGGGAGGGACACGGGGAGGGAGACACGGGGGAGACACGGGGAGGGAGACACGGGGAGGGAGACACGGGGGAAGAGACACGGAGAGGGAGACACGGGGAGGGAGAGAGAGACACGGGGAGGGAGACACGGGGGAAGAGACACGGGGAGGGAGACACGGGGAGGGAGACACGGGGGAGAGACACGGGAGGGAGACACGGGGAGGGAAAGGGAGACACGGGGAGGGAGACACGGCAAGAGAGACACGGGGAGGGAGACACGGCAGGAGAGAGTGAGACACGGGGAGGGAGACACGGGGGTAGAGACACGGGGAGGGAGACACGGCAGGGAGACACGGGGAGGGAGACACGGGGGAAGAGACACGGGGAGGGAGACACGGGGAGGGAGACACGGGGGAGAGGAGACACGGGGAGGGAGACACGGGNAGGAGAGAGGGAGACACGGGAGGGAGACATGGGGGGAGAGACACGGGGAGGGAGACACGGGGAGGGAGACACGGGAGGGAGACACGGGGAGGGAGACACGGGAGGGAGAGTGAAACACGGGGAGGGAGACACGGCGGGAGAGACACGGGGAGGGAGAGGGAGACACGGGGAGGGAGAGGGAGACACGGGGGGAGAGACACGGGGGTGAGACACGGGGGGAGAGAGTGAGACACGGCAGGAGAGAGTGAGACACGGCAGAAGAGACACGGGGAGGAGACACGGCAGGAGAGACACGGGGGGAGAGACACGGCAGGAGAGAGTGAGACACGGGGAGGGAGACACGGGGGTAGAGACACGGGGAGGGAGACACGGCAGGAGAGAGTGAGACACGGGAGGATGTAGAGCGAGTCGCGATGCGTGTGCGAGGGAGCAGAGACATCATCAACAACGGCGGCTCGACAGAGTCGGCGAGCAAGACTTGTCACCCACAACCACCACAGTTGGAGTCCCGGCACGGCTAACATCAGTGGCGAGCGATAAGTCTGGAACAGCACCACTACGACCTCGGCCATCAACCGCTTTCTGTGCCTCTCTCCGTCTTTATCTGTGTCTCTATTTTTATAAAACACTTTTTTTTTATTTTACAACTGCGTTTTGCGTTTAGTTTGCTGTCTTTCCCCCGCGCCTCTGATTCGCGCGGTTGGCTACGTACGGTGCGAACGAAGTTCAACGTAGATCCTCTCTGTGCGTGTATCTATGTAACTGCCTCTTTCTCTCTCTCTCTGCACCAGCGTGGACGGCACCCTCGTGGTGTTCACCTTCCGAAGCGCTCGCTCGTCACCGCGGCGTGCGCGATGACCACCACCACCACCACACCACCACCACCACCACCACACCACCACCACCACGTGGCTTTTCTTTCGTGCTGTGCGCGGTGCTTTTAGCGCCACAACGCGTGGATTCGCAGCGTTTGTCTTCATTTGTGTTGCTGGTGACTTTGTGTGTTTCATATCGGAATCGCCTCCAGTGCTGTTGCTGCTGGCGGCAATAAAAGTTGTTTAAAAGTCAAAAATCTCTCTCTGTCTCCGTGTGTGTGTATCTCTGTAACAGTTTTTGTCTGTCTCGCTATCTCTCTGTCTCTCTCCTTGTCTCTCTCTCTGTCTCTCTCCCTCTGTGTCTCTCTCTGTCTCTGTGTGTGTGTATCTCTGTAACAGTTTTTGTCTGTCTCGCTATCTCTCTGTCTCTCTCCCTGTCTCTCTGTCTCTCTCCCTCTGTGTCTCTCTCTGTCTCTCTCTGTGTGTGTATCTCTGTAACAGTTTTTGTCTGTCTCGCTATCTCTCTGTCTCTCTCCCTGTCTCTCTCTCTGTCTCTCTCCCTCTGTGTCTCTCTCTGTCTCTCTGTGTGTGTATCTCTGTAACAGTTTTTGTCTGTCTCGCTATCTCTCTGTCTCTCTCCCTGTCTCTCTCTGTCTCTCTCCCTCTGTCTCTCTCCCTGTCTCTCTCTCTCTGTCTCTCTCCCTCTGTGTCTCTCTGTGTCTCTCTCCCTGTCTCTCTCTCTGTCTCTCTCCCTCTGTGTCTCTCTCTGTCTCTCTGTGTGTGTATCTCTGTAACAGTTTTTGTCTGCCTCGCCATCTCTCTGTCTCTCTCCTTGTCTCTCTCTCTCTGTCTCTCTCCCTCTGTGTCTCTCTCTCTGTCTCTCTCCCTGTCTCTCTCTCTCTTTCTCTCTCCCTGTCTCTCTCTCCGTCTCTGCGAGGATCAGGACCGTTTATAGTTTGGGGGGTGGGGGGGGGGGTGCGGGGCCCGGGGCGGTCGCCCCGACTCGCCGTGCCCCCAAGGGACTTCTCTGGCGAAGTGAGAGAGAGGCACGTGACACGCTCGCCGGTTTTTTTATTTTGTTTCATTCGTTGAGTCACTTTTGTTCGTCACATTTTGTTGTACAGTGATACCTCGGTTCACGAACGCTTCTGTTCACGAACAACTCGGTTCACGAACAGAAAAGTTTATAAAAATATGCTCCGGTTCACGAACTCCGCTTCTGTTCACGAACAACTCGGTTCACGAACAGAAAAGTTCATAAAAATATGCTCCAGTTCACGAACTCCGTTTCGGTTTGCGAACAACTCGGTTCACGAACAGAAAAGTTCATAAAAATTTGCTTCGGTTCGCGAACAGGAGCCGCGGCCATTTTTATGCTATTTCCAGTCTGTCACGTGGTCGTGACTTCCTGTCGGAAGATCGTGGAGAGAAGCAGAGACACAGAAAGAAGTACTGCGAGTACTGTGAAGACACTTTCAGTGACTTTTTGGTGTGCTTTTTAGCACATACAGTACTGTACTGTACTACTGTACTGTACAATACTGTACTTACTGTATTGTACAGTTCACCCGTTTGAGTGTTTACTGAAGTCATCTCAAGCAAGGTTAGTGTTCTCTCTTTATACATTACTATACTGTACAGCACTAGTGTGTATTGTCATTTGTTTCATATTTTTGTGCTTCAAAAACAAATAAAAAAAACGGATTAACCGGATTGACATTGAACCCTGTGGGAAATGTGCCTCGGTTCACGACCAATTCGGTTCGCGACCAGAGTCAGTTCACGAATTAAGTTCGTGAACCGAGGTATCAGTGTATTTGCCTGCGGGGAATTTTGAGACCCCCCCACCCCCCCTGAATTTCCCCTCCCAGGCGAGGCGATGGATGGGTGGCGCTGGAATCGAGAGCAGCGACACGAACTATGTCACCGCCCCCCCCCACACACACATCCTCCCCCATACCGTTCGCTGTCGACCGTTAATCGATATTAATCCTATGGATTCCGCTCCGCCGGTCCATAATAAACACACATTGCAAAGAAAATTCACCGGGGTTAATCGTTACTTGCGGCTTAATCGCCGTGTCGATTATATTGGCAATCGATTCATGGATCGAGTCATGATATGACACTCTGCAACGCCCCCCCCCNTTTAATTTGATTGACTGATATCATCAAAATCGATGATTCCGTCGCTGCCCGCTTTTGTTGTTACCACAGAGCAGCGGTGGGTGGGAGATGTTGACTACCTCGCCTGGTCTACAGGAGGTCGTGGGTTCCATCCCGACCCTGACGCCTGCTGCTGTATATTTGCAGTTTGCGTGTCTCTCTCTCTCTCTCATCATCATCACGGTGGCTAGGAGATGTTAACTACCTCGCCTGGTATGCAGGAGGTCGTGGGTTCCATCCCTGACGCCTGCTGCTGTATATTTATAGTTTGCGTCTTTCTCTCTTCCCGTGGTCGCGTGGATTAGTCTCTGGGTCCTTCAATTTTTTGAGTATTTGTCAGATGAACATTTCCACACGATAAGCCACTTCGTTGAGCTATCAGTTGTGATTGCAAGGTCGTTTCAGTAAAAAAAATAAGAGAGAGCTACATACCCTGGGCCAAAAAAAAAGTCGTTTCGTTTTTCAGTTCAAGAAGTGAGATTGTAGTGTGTGCTCTGCATCTACGGTCAGCCATTCTAAAGACAAATAAGAAGACTGTATAGGTAACCTCGCTCCCTTCGACCCATGGGTAGACTAAATTCCATCTGTTCCATCTCACTCCCTTCTACCTATGGGTGGACTAATCTCCATCTATTCAATCTCACTCCCATCTACCCGTGTGTGGACTAATCTCCATCTGTTCAATCTCACTCCCTTCTACCCGTGGGTGGACTAAATTCCATCTGTTCCATCTCACTCCCTTCTACCTATGGGTGGACTAATCTCCATCTGTTCAATCTCACATCCTTTNACCCCGTGGGTGGACTAATCTCCATCTGTTCCATCTCACTCCCTTCTACCCGTGGGTGGACTAATCTCCATCTGTTCAATCTCACATCCTTTTACCCNGTGGGTGGACTAATCTCCATCTGTACCATCTCACTCCCTTCTACCTATGGGTGGACTAATCTCCATCTGTTCCATCTCACTCCCTTCTACCCGTGGGTGGACTAATCTCCATCTGTTCCATCTCACTCCCTTCTACCCGTGGGTGGACTAATCTCCATCTGTACCATCTCACATCCTTCTACCCGTGGGTGGACTAATCTCCATCTGTTCCATCTCACTCCCTTCTACCCGTGGGTGGACTAATCTCCATCTGTTCCATCTCACTCCCTTCTACCCGTGGGTGGGCTAATCTCCATCTGTTCCATCTCACTCCCTTCTACCCGTGGGTGGACTAATCTCCATCTGTTCCATCTCACTCCCTTCTACCCGTGGGTGGACTAATCTCCATCTGTTCCATCTCACTCCCTTCTACCCGTGGGTGGACTAATCTCCATCTGTTCCATCTCACTCCCTTCTACCCGTGGGTGGACTAATCTCCATCTGTACCATCTCACATCCTTCTACCCGTGGGTGGACTAATCTCCATCTGTTCCATCTCACTCCCTTCTACCCGTGGGTGGACTAATCTCCATCTGTTCGATCTCACTCCCTTCTACCCGTGGGTGGACTAATTCCATCTGTTCCATCTCACTCCCTTCTACCTATGGGTGGACTAATCTCCATCTGTTCCATCTCACTCCCTTCTACCTATGGGTGGACTAATCTCCATCTGTTCCATCTCACTCCCTTCTACCCGTGTGTGGACTAAATTCCATCTGTTACATCTCACTCCCTTCTACCCGTGGGTGGACTAATCTCCATCTGTTCCATCTCACATCCTTCTACCCGTGGGTGGACTAATCTCCATCTGTTCAATCTCACTCCCTTCTACCCGTGGGTGGACTAATTTCCATCTGTTCCATCTCACATCCTTCTACCCCGTGGGTGGACTAATCTCCATCTGTTCAATCTCACTCCCTTCTACCCGTGGGTGGACTAATCTCCATCTGTTCCATCTCACATCCTTCTACCCTGGGTGGACTAATCTCCATCTGTTCCATCTCACATCCTTCTACCCGTGGGTGGACTAATCTCCATCTGTTCATCTCACTCCCTTCTACCCGTGGATGGACTAATCTCTATCTGTTCAATCTCACTCCCTTCTACCCGTGGGTGGACTAATCTCCATCTGTACCATCTCACTCCCTTCTACCCGTGGGTGGACTAATCTCCATCTGTTCCATCTCACTCCCTTCTACCCGTGGGTGGACTAATCTCCATCTGTTCCATCTCACTCCCTTCTACCCGTGGGTGGACTAATCTCCATCTGTTCAATCTCACACCCTTCTACCCGTGGGTGGACTAATCTCCATCTGTACCATCTCACATCCTTCTACCCGTGGGTGGACTAATCTCCATCTGTTCCATCTCACTCCCTTCTACCCGTGGGTGGACTAATCTCCATCTGTTCCATCTCACTCCCTTCTACCCGTGGGTGGACTAATCTCCATCTGTTCCATCTCACTCCCTTCTACCCGTGGGTGGACTAATCTCCATCAGTTCGATCTCACTCCCTTCTACCCGTGGGTGGACTAATCTCTATCTGTTCCATTTCACTCCCTTCTACCCCGTGGGTGGACTAATCTCCATCGGTACCATCTCACTCTCGGTAAGCGAGCTGGGCTACAAATCCGATGACTCGAGTTCGATTTCCACTCACGGCCAACACTAGTGAGGATTATCTGAACCATTCCCTGGGCCTCCCTAGGTCGACTAAGCATCAAATGAGCACCTGATGCAATGTGTAAAAAAATTAACCCGTAAAAACAAAGTTTTTCACTATAAATCATTTATATGCGTGGCGGCTAGAGTCCTCTCGTCCTCTGGCTTGAGATGGCTGCCACCTATGGGTCAGATGATTGCCTGCCAACATTAAGCAATTAGTAATTAAACATAAAAAAAATCCTAAAAAGTGTAAAGTTCTGGAAAAAATTTTCACGAAAATAAATTGTCACGCACAACGAGTCTGTGGAAAATGTCAGCTCGATTGGATCACGGGAAGTGGGTTAAAAAACGACCGAAAGATTTGCACGGTCGTAAGCAAGCAAGCAAGCAAGTGAACTTAATATAAAGGATTAATAAGATAACCCGTAAAACAAAGTTTTTCACTATAAATCCTTTATATGCGTGGCGGCTAGAGTCATCTCGTCCTCTGGCTTGAGATGGCTGCCATCTATGGGTCAGATGATTGTCTGCCAGTATTAAGCAATTGGTAATTAAATATAATTTGTTTTCCCTAAACAGTGTTTAAAAAATTCACGAACATTAATTGTCTCGCACAACGAGTCTGTGTGCAAAATGTCAGCTCGATTGGATCACGGGAAGTGGGTTAAAAACGACCGAAAGATTTGCACGGTCGTAAGCAAGCACGCAAGCACGCAAGCACGCAAGCAAGCAAGCAAGCGAACTTAATATAAAGGATTTTAAAAAACATCCCCTCTGGGGAGACAAAGGCGGTCGGGCGCGTGGTGCTGGCCACCCACCCCTCGTGTGCCACAGTGCCGGCCTTCGTAGACTACTACCACTACTCGCGAACAGCACTTGCCCCGACAGCCTGCTACAGGCTATACGGGGAATCTTCTCTTTGTTTAACGAAAGCGATTATCACATCTGACGACGACGACGACGATGATATAGTGCGCATTCCTCGACGTATTGGCCGTGATTAGTTGGTAAGTTTTAGAGCAAAAACAAAAAAAAACTAAAACTCCTCTGTTCACGCTTCTCTGCTAAATTGGACGACCGCATTCCAAAATCCAATTTTAGCTCCATTGCTTTCAATTTGACACTAGGCAGCGAGGGGGGCGGGGCTGGGTTGGGCGTGGGGGGGGCGGGGCGGAGGGGGGGAGATAAAAAAAACTACGGCACGGTAAAGGGGTCGTCGAGAGAAAGCGAGAGATCTGGATGGAGGGAGGGTAGCAAAGGAGAGACGTGGAATGCGTGGAGACAGATGGGGAGAGATGGAGGGAGTGGAGGATGAGGGGGATGCCTGGAAAGAGAGGGGGGGAGGGAGTGGAGGAGGAAGAGATGTTTGGAGAGAACAACCACACTGAGAGGGAGGGAGGGAGGGGATCAGTGTTGGGTCCCGGGTCACCACCCCCCAAATGCCAGCCCCACCCCCCAGCACCCCCCCCCCNGATTTGAAGCTTTTCGTGACTGCAGGGATTCATCTTCTTGGTTCTTTCGGTAAAGTCACGTAGAAGGGAAATATTAAAATAATAAAAATAAAAACAAAATAAAATACTCACTAGAGAATTGTATTTTATTTGCTTTCTCACTAGAGAATTGTATTTTATTTAGTTTTATTATTATTATTTTATTATTATTTTCCTTCTACGTGACTTTACCGAAAGAACCAAGAAGATGAGTTGTTTTTATTGATGTTTGAGCAGTGAGGCAGGAGGAGGATGGCCAGCACCACGCCCGACCGCCTTTGTCTCCCCAGCGGCGATGTTTACACACCGCACCAGGTACTCATTTGAGGCTGAGTCGACCTAGGGGAGGCCCGGGACCAGTTCAGATAATCGTCACCGGTGTTGGCCGTGAGCGGGAATCGAACCCGGGTGGCCAGGTTCATAGCACAGTGCGCTAACCGCTACACCACCGCTCCCCACTTACTCTCCAACAGACACACACACAGACACACACACACCAGTGCGCTAACCGCTACACCACCGCTCCCCACTTACTCTCCAACAGACAGACACACAGACACACACACACACACACACAGTGCGCTAACCGCTACACCACGCTCCCCACTTACTTTCCAACAGACACACACACAGACACACACACAGACAGACACACCACACACACCGACACACACAGACACACACGACACACCACACACACACACAGACACACACAGACACACACACACACAGACACGCCACAGACACACACAGACACACACACNCACACACNGACACACACAGACACACACACAGACACACACACAGACACACACACACACAGACACACACACAGACACACACACGCCAGTGTAGCGCTGGGCCAGATCACCAATTGGCACCGTCTGTTCACGTGACAACGCTCTACCATATTGGCCAGCCGTGAGCAGAATCGGAGGCGGTGACTGCCCGGGCCCCGCGCTTTGGGGGACCGCCCCCGCCCCCGCCCCCGCCCCCCCCTCCCACCACCTCCCGCCACACTTTGACGTCATGGGTGTCAGAGTCCCTGGAATGAGGTGGGGGGCTTTAAGAATGAGGTGGGGGGCTTTAAGAATGAGATGGGGGCCTTTAAGAATGAGATGGAGGGGGGCTTTAAGAATGAGGTGGGGGGGGGGGGCTTTAAGAATGAGGTGGGGGGCTTTAAGAATGAGGTGGGGTGGGGGGGCTTTAAGAATGAGGTGGGGGGGCCATTAAGAATGAGGTGGAGGGGGGGGNCCTTTAAGAATGTGTGGGTGAATGGGTAATGGGTGAGTGGGTAGATGGGTGGGCGAGTGAATAGATGAGTGAATGGGGAGCTGAACGAGTGGCTTAGTAGGTGAGTGAGGGTTCAGCTGTGACCTGCGGCAGTGCGGTGATTGAGTGAGTGAATGGATGAGTGCGTGGGTGAGTTAATGGGCGACTGAGTAGGTGAGTGAATCGGTGAGTGAGTGGGTTAGTGAATGGTTGGATGACTGGGTAAGTTAATGGGTAAATGGGTGAGTGGTTGGGTGTGTGAGTGAGTTGGTGAACGAGTGGGTGTGTGAGTAGATGAGTGAGTGGATAAGTGAGTGAGTGAGTGGGTAGGTGGGTGAGTGAGTGAGTGAATGGGTAGATGAGTGAGTGGGTGAGTGGCTGTATGAGTAGATGAGTGAATGGGTGAGTAAGTAGATGAGCGAGTGGGTGTGTGGGTGAGTGAGTGGTTGGGTAGGTGGGTGAGTGAATGGTGGATGAGTGTGTGAGTGGTTGAGTGGGTGTCTGAGTAGATGAGTTAATGGGTGAGCGAGTGATGTATCGAGTAGGTACTTGAGTTGATGAGTGAGTGGATGGGCCAGTGAATGAGTGAGCGAGTGAGTGGTTGGGTGGGTGAGTGAATAGGTGGATGAGTGTGTGAGTGGGTGACTGAGTGGTTGGGTGAGTAGGTGGGTGAGTGAATGGGTGGATGAGTGTGTGAGTGGGTGAGTGAGTGGTTGGGTGGGTAGGTGGGTGAGTGAATGGGTGGATGAGTGTGTGAGAGGGTGACTGAGTGGTTGTGTGAGTAGGTGGGTGAGTGAATGGGTGGATGAGTGTGTGAGTGGGTGAGTGAGTAGTTGGGTGAGTAGGTGGGTGAGTGAACGGGTGGATGAGTATGTGAGTGGGCGAGTGAGTGGTTGGGTGGGTAGGTGGGTAAGTGAATGGGTGGATGAGTGTGTGAGAGGGTGACTGAGTGGTTGGTGAGTAGGTGGGTGAGTGAATGGGTGGATGAGTGTGTGAGTGGGCGAGTGAGTGGTTGGGTGGGTAGGTGGTGAGTGAATGGGTGGATGAGTCTATGAGTGGGCGAGTGAGTGGTTGGGTGGGTAGGTGGGTGAGTGAATGGGTGGATGAGTGTGTGAGTGAGTGAGTGGTTGGGTGGGTAGGTGGGTGAATGAATGGGTGGATGAGTGTGTGAGTGGGTGAGTGGGGTGGGTGAGTAGGTGGGTGAGTGAATGGTTGGATGAGTGTGTGAGTGGGTGAGTAAGTGGTTGGGTGGGTAGGTGGGTGAGTGAATGGGTGGATGAGTGTGTGAGTGGGCGAGTGAGTGGGTGGGTGAGTAGGTGGGTGAGTGAATGGTTGGATGAGTGTGTGAGTGGGTGAGTAAGTGGTTGGGTGGGTAGGTGGGTGAGTGAATGGTTGGGTGGGTGAGTGTGTGAATGGGTGAGTGAGTGGTTGGGTGGGTGAGTGAGTGGGTGAGTGAATGGTTGGGCGGGTGAGTGAGTGGGTGAGTGAGTGGTTGGGTGGGTGAGTGAGTGAGTGAGTGGGTGAGTGAGTGGATGGGTGGGTGAGTGAGTGGTTGGTGTGGGTGAGTGAGTGGTTGGGTGGGTGAGTGAGTGGGTGAGTGAGTGGGTGAGGGCGCGAGTGGGTGAGCGAGAGCACAGCTGTCCTGCAGCAGCGGTGTGGATGATGGGACGAAGCAGTCAGCCTGGGGAAGGTGGATCTAGCGGAGGGGCGGGGGGGGGAGGTGGGGGGGGCTGCCCCCTTCGCTTTAAGATATTTGGAGGAGTTTGCGGCAATGCCTTTGTGTCAATTGTACCCGGCAGCTGGGCCAGGGAGGGGACTAATTATAGAAGGGGCCATACATGGGGCGCAATTGCGATTCCTCGACTCCTGACCCCCCCCGCCCTTCCCCCCACCTGCCCCCCCCCTCCTCCCCCTCCCCTCCAACCACCCCCACCGAGCGAAGTGCTCACAGAGAACAGCGACGGCCAGGGTCTCTCTGCTGCTGCGCTGTAGTACGTCACCAGCAGCAGCAGCAGCACGTGGACACTGCAATACATAGCCCCGCCCCTCCCCCGGGTTCCCCCCACCCCCTCCCCTCCAACCACCCGCGTCGGTGAACAGATCTCTATTGGGTGAACAGATCTCTATGTGAGTGAACAGGTCTCTATGAGGGTGAACAGATCTCTATGTGAGTGAACAGGTCTCTATGTGAGTGAACAGGTCTCTATGTGGGTGAACAGGTCTCTATGTGGGTGAACAGATATCTATGTGGGTGAACAGATCTCTATGTGGGTGAACAGGTCTCCATGTGGGTGAACAGATCTCTATGTGGGTGAACAGATCTCTATGTGGGTGAACAGATCTCTATGTGGGTGAACAGGTCTCCATGTGGGTGAACAGATCTCTATGTGGGTGAACAGATCTCTATGTTGGTGAACAGATCTCTATGTTGGTGAACAGATGTCCATGTGGGTGAACAGATCTCTATGTGGGTGAACAGATCTCTATGTGGGTGAACATATCTGTATGTGGGTGAACAAATCTCTATGTGGGTGAACAGATATCTATGTGGGTGAACATATCTGTATGTGGGTGAACAGATATCTATGTGGGTGAACAGGTCTCTATGTGAGTGAACAGATCTCTATGTGGGTGAACAGATCTCTATGTGAGTGAACAGATCTCTATGTGGGTGAACAGATCTCTATGTGGGTGAACAGATCTCTATGTGGGTGAACAGGTCTCCATGTGGGTGAACAGATGTCTGTGTGGGTGAACAGATTTCTATGTGGGTGAACAGATCTCTATGTGGGTGAACAGATCTCTATGTGGGTGAACAGATTTCTATGTGGGTGAACAGATCTCTGTCTGGATGAACAGATGTCCATGTGGGTGAACAGATCTATATGTGGGTGAACAGATCTCTATGTGGGTGAACAGATCTCTATGTGGGTGAACAGATTTCTATGTGGTTGAACAGATCTCTGTCTGGATGAACAGATGTCCATGTGGGTGAACAGATCTATATGTGGGTGAACAGATCTCTATGTGGGTGAACAGATTCTATGTGGGTGAACAGATCTCTGTCTGGATGAACAGATGTCCATGTGGGTGAACAGATCTATATGTGGGTGAACAGATCTCTATGTGGGTGAACAGATCTCTATGTGGGTGAACAGATTTCTATGTGGTTGAACAGATCTCTGTCTGGATGAACAGATGTCCATGTGGGTGAACAGATCTATACGTGGGTGAACAGATCTCTATGTGGGTGAACAGATCTGTATGTGGGTGAACAGATTTCTATGTGGATGAACAGATTTCTATGTGGGTCAACAGGTCTCTATGTGGGTGAACATATCTCTATGTGGGTGAACAGCTCTCCATGTGGGTTAACAGATCTCTATGTGGGTGAACAGATCTCCATGTGGGTGAACAGTTCTCTATGTGAGTGAACAGATCTCTATGTGGGTGAACAGATCTCTATGTGGGTGAACAGATCTCTATGTGAGTGAACAGATCTCTATGTGGGTGAACAGATCTCTATGTGGGTGAACAGTTCTCTATGTGAGTGAACAGATCTCTATGTGCGTGAACAGATCTCCATGTGGGTGAACAGTTCTCTATGTGAGTGAACAGATCTCTATGTGGGTGAACAGATCTCTATGTGGGTGAACAGCTCTCTATGTGAGTGAACAGATCTCCATGTGGGTGAACAGTTCTCTATGTGAGTGAACAGATCTCTATGTGGATGAACATATCTCTATGTGGGTGAACAGCTCTCCATGTGGGTTAACAGATCTCTATGTGGGTGAACAGATCTCCATGTGGGTGAACAGATTTCTATGTGGGTGAACAGATCTCCATGTGGGTGAACAGATCTCTATGTGGGTGAACAGATTTCTATGTGGGTGAACAGATCTCCATGTGGGTGAACAGATCTCTATGAGGGTGAACAGATCTCTATGTGGGTGAACAGATCTCTATGTGGGTGAACAGATCTCTGTGTGGATGAACATATCTCTATGTGGGTGAACAGCTCTCCATGTGGGTGAACAGATCTCCATGTGGGTGAACAGATTTCTATGTGGGTGAACAGATTTCTATGTGGGTGAACAGATCTCCATGTGGGTGAACAGATCTCTATGAGGGTGAACAGATCTCTATGTGGGTGAACAGATCTCCATGTGGGTGAACAGATCTCTATGAGGGTGAACAGATCTCTATGTGCATGAACAGATCTCTGTGTAGATGAACATATCTCTACGTGGGTGAACAGATCTCTATGTGGATGAACAGATCTCCATGTGGGTGAACAGATCTCTATGTGGGTGAACAGATCTCTATGTGGGTGAACAGATCTCTATGTGGGTGAACAGATCTCTGTGTGGATGAACAGATCTCTATGTGGGTGAACAGATCTCTATGTGGATGAACAGATCTCTGTATGCGTGAACAGATCTCCATGTGGGTGAACAGATCTCTATGTGGGTGAACAGATCTCTATGTGGATGAACATATCTCTATGTGGGTGAACAGATCTCTGTATGCGTGAACAGATCTCCATGTGGGTGAACAGATCTCTATGTAGGTGAACAGATTTCTATGTGGGTGAACAGATCTGTATGTGGGTGAACAGATGTCTATGTGGGTGAACAGATCTCTATGTGGGTGAACAGATTTCTATGTGGGTGAACAGATCTCTATGTGGGTGAACAGATCTTTATGTGGGTGAACAGATTTCTATGTGGGTGAACAGCTCTCCATGTGGGTGAACAAATCTATATGTGGGTGAACAGATCTCTATGTGGGTGAACAGATCTGTATGTGGGTGAACAGATCTCTATGTGGGTGAACAGATCTGTATGTGGGTGAACAGATTTCTATGTGGGTGAACAGCTCTCCATGTGGGTGAACAAATCTATATGTGGGTGAACAGATCTCTATGTGGGTGAACAGATCTGTATGTGGGTGAACAGATTTCTATGTGGGTGAACAGATCTGTATGTGGGTGAACAGATCTTTATGTGGTTGAACAGATCTGTATGTGGGTGAACAGATTTCTATGTGGGTGAACAGATATCCATGTGGGTGAACAGCTCTCCATGTGGGTGAACAAATCTATATGTGGGTGAACAGATCTCTATGTGGGTGAACAGATCTCCATGTGGGTGAACAGATCTCTATGTGAGTGAACAAATCTCTTTGCAGGTGAACAGCTCTCCATGTGGGTGAACAGATCTCTTCGCAGACAACACGAACCCTTGCCTCGTGGCAGAGTGAGTGACAGGGACACCAAGCACACCTGTTCACAGCCCCCCCACCCCAACCCACACCTGTCCACAGCCCCCCCACCCACCCACACCTGTTCACAGCGCCGCCCCCCCCCACCAAACCCCTCCATATTACCCCCCACCCACCAACCCCGAGAAAGAGGGAGAATAGAGAGAGAGAGAGAGAGCAAACGAAATGATGAACGAAGCAAAGTGCCGACTACACCGATCATCTTCGTGTTTCCTCTGACCCTACGAAAAGGAGAGGGAGACTGGGGAGAGAAAGAGGGAAGGGACTTTGACTTTTAAAAACTTTCATTGCCGCCAGCAGCAACAGCACTGGAGGCGATTCGATATGAAACACACAAAGTCACCAGCAACACAAATGAAAACAAACGCGACAAAGCCACGCGCTGTGGCGCTAAATGCGCGCGCACAGCACGAAAGAAAAGCCACGTGGTGGTGGTGGTGGTTGTGGTTGTGGCGGTGGTGGTGGTGGTTGTGGTGGCGATGGTGGTTGTGGTGGTGGTTGTGGTGGTGGTGGTGATTGTGGTGGTGGTTGTTGTGGTGGTGGTTGTGGTGGTGGTTGTGGTGGTGGTTGTGTTGACGATGGTGGTTGTGGTGGTGGTTGTGTGGTGGTGGTTGTGGTGGTGGTGGTTGTGGTGGTAGTGGTTGTGGTGGTGGTGGTGGTTGTGGTGATCATCGCGCACGCCACGGTGACGAGCGAGCGCTTCAGAAGGTGAACACCACGAGGGTGCCGTCCACGCTGGTGCAGAGAGGGGCTTGTCCAGCTCCCAGCGTTCGAAGAAGACGCGCACATCACCGGCACGTGTGTGGTACATGGCGTGCTCCAGCCGGAGCCGCGCCTTAAGCAGGCCTCTGAACACTGGAAGCAGCACAGAGCAGCCGTCAGTGTCACCTTCCAGCATATTTTTTTCTCGTTCTGTACACCGCCATCTTCGCCTGAGAACAAGGATGGTTCGGGATATTTCATGAACTGTAAAGATTGATAGAAATGCCACGATAAATATTTGCTTGGAAAAAAAAGAGGGAGATAGGGGAGAGAGATGGAGAATCTAGAGCGAGAGAGACGGGAGAGAGAGGGAGAGAAGACAGCTGCTCTGGCCTGCGAGAGAGAGAGAGAGGCGGAGGGAGTGTGACTGACACGCGTGCCTGTTGCGTGCGAGGGCTGTCATACCAGCACGCTGGAGAGGTCAGAGCGAGTGCCCGGCCGCCTTTGTCTCTGCCCCCCCCCCAATACACACAGACACAACATATCTGGTCCAACACCAATGGAGACTAGGCTCTAAGAAAAGCTGTCTGGGTTGGACCAATCAACTTCAAGGAAGTGCATATCATCATCAGAGTTAATTGGTTTTTTTACCCTTCTATCTGGCAACATAACTGACACCTTTTTTTACAAGGAGTCATGTTTGCATAGACCACAATACCTGCAGTCATAATGCAAACAAAAAACATAACTCTGATAATGTGCACTGTCCTTGAAGTTGATGGTCCACACCCGAGACAGCTTTCCTTAGAGCCTAGTCTCACATGGGTTGGACCAGATGACGCCAAAAGGCGCACAACTCAAAGACACTGCACCATCAGAGCATGAGAGCTCGGGGTAAGCATTTACACCATCGGAACCTCTTTTGCCAGTAAAAATATAACAATTGGTTTTAGAAGGGTAAAAAAAAACAATTATAATATTTTTACTGGCAAATGAGGTTCCAATGGTGTAAATGATCAGAGTTGTTTCCTTTTGTTTGCATTTTGACTGCTTGTGTTGTGGTTATTGCAAACATGATGCCTTGTATAAAGGTGTCAGTTTTTGTACCAGTTGAAAGGGTAAAAATCTATTACTACAACACAACCCTCACGCAGGCAGGCGCACACTCGCACAAAAAAGATGAAGATCCCCCGTGTTGCCTTTAATGATGTTATGAAGTAGCACGGTACCACGCAAATCATCATCACTCACACGTTGACGCAGATGCGTACAGACACTCACACACAGCTCAAAACAGCCACACACAGACATTCACACACATACACTCACAGGCACAGACACTCACATACAGACATTCACACACAGACACTCACACACGACAACAACCGCCATTCGCCACTAAGTGGCGGTGACGTCACCACGTCCCTTGTGCCAGGCTAGGTGCACCTTGAGGCCACGTGAAGTTTCGAACACCCGCAGGCAGGAGGTCACGGGCAGACCAGGTGCCACAGGTCGACTGACTGAGATGACTGATGCACCACCTGTGCCCCCTACTGTGCCAACTTGCTGTGCTTTATCCACCCGGCGCTCCGCTCGTTGTTGTGAGTGTCGCTCCTCTGCCTCCCGTTGTTGCTGGAGGGCGACTGCCTCCAACTGCCCAGTAGCGTCCTTCACGAGCCTCCTCCACAGAGGCCGATCTTGACACGGTTAGTACCAGTCATCGCATGTACACTCAGCTCCACGTCCTCCTGTACCGCATCACTCCATCTCTTCTCTAGCCCGTGCCGCGCCCGTTTAGCCCCTCGATCCGGCCGAACAAAAGCTGTTTCGGCATGCGGTGGCTGGGCATGCGGGCTACTTGACCCACACATTCACACACAGATATTAACACACAGAAAACTCACACACTGCCACGAACAAAACCCCCTGTATAGCCTTAACAGACTGTAAGGGCAAGTGCTGTTAGCGACCACCTATGAAGGCCGGCACGGCGCACGAGGGGGGGGTGGCCAACACCACGCCCGGCCGCCTTTGTCTCCCCAGTGGCGATGTTCACCCACCACACCAGGCACTCATTTGAGGCTGAGTCGACCTAGGGGATGCCCAGTTCCGGTTCAGATAATCGTCACTGGTGTTGGCCGTGATCGTGAATCGAACTCGGTTCGCCCGGTTCGTAGCGCAGCGCGGCGCTAACCGTTGCACCACCGCTCCCCACATACTGCGACGCGCGCGCGCGCACACACGCGCACACAGGCACGCGCACACACGCACGCGCACACAGGCGCGCGCACACAGGCGCGCGCACACACGCACGCGCACACACGCACGCGCAGCTGCTCACTCAGCAATTAAATAGCAGAGAAACAGCTGCAGTGAACAGTCGGCACTGGTGACAGCCGGCATTCCATGTCCACGCAGTATCAGCAGCAGGTACCCACAGCGTCGAGTCTGGTCTCCCCTGACAACACTTCTCTATCCCAGGGGCGGGAGGCAGTTTCGCGGTTCGCACCCAGCAGGCAGCCCTGGTTAGCAATAATACTAAAACTGTAATGCTGATGTAAGAGCAAAAATAAAATACCCCTAAGAAAGTGTCTGAGTGATGTCCCGCTCGAATGAGCGCTGAAAGCATCTTGCAGGAGCTCATCTGCCGAGCCCGTGGTGGGAATTCCACATTCCTATAGCGGGGATGTGTACATCCATGGGAGAACCACTGTTGACTTCCACGCGACGCGGTACTCGTTTTATCGACCTTCTATGTATGAATGTGCGTAGCTAACCGTGCATCATCAACATCAACACCATCAACGTCGACATCCCCCACTTCCTCATCATGTAGGTACCTCCTCAACATCATCACCACCATCAACATCATCACCACCATCAACATCATCACCACCATCATGTTTGCATAGAGAACTTCTTTCGCACCGTACGTAGCCACCGTGCTAATCGGAGGTGCGGGGGAAGGACAAATAAAGTAAACACAAAAAGCACTTCTAAAGAAATTAGTTTTTATCTGAGATTATTTAACAGTTCATAGCTCCCATGGGCGTCCTAATATCGGAAGGAAGGAACGTTCCAGACGGCCGCAGAAGCAGCGTCATCTGAGAGCACCGGTTTGGTGCGCATTGATGATGGGTCCTCATCATCGACGAGGTCAGCGAGGTGTTGGGGTACACCATCTGTCGCTAGCACGGCGTGTGTGTAACGAGTGCCACCCTTATTGTCATCATGAATTCGTTCGGAAAACGGAAGTCAATACAGCAATGACAACGAAAGTGGTGGTGATGATGATGGTGATGATGTTCATAATCATGATGATGCTGTTTAAATTCTAACTTATCGGTGTAGCCCAAACGTGCAACACTGCCAGTGGTTCTTTCGACTCACTCTTCAGTTTATTCTGCGCGTTGGCGAAATGTTAACTACCTCGCCTGGTATACAGGATGTCTTGGGTTCGATCCTGACCCTGACGCCTGCTGCTGTATATTTGGAGTTGACTGTGTGTCTCTCTCTCATCATCATCACGGTGGCTAGGAGATGTTAACTACCTTGCCTGGTGTACAGGAGATCGTGGGTTCGATCCGACCCTGACGCCTGCTGCTGTATAATTGGAGTTTGCGTGTCTCTCTCTCATCATCATCACGGTGGCTAGGAGATGTTAACTACCTCGCCTGGTGTACAGGAGCGCGTGGGTTCGATCCTGACCCTGACGCCTGCTGTATATTTGGAGTTTGCGTCTCTTTCTCTCTCTCTCATCATCATCACGGTGGCTAGGAGATGTTAACTACCTCGCCTGGTGTACAGGAGGCCGTGGGTTCGACCCTGACCCTGACGCCTGCTGCTGTATATTTGGAGTTTGCGTGTCTCTCTCTCATCATTATCACGGTGGCTAGGAGATGTTAACTACCTCGCCTGGTGTACAGGAGCGCGTGGGTTCGTCCTGACCCTAACGCCTGCTGTATATTTGGAGTTTGCGTCTCTCTCTCTCATCATCATCACGGTGGCTAGGAGATGTTAACTACCTCGCCTGGTGTACAGGAGGTCGTGGGTTCGATGGCGACCCTAACGCCTGCTGCTGTATATTTGGAGTTTGCGTGTCTCTCTCTCTCTCTCATCATCACGGTGGCTGAGATGTTAACTACCTCGCCTGGTGTACAGGAGGTCGTGGGTTCGATCCGACCCTAACGCCTGCTGCTGTATATTTGGAGTTTGCGTGTCTCTCTCTCATCATCATCACGGTGGCTAGGAGATGTTAACTACCTCGCCTGGTGTACAGGAGGTCGTGGGTTCGATCCTGACCCTGACGCCTGCTGCTGTATATTTGGAGTTTGCGTGTCTCTCTCTCTCATCATCATCACGGTGGCTAGGAGATGTTAACTACCTCGCCTGGTGTACAGGAGGTCGTGGGTTCGATGCCGACCCTAACGCCTGCTGCTGTATATTTTGAGTTTGCGTGTCTCTCTCTCTCATCATCATCACGGTGGCTAGGAGATGTTAACTACCTTGCCTGGTGTACAGGAGCGCGTGGGTTCGATCCCGACCCTGACTCCTGTATATTTGGAGTTGCGTGTCTCTCTCCCGTGGTCGCGTGGATTTTTAACTGCCCCACATTGAAAATAAACATAACGTGTTCAGAGTATTGGCTGCTCTATGTCATGATGATGATGATGAAAAGTCACTTGGTCGAGTTATCATTGACGATGGTCACGTCGCTTCCGATAAATAGATACGTAGCTCAACGTGTTCATTGCCTGGTCCAAAAATTTTTTTTATTGTATATTGAATCGATGATACGGGGATGGCGGATGAGGAATCGTCCAATTATTTATTTACGTCTCTGTTGTTAATTGCGTCCCTGCTGTTGTTGATGTGTCTGTGATTATTGTGTCTACGTTGTGACTCGTGCATAGCATGTTGTTTTTGCTAGTTATGTTCATATTGTCCATTGTATCAACGCTGTTGTTGTTGATGTTGATAGGTATGTGTGTTGTTGTTTGTGTTTATGCTATCATTGTGTTTATGTTGTTATTCATGTTTATGTTGCGATTTGTACAGTACGTTGTTATCATGTTTGTGTTGTTAATTGTTAGTCTATGGGTAGTGTTGAGTCTATGGGTAGTGTTGAGTCTATGGGTAGTGTTGAGTCTATGGGCAGTGTTAGTCTATGGGCAGTGTTAGTCTATGGGTAGTGTTAGTCTATGGGAGTGTTAGTCTATGGGCAGTGTTAGTCTATGGGTAGTGTTAGTCTATGGGTAGTGTTAGTCTATGGGCAGTGTTGAGTCTATGGATAGTGTTAGTCTATGGGTAGTGTTAGTCTATGGGTAGTGTTAGTCTATGGGCAGTGTTGAGTCTATGGTAGTGTTGAGTCTATGGGCAGTGTTGAGTCTATGGGTAGTGTTGAGTCTATGGATAATGTTAGTCTATGGCTAGTGTTAGTCTATGGGGCAGTGTTAGTCTATGAGCAGTGTTAGTCTATGGGTAGTGTTGAGTCTATGGATAGTGTTAGTCTATGGGCAGTGTTAGTCTATGGGTAGTGTTAGTCTATGGGCAGTGTTGAGTCTATGGGTAGTGTTGAGTCTATGGGTAGTGTTAGTCTATGGGCAGTGTTAGTCTATGGGTAGTGTTAGTCTATGGGCAGTGTTGAGTCTATGGGTAGTGTTGAGTCTATGGTAGTGTTAGTCTATGGGCAGTGTTGAGTCTATGGGCAGTGTTAGTCTATGGGTAGTGTTAGTCTATGGGCAGTGTTGTAGTCTATTGGCAGTGTTAGTCTATGGGCAGTGTTAGTCTATGGGTAGTGTTAGTCTATGGTAGTGTTGAGTCTATGGGTAGTGTTAGTCTATGGGTAGTGTTGAGTCTATGGATAGTGTTAGTCTATGGGTAGTGTTGAGTCTATGAATAGTGTTAGTCTATGGGTAGTGTTGAGTCTATGGATAGTGTTAGTCTATGGGCAGTGTTATTCTATGGGTAGTGTTAGTCTATGGGTAGTGTTGAGTCTATGGGTAGTGTTGAGTCTATGGGTAGTGTTAGTCTATGGGTAGTGTTGAGTCTATGGATAGTGTTAGTCTATGGGTAGTGTTGAGTCTATGGATAGTGTTAGTCTATGGGTAGTGTTGAGTCTATGGATAGTGTTAGTCTATGGGTAGTGTTGAGTTTATGAGTAGTGTTGAGTCTATGGGTCGTGTTCGTCTATGGGGAGTGTTGAGTCTATGGGTAGTGTTGACTCTATGGGGAGTGTTGAGTCTATGGGGAGTGTTGAGTCTATGGGTGTGTTGAGTCTATGGGTAGTGTTGAGTCTATGGGTAGTGTTGAGTCTATGGGGAGTGTTGAGTCTATGGGTAGTGTTTGTCTATGGGGTGTGTTGAGTCTATGGGTAGTGTTGAGTCTATGGGTAGTGTTGAGTCTATGGATAGTGTTAGTCTATGGGTAGTGTTAGTCTATGGGCAGTGTTGAGTCTATGGGCAGTGTTAGTCTATGGGTAGTGTTGAGTCTATGGGTAGTGTTGAGTCTATGGGTAGTGTTGAGTCTATGGGTAGTGTTGATCTATGGGCAGTGTTAGTCTATGGGAAGTGTTAGTCTATGGGTAGTGTGGAGTCTATGGGCAGTGTTGAGTCTATGGGCAGTGTGAGTCTATGGGCAGTGTTAGTCTATGGGCATTGTTAGTCTATGGGCATTGTTAGTCTATGGGCAGTGTTTAGTCTATGGGCAGTGTTAGTCTGTGGGCAGTGTTAGTCTATGGGCAGTGTTGAGTCTATGGGCAGTGTTGAGTCTATGGGTAGTGTTGAGTCTATGGGCAGTGTTGAGTCTATGGACAGTGTTGAGTCTATGGGTAGTGTTGAGTCTATGGGCAGTGTTAGTCTATGGGCAGTGTTAGTCTATGGTAATTGTTAGTCTATGGGCATTGTTAGTCTATGGGCAGTGTTGAGTCTATGGGCAGTGTTAGTCTATGGGCAGTGTTAGTCTATGGGCAATGTTAGTCAATGGGTAGTGTTGAGTCTATGGGCAGTGTTAGTCTATGGGCAGTGTTAGTCTATGGGCAGTGTTAGTCTATGGGTAGTGTTAGTCTATGGGCAGTGTTGAGTCTATGGGTAGTGTTAGTCTATTGGTAGTGTTGAGTCTATGGGTAGTGTTAGTCTATGGGTAGTGTTGAGTCTATGGATAGTGTTAGTCTATGGGTAGTGTTGAGTCTATGGATAGTGTTAGTCTATGGGCAGTGTTAGTCTATGGGTAGTGTTAGTCTATGGGTAGTGTTGAGTCTATGGGTAGTGTTGAGTCTATGGGTAGTGTTAGTCTATGGGTAGTGCTGAGTCTATGGATAGTGTTAGTCTATGGGTAGTGTTGAGTCTATGGATAGTGTTAGTCTATGGGTAGTGTTGAGTTTATGGGTAGTGTTGAGTCTATGGTCGTGTTCGTCTATGGGGAGTGTTGAGTCTATGGGTAGTGTTGAGTCTATGGGTAGTGTTGAGTCTATGGGGAGTGTTGCGTCTATGGGGTGTGTTGAGTCTATGGGTAGTGTTGAGTCTATGGGTAGTGTTGAGTCTATGGGGAGTGTTGAGTCTATGGGTAGTGTTTGTCTATGGGGTGTGTTGAGTCTATGGGTAGTGTTGAGTCTATGGGTAGTGTTGAGTCTATGGATAGTGTTAGTGTATGGGTAGTGTTAGTCTATGGGCAGTGTTGAGTCTATGTGTTAGTCTATGGGTAGTGTTGAGTCTATGGGTAGTGTTGAGTCTATGGGTAGTGTTAGTCTATGGGCAGTGTTAGTCTATGGGAAGTGTTAGTCTGTGGGTAGTGTTGAGTCTATGGGCAGTGTTGAGTCTATGGGCAGTGTTGAGTCTATGGGCAGTGTTAGTCTATGGGCAGTGTTAGTCTATGGGCATTGTTAGTCTATGGGCATTGTTAGTCTATGGGCAGTGTTAGTCTATGGGCAGTGTTAGTCTATGGGCAGTGTTAGTCTATGGGCAGTGTTGAGTCTATGGGCAGTGTTAGTCTATGGGCAGTGTTAGTCTATGGCAGTGTTAGTCTATGGCAGTGTTAGTCTATGGGCAGTGTTAGTCTATGGGCAGTGTTAGTCTATGGAGTGTTAGTCTATGGGCAGTGTTAGTCTATGGGCAGTGTTAGTCTATGGGCAGTGTTAGTCTATGGGCAGTGTTGAGTCTATGGGCAGTATGTTTGTTTAATTTATTTCGCACTGCACGTAGCCAGCCGCGCTATTTGTTGGTGCGAGTGAAGGACAACAACACTCAACAACAACAACAAGCAGTTCTCGACAAATGAGTTTATCCCTCCACATGATGACGATGATGATTAATCAAAAGTGGCGTAGCTCCAATGGCTTCCTGACATCGGAAAGGAAAGAGCGCGTTCCAGACGGCCGCAGAAGTACCGTCTGATGCTGTGACTATCACCACCGTCTGTGTTTGATGGCACCATGGAATTACCATCACCGCCACCGTCATCATCGTGGTGTCACCATAGCACACTTGTCAACTCGGCACGCTCACCGATACCACAGCGCGTGTCTGCCTGTGCCCGTGCGTGTCTGCGACCCGAGTTCGATTCCCGCTCGCGACCAACGCCCGTAGGCCAGTGGCGATTATCTGAACCGGTCTTTGGGCCTTCTCTAGGTTGACTCAGCCTCAAATGAGTACGCGGTGCGGTGTGTAAAACATCGCCACTGAGGGAGACAAAGGCGGCCGGGGTGGTACTGGCCACCCACCCCCTCGTGTGCCGTGCCGGCCTTCACAGGTGCTGCTCGCTAACAGCACTTGCCCCAACAGTCTGTTAAGGCTACACGCGGGGGTGGGGGGGGGGCATGACCCCCCTTCTTCACAGCACATCCGATAGACGACAACGGTGGTGACGAGATAGTTGCATGCAACCGGGGGGTGGGGTGGGGGGTCGTCACCTCCCTCCGATTCTGCGCGACTCGAGGTCCAACCACCCCGCTCGTGCTGAAGGAGAGACCCGTTGGGAGATCGGCAAATCCATAGCGTCACGTGGGGGACGGGGGAGGGGGTGATCAGGGGGGGGGGGCTCTGCCGGACACGAGTCAAGGACTCTCAGCGCGGGGTGGGGGTGGGGGATGGGGGTGGGGGTCCTTATATGCAGATGAAGGTGGAGAGAAGAGACACGGGGAGCGGTGGCGCAGCGGTTAGCAACGCGCAGCGCTACGAACCCCCCCCCCCGCTCCACGGGCCAACACCGCTGACGATTATTTAAACCGGTCCTGGCCTCCCCTAGGTCGACTCAGCCTCAAATGAGTGCCGGGTGCGGTGTGTGAAACATCGCCACTGGGGAGACAAAGGAGGCCGGGCGCGGTGCTGGCCACCCACCCCCTCGTGTGCCGTGCCGGCCTTCACAGGTGCTGCTCGCTAACAGCACTTGCCCCAACAGTCTGTTGAGGCTACACTGGGACGGGGGATCTCTGTCTTTAGTACGTATAATGAAGTAGTAGCATTGCCCGAAACGTCGGGCCCATTATTTATCAAAGCATTGAGGAGGGGGGGGGGTAGGCGGGGGGGGGGGCTTCAGGGAAAGGGGGGGGCATTGAGGAGGGGCGGCGGGGTATACCAGGAACAACAGTCCACGTGTGCTACCTACCACCATCTCCCCTCTACTGCAGCTACCGACACCCAAGAGAGATGAGAGACGAGCCAATGGACCAGCTTGGGGGGGCAGGGGGGGGATTTAGGGGGAGGGGCTGTTTGGGGAGCGGTGGGATGCGGCGGTAGGGGGGGGGTCACACGAGGGAGCTGATTCTGGGAACGCATACGCCTGGCGCACTGCCGACAAACGCTCGCGACGGTAAAATCGCGCTGCGGATTTGCTGACAAATCTGAGCGAAGTGAACGTGGTGAGTGGCGGCGCGCCGAGTCTGGCGACGGGGAATTAAAATCGAAGCGAAACTCACTCGACCCCGACAAACTGACAACGCCGGGCAAGAAGAACCATGCGCACGCGTCGTCACGGTTCGCGAAAGAAGTCCACGAACAAACTCCATGATCTTCGTTGCGTTCGCTGCACGCTCGGAATGAAGGACGCGGGCAGGTGCTCCACACCGAGGGCAAACACGATGATTGTGGTCAATCTGTCAAATGCAACAACACGTGGTGTCACACACACACGCAGCAATCATCACCGAGTCGCCATTGACCACGTGACTGGTGTACACGTCCGGTTAGTACTGGTAGGGACCACCTGGTTCCACCAGCCCACAGGGGATTATTGTGTCCGTCCGTCCGTCCGTCGTGCATCCAAAAATGGGAGGGGTGGGGCTGGGTGGAGAGGGGAGGGTGGGGAGGGGCTGGGTTGGGAGGGGTTGGGTGGGGCTGGGTGGGGAGGGGCTGGGTGGGGAGGGGCTGGGTTGGGAGGGGCTGGGTGGGGGCTGGGTGGGGGCTGGGTGGGGTGGGGAGGGGCTGGGTGGGTGGGGCTGGGTGGGGCTGGGTGGGAGGGGCTGGTCACCCCGTGGTGCACTTATAAAACTCAACGTTTAACCTACTCACGCCAGCTTGTGCCCGCCCTCACAGTCGGGCATATTTGCGGAATACACCACGCCGCCGTTGACCCTGGCCATTGACCGAGCACCCAACGTTCCTACCAGCTCTCTCCGCAGCAGCAATGTGTTCAATAACCCTGCCAGTCCCCCACAGGTCCAACTCAGTCATCGCATGCTGGTGTACACACGTGCATTGATGTACTGCACAGCACATGAGGACTTATTAAAAGAGTGGTCCACTCCTAATGTGCCACATGTGTGCAAGGTCAAGGCCACACTGAGCTGCTATGTGACTCGTTTTTATGACACGCTTTCTTTTAACTCACTCTCTCTGTTGTTGTTGTTGTATCCTCAAATCGTGTAACTCAATTTTAACCCACATCCCAACGTGGTATCTACTGCAAACTTGGTATGCTTATGTCATACTGATGACAATACTATATTCTATCATAAAAAATGAAAAAAAAAAAAATAAAAATGTTAAACGTTCTTTTTTTTNGTTGTGTTTCGGCTTGGGTCTAATTGTCCACGCTCAACTGACGTTGGCTGTAAATCATCACAGCCCCTTACGTTGTGGCAAGCTTCGGGGCCACTTCCTGGAGTCGTGGAGTTCTGCCATTTACTCGTACGGTTCATTTCATTAAAGCGTGTTCTTGAAAAAGTATTTTTAAATATTACTTCACTGGAGACCCAAAACAGCTCCACATAGTGTTCGTGATTGCCCAGGAAGCCACGAGCCACTCCGACAAAGCTGTCCCAAGCCGCTTTCTCCTTACGAGTGAAGTTCTTGGGGAATTCATCGCACATCAGGATCTTCTTTATCTGTGGTCCGACGAAGACACCGGCTCTGACCTTTGCCTCAGACAGCTTGGGGAAGAAGTCTTGAAGGTACTTGAAGGCTGCCGACTCCTTATCTACAGCACTGACAAATTGTTTCATAAGGCCCAATTTGATGTGCAGTGGTGGCATCAGCACCTTCCGGGGGTCCCACCAGTGGCTCCCACTTGACGTTGTTCCTCCCCACAGAGAACTCGGTCCGCTGTGGCCAGTCCCACTCGTGGTAGTCCGCCTTGGTGTCCTTGCTAAACCAAAGGCAAAGATAGCAGAGAAACTTGGTTAAAACCGCCTTGGAGACCCATCAGGAATGCCGCCATTTTGAAGTCTACGATGACCTCCCAGCCGGACTCATCATACCTCAAGGCGTCCAGCAAGGTCTTGATGCTGTTGTAATTCTCTTTGAGGTGCACCGAGTGAGCCAGGGGAAGAGACGGGTACTTGTTACCATTGTGGAGCAGCACGGCTTTGAGGCTCCTGGATGAGCTGTCAATGAAGAGGCGCCACTCATTCTGGTTACAGGACAATTCCGATTGCCTCGAACAGACTTGTCACATTGTGGCAGAAGCAGAGCCCATCTTGACGGGTGAAGAAGCTGCAAAAAGGTTGGTAATGCTTCCTCTGATCTGCGACTTACACACTTTCATCCAACAAGTTCCACTGCTTGAGCCGAGACGTCAAAAGCTCGGCATTGGACTTGGTGAGACCAAGATCTCTGATCAAGTCGTTGAGGTCTTTTTGGTTGGGGTAGTATGGGTTTCTCTCCTCAGCTCCACCTCTGAAATTGTCATCTGGATCTACATCTTCCTCGCTCTCTGACTTGCTGCTCTCTTCTAAAGACGGCTGCTCATGGCAGTATGGCACCGGGGCGATGGATGAAGGAAGGTCCGGATACGTAATAGCAGGTGCATTCTTGCTAGTCCGACTTTTTGAAAGGGTCCACCATGCAG
Source organism: Lethenteron camtschaticum (assembly GCA_018977245.1). Lineage (NCBI taxonomy): Eukaryota > Metazoa > Chordata > Hyperoartia > Petromyzontiformes > Petromyzontidae > Lethenteron > Lethenteron camtschaticum. Next base: position 195,925 of record MU249691.1, on the reverse strand, counting down.
AAGTAGCAGTTGCTTGAGTAGTCAGTGGGTTCCCGCCAAATTCTTGGGATAGCGAACTTCATGGCTCTATTTTGCCCTCTCTACCATCCTACAAAAATAAATTAATTTCACCCATTGCTAATGTGTAAGAGATTCTCCCAACATTTTTCATACATGATATATTTTTTCAATAACATTGCAAATTGTGAAACATTTTAAAATTTAAATCGTGTTGCAATTTACAAAAATTGTAACTCATTTTATAACATAAAATTCTGAGCAACAATTGTCTATCTTGCTTTCCAGAGTGTTTGTTTTTGCATTGCTCGCAGGTGAAATGAGGTGCCCAGGGTTTGTCTTTATCCCCGACAGGCATGACGAAATATGCCTTGTAGGCCGCACACATCTTAGCAGATGCTTCCACAGAGTACTTTTTCGCTCTTGTCTTGATATATTGGCCGCAGACATAGCAAAATGCCTCTGCCAAATGCTTGCAGCCTCTTGATGCCATCTCAGAAAAATGCAGTTATGTATCCACTTAGTCAGCTGTAACTAAACCGAACTGGTGGGCTTAAGGCCCTGTATTTAGACGATTATTTATATTACTGGAAAGTTCTAGAATGTTCTAGAAGTTACTCCAAGTTGACTCAGCACTGAAACTGTCTGGAATGTTCTGGAAAATAGGCACATTTCAAAATATCACTGTCCTGGTCACAAAAGCAAAGTTTGTGGAGAATAATAGCCATTTTCTGTACTTTTGAGGCATACGCAATTAGGAAATAACACTTACTACCCAGGAACACAAAATACGTAAAACTGTGTTACACCGTGTTACCCGTGACGGCTCAACGCCATCCCGGCAACAACGACGAGAGGAGACGGATGCGCAGTTGGTGGTGCAGCTGGTCAGTCATGTCAGTCAGTCAGACATCTCAGTCAGTCAACCTCAGTCAACCTTCAGTCAGCCACCTCAGTCAGTCAACCTCAGTCAGTCAGTCAAACCACGCCACCCGCTGGGTTCGCTCCGTGACCTCCTGCCGGCGGGGCGAGCCTTCGACACTGTCACGTGATGGCCTCAAGGTGCACCCAGCCTGGCACAAGCGCCGTGGTGACGTCACCGCCACTTAGTGGTGAGCTGTGTGTCCGGATCAGCCTCTGTAGAGGAGGAGGAGGCTCGTGACGGACGCTGCTGCTGCTGCTGGGCAGTTGGGAGGCAGCCGCCCGCCAGCAACAACGGAGGGCGGAGGAGCGACGCTCACAACAACGAGCGGTGCGCCGGGTGGATAAAATTCAGCAAGTTGGCACAGCAGGGGGTACATCTGGTGGTGGTGCATCTACCGGTCATCTCAGTCGGCCAACCCATGGCACGGGCTGGGATCTGTCCCGTGACCTCCTCCTGCCAGCGGCGAGGCCTTCGACACTTCACGTGGCAGCCTCAAAGTGGTGCACCTAGCCTGGCACAGGCGTCGCGGTGACGTCACCGTCACTGAGTGGCGAATGGCGGCTGTTGTTTGTGAGAGTAGGGGGAGCGGTGGCGCAGCGGTTAGCGCGCGCTGCGCCACCAAGGCGGCTTCATGACCCGAGTTCGATTCCCGCTCACGGCCACCGCCGCCAGTGACGATTACCTGAACCGGTCCTGGGCCTCCCCTAGGTTGACTCAGCCTCAAATCGGTACGTGGTGCGGTGTGTAAACATCGCCAGCACTGCGGGTGCTGACCACCAACCCCTCTGCGCGTGCTGTGTTGACCTTCAGGGGTGCTACTCGCCCACGTGCTCGTCAAGAAACGACAAAGATCCCCCGTGTAGCCTTCGTAAGAGTGTCCGGGCAAGTGCTTGTGAGCGAGCGTAACGTATTAAAGATCCGGAACGGCGCAAGGACGCGTCGTCACCCCGCAGTGCTGACGTGTAACACACCACACGAGCTACTGTACTGATTTAAGGCTCAGTCGACCTAGGGGGAAGCTACCGGAGCGGCTGAGAACGGGAATCGAAATCCGGGGTGCGCTAACCACCGCGCCACCGCTCCCCGTGCACGCGCGCTCGGCGAAACGGCGGACATCGTGCCGAAGCTTTGAAGCTTTCGTGACTGCAATGATTCATACTCTAAGGTTTTTTCACGGCTACGTGACTTTACCGAAAACACCTAAGAGTGTGCACTCAGCCAGTGGTACAACCCGCGAACGCATTGGGAAGTTGACGCAGCCCAAATTCTAATTATACCAATCAATGAGATCACGATCGTCGTCACCGATCTGGGCTGTAGATATGTCGGTTGTCGATATCGCATCATCGTCACCGTCATCATCACGATCACCATCGTGGGGGTGTAGAGATCGCGGTTGTAAATATCTCATCATCGTCATCATCATCACTGTCATCATCACGATCATCATCACGATCATCATCATGGGGGTGTAGAGATCGCGGTTGTAAATATCTCATCATCATCATCATCATCACTGTCA
>MU249691.1:153481-190981 GCA_018977245.1 Lethenteron camtschaticum | reverse complement strand
CACACACCACTAATACACACACACACACCACTAATACATACACACCACACACACCACTAATACATACACACACACACACACCACTAATACATACACACACACACTGGTACACACACACACCACTAATACATACACACACACACCACTAATACATACACACACACACACCACTGGTACATACACACACACCACTAATACATACACACACACTCACCACTAATACATACACACACACCACTGGTACATACACACACACACCACTGGTACACACACACACTCACCACTAATACATACACACACACACCACTGGTACATACACACACACACTGGTACATACACACACACACACACTGGTACATACACACACACCACTGGTACACACACACACACTCACCACTAATACATACACACACACCACTAATACATACACACACCACTAAAACATACTCACACACCACTAATACATACACACACCACTAATACATACACACACCACTAATACATACACACACACTCAACCAGTACATACACACACACACACCACTAATACATACACACACACCACTAATACATACACACACACCACTGGTACACGCACACACTCCACCAGTACATACACACACACACCACTGGTACATACACACACACTCACCACTAATACATACACACACACACACACCCCCCACTGGTACATGCACACACACCACTGGTACATACACACACACACCACTGGTACATACACACACACACTGGTACATACACACACACACCACTGGTACATACACACACACCCCACTGGTACATACACACACACCCCACTGGTACATACACACACACCACTGGTACATACACACACACACTGGTACATACACACACACACCACTGGTACATACACACACACCCCACTGGTACATACACACACACCCCACTGGTACATACACACACACCACTGGTACATACACACACACTGGTACATACACACACACACTGGTACATACACACACCACTGGAACATACACACACACACTGGTACATACACACACACACTGGTACATACACACACATACACACTGGTACATACACACACACACTGGTACACACTGGTACATACACACACACACACTGGTACATACACACACCACTGGTACATACACACACCACTGGTACACCCACACACACACCACTGGTGCACCCACACCACTGGTACACACACACACCACTGGTACATACACACACCACTGGTACATACACACACCACTGGTACATACACACACCACTGGTACATACACACACCACTGGTACATACACACACCACTGGTACATACACACACCACTGGTACATACACACACCACTGGTACATACACACACCACTGGTACATACACACACCACTGGTACATACACACACCACTGGTACATACACACACCACTGGTACATACACACACCACTGGTACATACACACACCACTGGTACACACACACACCACTGGTACATACACACCCACTGGTACATACACACACCACTGGTACATACACACACCACTGGTACACACACACACCACTGGTACATACACACACCACTGGTACATACACACACCACTGGTACATACACACACCACTGGTACACACACACACCACTGGTACATACACACACACACTGGAACATACACACACACACTGGTACATACACACACACACTGGTACATACACACAGACACCACTGGTACATACACACACACCACTGATACATACACACACCACTGGTTCACACACACACCACTGGTACACACACACACCACTGGTACATACACACACACACCACTGGCACATACACACACACGCGCGCACATTACACACAGACACATACACACGCGCACAATACACACAGACACACACGCGCACATTACACACAGACACACACGCACATCACACACAGACACACACACGCGCACATTACACACACGCGCACATTACAAACAAACACACGCACATTACACACAGACACACACACGCACATTACACACAGACACACACACACGCACATTATACACAGACACACACACGCACAGTACACACAGACAGACACACGTGCACATTACACACAGACGCACACACGCACACATTACACACCGACACACACACACGCACATTACACACAGACACACACACGCGCACAATACACACAGACACACACACACGTGCACATTACACACAGACACACACACGCGCGCACATTACACACACACGCACATTACACACAGACACACACATTTTACACACACACACGCACATTACACACAGACACACATTACACACAGACCCACAACCATTACACACAGACACACGCACATTACACACAGACACACGCACATTACACACAGACACACACACGCGCACAGTACACACACACACACGCGCACATAAACACAGACACACACACACGCGCACATTACACACACACGCGCACAATACACACAGACACACACACACGCGCACATTACACACAGGCACACACATGCGCGCACATTATACACACGCGCACATTACACACAGACACACAGACACACACACATTACACACACACACGCACATTACACACGCGCACATTACACACACACACACACACATGCACATTACACACAGACACACACACGCACATTACACATAGACACACACACGCACATGACACACAGACACACACGCACGCGCACATTACACACAGACACACACGCACACACACATTACACACAGACACACACACGCACATTACACACAGACACACACACGCACATTACACACAGACACACACGCACGCGCACATTACACACAGACACACATACACGCGCGCACATTAAACACAGACACACACACACGCACAATACACACAGACACACACACACACGCGCACATTACACACAGACACACACACGCGCACATTACACACAGACACACACACGCGCACATTACACACAGACACACACGCACATTACACACAGACACACACACGCGCACATTACACACAGACACACACACACGCACATTACACACAGACACACACACACGCACATTATACACACCCACACGCACATTACACACAGACACACACACGCACATTACATACAGACACACACACACGCACATTACAGACAGACACACACATACGCACAATACACACAGACACACACATGCACATTACACACAGACACACGCACATTACACACAGACACACACACACGCACAATACACACAGACACACACACACTCACTACACACACACACAGGCGCGCGCACATTACATACACACACACGCACACATTACACACAGACACACACACACACAAATTACACACAGACACACACACGCACATTACACACACAGACGCACATTACACACAGACACACACACGCGCACATTACACACACGCACATATTACACACAGACACACACACGCACATTACACACAGACACACACACGCACATTACACACAGACACACACACGCGCACATTACACACAGACACACACACACATTACACATAGAAACACACAAACACGCACATTACACACAGACACACACACGCACATTACACACAGACACACACACACATTACACACAGACACACACACACGCACATTACACACAGACACACACACACGCACATTACACACAGACACACACACACGCACATTACACACAAACACACACACACACGCGCACATTACACACACACACATTACACAAAGACACACACACGCGCGCACCTTAATGCATACAGACACATTCGCGCACATTAAACACAGACACACACACGCACATTACATACACACACACACACGCGCACATTACACACAGACACACACACACGCGCGCACCTTAATACACACACACACACCACGCACACAATACACACAGCACACACACACACATCACTGCTGCACACACACACAGCACACACACACATTACACACACACACACACGCACAATGCACAATGCACACACGCGCACACTACACACAGACACACACACGCGCGCGCACATTACACACATACACACACACACGCACATTACACACAGACAATCACGCACATTACACACAGACACACACACGCGCACATTACACACAGACACACACACGCGCACATTACACACAGACACACACACACGCGCACATTACACACAGACACACATACGCGCACATTACACACAGAGACACACACACGCGCACATTACACACAGACACACACACGCGCACATTACACACAGACACGCACGCGCACATTAAATACAGACACACACACACACGCACATTACACACAGACACAGACACATGCACAATACACACAGACACACACGCGCGCGCACAATAATGCACACAGACACACACACGCACGCGCACATTAAACACACACACGCGCACATTACACACAGACACACACACACGCGCGCACATTACACACAGACACACATACACACGCGCACATCGCACACACAGCACACACACGCGCACATTACACACAGACACACATCACTGCTGCACACACACACACAGCACACACACGCGCACATTACACACAGACACACACACGCGCACATTACACACAGACACACACACACACATTACACATAGAAACACACAAACACGCACATTACACACAGACACACACACGCACATTACACACAGACACACACACATTACACACAGACACACACACACGCACATTACACACAGACACACACACACGCACATTACACACAGACACACACACACGCACATTACACACAAACACACACACACACACGCGCACATTACACACACACACATTACACAAAGACACACACACGCGCGCACCTTAATGCATACAGACACATTCGCGCACATTAAACACAGACACACACACGCACATTACATACACACACACACACACGCGCACATTACACACAGACACACACACACGCGCGCACCTTAATACACACACACACCACGCACACAATACACACAGCACACACACACATCACTGCTGCACACACACACAGCACACACACATTACACACACACGCACAATGCACAATGCACACACGCGCACACTACACACAGACACACACACGCGCGCGCACATTACACACATACACACACACACGCACATTACACACAGACACACACGCACATTACACACAGACACACACACGCGCACATTACACACAGACACACACACGCGCACATTACACACAGACACACACACACGCGCACATTACACACAGACACACATACGCGCACATTACACACAGAGACACACACACGCGCACATTACACACAGACACACACACGCGCACATTACACACAGACACGCACGCGCACATTAATACAGACACACACACACACGCACATTACACACAGACACAGACACATGCACAATACACACAGATACACACGCGCGCGCACAATAATGCACACAGACACACACACGCACGCGCACATTAAACACACACACGCGCACATTACACACAGACACACACACACGCGCGCACATTACACACAGACACACATACACACGCGCACATCGCACACACACACACACACGCGCACATTACACACAGACACACATCACTGCTGCACACACACACACNGCACACACACGCGCACATTACACACAGACACACACACGCGCACATTACACACAGACACACACACAGCACACACACACATTACACACAGACACACACACATCACACACACACACGCGCACATTACACACAGACACACACACGCGCACATTACACACACACACAGCACACACACACATTACAACACACACACGCGCACATTACACACACACACGCACATTACACACACACACGCGCGGGCGGATTGCATAGCCCCCCGCCCCCACTCTCCCTTCCCCCCCCATCAGCTGTTCACCCCACCCCCCAGCAGGCCCCGCGCTATTTTTGCCACCGTTGACTAAACATGGAGAGGCCGGCACGGACCCGCCAAGCAAAGCGACACCCACCCCCCACACTCACCCAGCCCCCCCCCCCACCTGCCCCCACCACCAAACTCCTGTCCTATTCATTTGACCCCCACCCAGCCTCCCTCCTCCTCCTCTTGTCCTACTCAATGACCCCTTCCACGCAGTCTGTGCTGTCACGCGCCTGCCACTGTATTGCGGTGTTCGCATTCCGATCTTAATATAGTGGCCTCCCCCCCTCTCTCTCCCCTACCAGCCCCACCCCCCCNACACACCACCACCACCACTCTGCCACTCCATGCCATGCACTCACCCAACCCACCACCCACCCACCCGGCTACTGCTGCACCACCACCACCCACCCAGCCATCTCGCCACGCGCGGCCCACCCATATAACCCTCTGCTCATGTCTCTCATTCCCAACACCTCCTCCTCCACCGGCTCGCATCCTCCTCCTCCTCGTCTGTGCTGCCAAGTGATGGAGGAGGAGGAGGGGGGGTGGAGAGCGGGCATCCCGTGTTGGCGTGCGGGGATGATGAAGATGGGGTGGGAGGGGTGCTGATGATGATGGGAGGGGCGGGGGAGCTGCGGGGAGGGAGCCCGGGTGGTGGCTGATGTGGGTTGTGGGGGGGGTAGCGATGGGAGACACCACCACCACCGCCACCACCGCCGCCTCTGTCAGTCTGGCCGGCTGTGCTGTATATAAGCGGCAGGCTGGAGGCTGCTGTACACACAGGGCACACACCACACGGGGCGCGTGGTGCTCGCGTGGCCACGGGGCTCTGCCCGAACCGGCTGCTGCTGCTGCTGCTCCTGCTGCGGCTGCTGCTGCGGCTGCTGCTGCGGCTGCTGCTGCTGCTCCTGCTGCTGCTGCTGCTCCTGCTGCTCCTGCTCTGCTGCGGCTGCTGCTGCTGCTCCTGCTGCGGCTGCTGCTGCTCCTGCTTCTCGCGTTGCTCTTTCACGAGCCTCGCCCGTTCCGCGTGATTATCGTGGCCGGCTCAGCCTCCTCACTCTCGCATCGACGGCCAGAACCACTCTTCTGGAACGCACGCGCGCTCATCGTGAGCTGTGGCTTGCAGTGGTGGTGATGGTGGTGGTGCCACCGCTGCTGCTGCTGCTGCCTGCTGCTGTCTCGACCACGCACCGTGGCTTTAGACGCCGGCATCCGTGGCGGGGAGTGGAAGGGGGTGGGTGGGGTCCTCTCTGAACCCCGTGGTGAGAACTCGCGGCATCGTCGCGGGACGAACTCGTTACTCATGGAACGGGGCCCGTGCCCCGTCAAGCGGCCCGTGCCGTGACGTCCTCCTCGGCCACGCGTGGCCACTCGAACTCGGCTCCGACCGTCGACGGCCGCGTTCACGAAGAACGCGGCCCCCGGGGTAGAGTGTAAACTTGTGTGTCCTCCTGCGGGAGAGATCTCCCCGAAGCGAGAGGTTTAAAGACCTCGCAGCCAACCTGCAACGACTACATCGTCGTCGTCATCGTCGTCATTGTGATCTTCATCATCACGCAGCAGAGACTCTGAACCCGGGAAGAAAAGATGGTCAATCACCACAACAATAACAACAACCAGCAACAACAACAACAACAACCAGCAGCAACAACAACAACAACAAAACAACGTTGCTGGAAACGTCCTCCGGACGTCTCGGCGCACCGAGGATGAAAACATGAATCGTGTGCGCGACTCCTGGTGGAGGGGAGTCTTCCACGCGCACACACATACACACACGTGTGTATGTGTGTGCGCGCGTGTGTGTGTGTATGTGTGTGTGCGCGTGTGTGTGCACATATATACGTAGAAGCAGGCGACTGCGTTGCATGCGACAGAGTTGCGTGCCGCTGAGTTGCACGCGACCGAGTTGCACGCAACTCGTCGCTCGGGCGCGTTGCGTTGCGCGAGTGTGTGTGTGTGGATAGGAAGAGATTAGATGGAACGGGGAGGGGCGGGGGTGGGCGAATTGGAGGAGGGAGAGAGAGAGAGAGCGAGAGGAACGCGCCGATTTCAAACTCAGCCCAAGATTCAGTCGGAACTCCTCCGTCTCCTCTTCCTCCTCCTCCTCGTCCACCTCGTCCACCTCTTCCTCCTCCTCCTCCTCGTCCACTGGCTCTTCCTCCGTCTGCGAGAGAGCCTCCCGCACGCTTCGTAGCAGCGGGAGAGGAGACCGAGAGAGAGAGCGAGAGCGAGAGAGGCGATGGAGAGTCACAGAATTCACGCCGCGTGATTAATACCGTCTCGTTGGGGTGCGTCTCGCAGAGAGAGAGACAGAGATGCAGAGAGAGAGATACAGACAGACTTTTTGACTTTTAGACAACTTTTATTGCCGCCAGCAGCAACAGCATTGGAGGCGATTTCGATTCGAAATACACAAAGTCACCGGCAAACAAACGAAAATAAACGCTACGAATCCACGCGCTGTGGCGCTGCAAGCACTGCGCACAACACGAAAGAAAAGTCACGTGGTGGTGGTGGCGGTGGTGGTGGTCATCGCGCACGCCGCGGTGACGAGCGAGCGCTTCGGAAGGTGAACACGAGGGTGCCGTGCAGAGTCGAGAGACACGGAGATGGTGGAAGAGATGGGAGAGACGCAGAGAGAGAGAGACACGGAGATGGTGGAAGAGATGGGAGAGACGCAGAGAGACAAGACGAGATAGAGAGAGACGCGGAGATGGTGGAAGAGGGAGGGAGGGAGCGAAGTTCCAAACTGCTTGGACCGAGTCCCTGGATCACCACCGCCGGCGCTGGAGTGGACGACTTGGCCTGGCGCGCCCGGAGATCGGTGGACCCTGGGGCGACGCGCGCGGGCGAGGAGCGGTCAAGGTCTTCACTGCTGCCTGAGGACTGCCAGTGCGACACTGCACGTATGTACACACACACGTGTGCGCACACACACGTGTACACACACGTGTACACACCATCACTCACCCTCATTCACTCTTTTGCTGTAGTCACTCACACTCCTGGTGTGACACCCATGGGGTCAAAGACACTCACACACACACACACGTGTACACAAACATACGTGTACACACACACACGTGTGTACACACACATGTGCGCACACACACACGTGTACACACACACGTGTACACACCATCACTCACCCTCATTCACTCTTGTGCTGTTGTCACTCACACTGCTGGTGTGACACTCATGGTGTCAAAGACACACACACACACGTGCTGTCACTCACACACACGTGTGTACACACACACGTGTACACACACACGTGTACACACCATCACTCACCCTCATTCACTCTTGTGCTGTTGTCACTCACACTCCTGGTGTGACACTCATGGGGTCAAAGACACTCACACACACATGCGTGCTGTCACTCACAAAGACAAAGATCTCCAGTGAAACCTTAACAGACTGTTGGGGCAAGTGCTGTTAGCGAGAATCCACGAGGGGGTGGGTGGCCAGCACCACGCCCGACCGCCTTTGTCTCCATAGTTGGCGATGTTTACACACCGCACCAGGTACTCATTTGAGGCTGAGTCGACCTAGGGGAGGCCCGGGACGCGGTTCAAATAATCGTCACCGGTGGTGTTGGCCGCGAGCGGGAATCGGACTCGGGTCGCCGGGTTCGTAGCACGGCGCGCTAACCACTGCGCCACCGCTCCCCACGCAATAACACACACACACACGAACTTACACACACTAAGTGCACTTACACATGCACACGTGGATATGAGTAACATTATATGCCCTGGCATCCACTTATCGTAACGCGCAAAGGCAAAGGCCCCCCGTGTAGCCTTCAACAGATTGTTGGGAGCAAGTGCCGTTAGCGAGTAGCAGCGCCTACGATGGCACGGCACACGAATGGGGTTGTGGGTAGTCAGCACCACGCCCGGCCGCCTTTGTCTCCCCAGTGCTGATGTTGCCTCACCGCACCAGGCACTTACTCACTCAAGATTGAGTCGACTAAACAATACAACAACAAAAAAATTAACCCGTAAAAACAATGTTTTTCACTATAAATCCTTTATATGCGTGGCGGCGAGAGTCCTCTCGTCCTCTGGCTTGAGATGGCTGTCACCTATGGGTCAGATGATTGCCTGCCACCATTAAGCAATTGGTAATTAAATATAATTTATTTTTTCCTAAAAAGTGTAAAATTTTGGAGAAAAAATTTTTCACGAAAATAAATTGTCACGCACAACGAGTCTGTGTGCAAAATGTCAGCTCGATTGGATCACGGGAAGTGGGTTAAAAAACGACCGAAAGATTTGCACGGTCGTAAGCGCGCAAGCAAGCAAGCAATTTAACTTAATATAAAGGATTTAAAAACCATCACCGGAGTGGTTTCGACATTCAGTCTCTCATCAGCAGAGCAAAGTTCGCTTCAGCCAAGGCTGGTGAACTGCCCAGATGTGTATAGGGCAAGGGTTGGCTTTGCCATGCAGTGTCTCATCATCAGCAGCAGCAGCAGTCAGCCAAGGCTGGTGAACTGCCCAGATGTGTATAGGGCAAGGGTTGGCTTTGACATGCAGTGTCTCATCATCATCATCAGCAGCAGCAGCAGTCAGCCAAGGCTGGTGAACAAGCAGCAGTATTAGACAAGAATGTGGACGGGTTGGGGGGGGGCTGTTGTAGCGGGAGAGAGGGGGGGGTCCCTCCCACCAGCAGTCCCGTGAGAGTGACGTTGCAGGCGCTGCGCCTAATTGAGTTTTTGGCTGATTTGGAGTCATTTATCCAGGAGTGGCGGGGGGTGTATGGAGGTGCCAGGGTCTCTGGATGATCGCGATGATCGTGAACTGGAGCGTGATGTCATCCGCGATCACCTCTTACGCGTAGAAGTCGAGTCGAAATGTCCCTTCGTTTCGTTTCCCGGTGAGGGTCGCGGTGCAAATTGGACATTCATACGGCGGGGTAGAGTTTGTCCATAGGGGCGACCGCCTCTTCGACACATCATCCCGATCATCATGCGCGCGCATCACATCGGCACGTCCATCACGCCGCTGATAGGCCGATCGCGAGATCAATAACGCCATCGATATTCGATCGATGTTGGAAGTGCGTCACAGGCTAAGCCATCACCATCGGTGAGCGCGTCGCCCAATCAATGAAGCGAACTCGCCATTAATCAATCAATCAACCAACCAACGACACCATCGCAAAAGAACCCCGACACATCGCTGCCCTTGTCGAGAAGCTATGCACCATCATCAAGGCGACACTCCGCTGGTCATCCTCACAGCTGCTTCTGCAGCTTCTGCAGCTGCAGCAGCTGCAGAAGCGGCAGCAGCAGCAGCGGCGGCAGCAGCAGCTGCAGCAGCAGCAGCAGCTGCAGCAACAGCAGCAGCAGCTGCAGCGACAGCTGCAGCTGTTAATGCTGATGAGACCCAGAAGATCGAAACCGGTCCAGAGTTTGCTTGAGTAAAACACCAAGCAAACGGGTGCTGATGCTCATGCTCATGCTGCTGATGGCCATGCTGCTGATGGTCATGCTGATGCTGATGATCATGCTGCTGCTGATGCTACTGATGATGGTGATCATGCTGATGATGGATAGCAGCAGCGATTCGTGGAGGGAAGGAGACCCCGGGCTCCTCGTGGTTTGCGAGTTACTAGTTTATGTGCGCAGCAGTGGCTAGGAGATGTTAACTAGCTCGTCTGGTCTACAGGAGGTCGTGGGTTCGATCTCGACACTGACAACTGCTGCTGTATATTTGGAGTTTGCGTGTCTCTCTCTCATCATCATCATCATCACGGTGGCTAGGAGATGTTAACTAGCTCGCCTGGTCTACAGGAGGTCGTGGGTTCGATCCGGACCCTGAAGACTGCTGTAGATTTGGAGTTTGCGTGTCTCTCTCTCATCATCATCACGGTGGCTAGGAGATGTTAACTACCTCGCCCGGTATGCAGGAGGTCGTGGGTTCAATCCCGACCCTGACGCCTGTTGCTGTATATTTGGAGTTTGCGTCTCTCTCTCATCATCATCACGGTGGCTAGGAGATGTTAACTACCTCGCCTGGTCTACAGGAGGTCGTGGGTTCGATCTCGACCCTGACGCCTGCTGCTGTAGATTTGGAGTTTGCGTGTCTCTCTCTCATCATCATCACGGTGGCTAGGAGATGTTAACTACCTCGCCTGGTCTACATGAGGTCGTGGGTTCGATCCGACCCTGACGCCTGCTGCTGTATATTTGGAGTTTGCATGTCTCTCTCTCATCATCGTCACGGTGGCTAGGAGATGTTAACTACCTCGCCTGGTCTACAGGAGGTCGTGGGTTCGATTTTAACCCTGACGCCTGCTGCTGTATATTTGGAGTTTGCGTGTCTCTCTCTCATCATCATCACGGTGGCTAGGAGATGTTAACTACCTCGCCCGGTCTACATGAGGTCGTGGGTTCGACCCCGACCCTGACGACTGCTGCTGTAGATTTGGAGATTGCGTGTCTCTCTCTCATCATCATCACGGTGGCTAGGAGATGTTAACTACCTCGCCTGGTCTACAGGAGGTCGTGGGTTCGATCCGGACCCTGACGCCTGCTGCTGTATATTTGGAGTTTGCGTGTCTCTCTCTCTGTGGATTTTCCTCCAGGTCCTCCGATCTAGAATCCACCACACACGCTTAGAGTGGTTGGCTGCTGTTAGGACGTATCTGGGGCTGATGGCGCTGATGATGATAAGCCACTTCGTCGAACTAAACATCTCAGTGGGCCCCTACTTGGTAATTTATAATTTAAAAAATATATAGTTTAGTTTTAAAATAGTTGTATTTGAAACGCGGCGGGCGGGCGGGCGGGCGGGGGAGCGGTGGCGCAGTGGTTAGCGCTGTTTTAGACGCTCCCTGGGCCTGCCGCGGGTGTCATTCATTGGTGAGCGACGCTGCTGCACCTGCAATAGAAGATGGTTCAAATCTTCGGGTATTGATTGGCATGTCTCGGCGTGCCGGTGGGGTGAAGCGTGGGGACATCCACCCTTCCTCCGATACGTCTGGCTCGGCATAGAAGCGTAGAGCCTCAGCACCACCCTCCACCGGTTCGAATACGTAGCAAGCTCCCTATTCCGGCACCCCACGCGGCCGCCTTTGTCTTCCCAGTGCCGGCCACACGGCTTAGACATCGGTTGGGGGCTCAGTGAGACGAGGGTGGGAGGGGTGGGGGCGGCGGGGGGGGGAGGGGGCATATGGGGGTGGGGGAGGGGGTGCATTGGGGGAGGGGGAATATGGGGGTGGGGGAGGGGGTGCATTGGGGGAGGGAGAATATGGGGGTGGGGGAGGGGGTGCATTGGGGAGGGGAATATGGGGAGTGGGGGAGGGGGAGGCATTGGGGAGGGGGCATATGGGGAGTGGGGGAAGGGGGTGCATTGGGGGAGGGGCATATGGGGAGTGGGGGAGGGGTGCATTGGGGAGGGGGCATATGGGGAGTGGGGGAGGGGGTGCATTGGGGGAGGGGCATATGGGGAGTGGGGGAGGGGTGCATTGGGGAAGGGGGCATATGGGGAGTGGGGGGAGGGGGTGCATTGGGGGAGGGGCATATGGGGGTGGGGGGAGGGGTGCATTGGGGGAGGGGCATATGGGGAGTGGGGGAGGGGTGCATTGGGGGAGGGGGCATATGGGGGTGGGGGAGGGGGTGCATTGGGGGAGGGGCATATGGGGAGTGGGGGAGGGGTGCATTGGGGGAGGGGGCATATGGGGGTGGGGGAGGGGGTGCATTGGGAGAGCATCCGGTGTAAGGCTTTTATCACGGGGAGGGGTGGAGGTTGATGCCCCCCCTCTCCCCCACCCCCCCCCCTGTCGACCCTCACCCCTTCACTCCCTGCCCACCGTGCATAGCGCATGGGGCGTAGAGGGGAGGGGGAGGGGATGAGGGGGGGGCGCTGAGCCCCTAATGCGCGCTCAGCGTTGCTCGGAGGTCACGTGGAACACTTTGCGCTCAATGACGGCGAGGGGGGAGGGGAGGGGATGGGGGGGGGGATTTGGTGGAGCTGGTTGGGATGGTGGGGGTGGTGATGATGATGATGGTGATGGAGGTTGTGATTGTGATGATGGTTGTGATGACGATGATGGTAATGGTGGTTGTGATGATGGTTGTGATGATGATGGTTATGGTGGTTGTGATTGTGATGATGGTTGTGATGACGATGATGGTAATGGTGATTGTGATGATGATGGTAATTGTGGTTGTGATTGTGATGATGGTTGTGATGACGATGATGGTAATGGTGATTGTGATGATGATGATGATAATGGTGATTGTGATGATGGTAATGGTGGTTGTGATGACGATGATGGTAATTGTGGTTGTGATTGTGATGATGGTTATGGTGGTTGTGATGATGATGATGGTTTTGGTGGTTGGGATGATGATGATGGGTAATGATGGTGGTTATGATAATGGTAAATATGGTTGTGATGATGATGGTAATGGTGGTTGTAATGATGATGATGGGTAATGATGGTTGTGATGATAATGGTAAATGTGATTGTGATGATGATGGTAATGGTGGTTGTGATGATGATGGTAATGGTGGTTGTGATGATGATGATGATAATGATGGTGGTTATGATCATGGTAAATGTGGTTGTGATGATGATGATGGTAATGGTGGTTGTGATGATGATGATGGTAATGATGGTGGTTATGATCATGGTAAATGTGGTTGTGATGATGATGATGATGGTAATGGTGGTGGTGGTGATGATGGTAGTGGTTGTGATGATGATGGTAATGGTGGTTATGATCATGGTAAATGTGGTTGTGATGATGATGATGGTAATGGTGGTTGTGATGATGATGATGATGGGTAATGATGGTGGTTATGATCATGGTAAATGTGGTTGTGATGATGATGATGGTGGTAATGGTGGTGGTTGCGACGATGATCGTGATGGTGCTGGATGATGAGTGGGTGTAACGCTCCTGCTGTTGTGGTCACTCTGGTGGTGTCCCTGGTGGTGGTCGTTGTGGTTGCAGTGATGGGTGGTTAAGGTGGTAACAGCGATTTGACGATTTGGTGGTGGTTGATGGTGGTTGCACTGTGGTGATGGTGGTTGAGGTGGTGCTAATGGTATTTACCACGCGGTGATGGTTTACAGTGATATGGAGGTGGTGGTTGTGGTGGTGGTGGTTGTGGTGGTGGTGGTGCAATGGCATCAGTGCGTGTGTGTGTCAGTGAGACAAGGGCGGTCGGGCGTGGTGCTGGCCACCCACCCCCTTGTGCACCGTGCCGGCCTTCATAGGTGCTACTCGCTAACAGCACTTGCTGCAAACCGTCTGTTAAGGCTATACGGGGGATCTTTGTCTTTGTGTGTGCCAGTGTGTTTTATGCATCGGTGTGTATGTGTGTGTGTCAGTATCAGTGTGTGTCAGTGTATGTTAGTGTGTGTATGTCTGTGTGTGTCAGTGTGTGTCAGTGTGTGTATGTCAGTGTGTGTGTGTCAGTATAGGTGTGTGTCAGTGTATGTTAGTGTGTGTATGTCAGTGTGTGTGTGTCAGTATAGGTTTGTGTCAGTGTATGTTAGTGTGTGTATGTCAGTGTGTGTGTGTCAGTGTGTGTCAGTGTGTGTGTGCCCGTGCGTCAGTGTGTGTCAGTGTGTGTGTGCCCATGTGTGTCGGTGTGTGTGTATCAGTGTGTCTATATCAGTGTGTGTGTCAGTGGGTGTTTGTCATTGTGTCAATGTGTTTGAGTGTGTGTATGTATCAATGTGTGTGTGTATCGGTGTCAGTATGTGTATGTGTATCAGTTCATAGCGCGCTGCGCTATGAACCTGGCGACCCGGGTTCGATTCCCGCTAACGGCTAACACCAGTGACGATTATCTGAACCGGTCCTGGGCCTCCCCTAGGTCGACTCAGCCTTAAATGAGTACCTGGTGCGGTGTGTAAACATCGCCACTGGGGAGACAAAGGCGGTCGGGCGTGGTGCTGGCCACCCACCCCCTCGTGTACCGTTCCGGCCTTCAAAGGTGCTCGCTAACAGCACTTGCCCCTACAGTCTGTTAAGGCTACACGGGGGATCTTTATCTTTGTATGTCAGTGTGTGTGTGTGTATGTCAGTGTGTGTGTGTATGTCAGTGTGTGTGTCAGTGTGTGTGTATGTCAGTGGGTATGTCAGTGTGTATGTCAGTGTGTGTGTATGTGTGTATGTCAGTGTGTGTGTATGTGTGTGTGTGTATGTCAGTGTGTATGTCAGTGTGTGTGTATGTCAGTGGGTATGTATGTGTATATATCAGTGTGTGTGTATGTCAGTGTGTGTGTATGTCAGTGTCAGTGTGTGTGTATGTCAGTGTGTATGTCAGTGTGTGTGTATGTCAATGTGTGTGTATGTCAGTGTCAGTGTGTGTGTATGTCAGTGTGTGTCAGTGTGTGTGTATGTCAGTGTGTGTGTGTGTGTCAGTGTGTGTGTGTGTCAGTGTGTGTGTATGTCAGTGTGTATGTCAGTGTGTATGTCAGTGTGTCAGTGTGTGTGTATGTCTGTGTGTGTGTGTCAGTGTGTGTGTGTGTCAGTGTGTGTGTGTATGTCAGTGTGTGTCAGTGTGTGTGTATGTCAGTGGGTGTGTATGTGTATATTATATCAGTGTGTGTGTGTCAGTGTGTGTGTCAGTGTCTGTGTGTGTGTCAGTGTGTGTCAGTGTGTGTGTGTATGTCAGCGTGTGTGTGTCACTGTGTGTGTGTCACTGTGTGTGTGTCAGTGTGTGTGTGTGTGTCAGTGTGTATGTCAGTGTGTGTGTGTGTGTGTGTATGTCAGTGTGTATGTCAGTGTGTGTGTATGTCAGTGTCAGTGTGTGTGTCAGTGTGTGTGTATGTCAGTGTGTGTGTGTCAGTGTCAGTGTGTATGTCAGTGTGTGTGTATGTCAGTGTGTGTGTGTCAGTATCAGTGTGTGTGTGTCAGTGTGTGTGTGTATGTCAGCGTGTGTGTGTCACTGTGTGTGTGTCACTGTGTGTGTGTCAGTGTGTGTGTGTGTCAGTGTCAGTGTGTGTCAGTGTGTGTGTATGTCAGTGTGTATGTGTGTGTATGTCAGTGTGTGTGTGTGGTTCCTAACAGGTGCACACTCACGTGGTGGATGTCACGTGCAGTGCGTGACACGCGCGAGCAGGTGCGGGGGGGGGGTGATGCCACGTGGGGGGTGATGGTGAGTGTGATGGTGGTGGTGGTGGTGAGTGCGATGGTGGTGGTGTGAGTGTGATGGTGGTGGTGATGGTGGTGGTGAGTGCGATGGTGGTGGTGTTGGTGGTGAGTGTGATGGTGGTGGTGGTGGTGATGGTGGTGGTGAGTGTGATGGTGGTGGTGGTGGTGAGTGTGGTGATGGTGGTGGTGGTGAGTGCGATGGTGGTGGTGGTGTTGGTGGTGAGTGCGATGGTGGTGGTGTTGGTGGTGAGTGTGATGGTGGTGGTGGTGATGGTGGTGGTGGTGATGGTGGTGGTAAGTGTGATGGTGGTGGTGGTGGTGAGTGCGATGGTGGTGGTGGTGATGGTGGTGGTGAGTGTGATGGTGGTGGTGTTGATGGTGAGTGTGATGGTGGTGGTGTTGGTGGTGAGTGTGGTTATGGTGGTGGTGGTGAGTGCGATGGTGATGGTGGTGGTGAGTGTGATGGTGGTGGTGGTGATGGTGGTGGTGGTGATGGTGGTGGTGGTGATGGTGGTAGTGAGTGCGATGGTGGTGGTGATGGTGGTGGTGATGGTGGTGGTGGTGAGTGCGATGATGGTGGTGGTGGTGATGGTGGTGGTTGGTCGTGGTGATGGTGGTGGTGTTGGTGGTGAGTGCGATGGTGGTGGTGGTGGTGAGTGTGATGGTGGTGGTGATGGTGGTGATGGTGGTGATGGTGGTGGTGTGAGTGTGTTCCCGGCCTACCCGAGTTGGGTTCCCGCTCAGGGCTAACATCCCAGTGACAAGTAGTGCATGGACAGCCGTCTAGGTCGACTCAGCCGCAGACGAGCACCTCGTGAGGTGTGCGGTAAAGAGCAACACTGGGGAGACAAAGGCGGCCGGGCGTGGGGCTGACCACCCACCCCACGTGGGTGGGTGGCGCTCGCGAACAGCACTTGCCCCAACAGTCTGTTACAAGCTATACGGGGGATCTTTGTCCTTTGTATGAGTGAGTGTATGAGTGTATGAGTGAGTGAGTATATGAGTGAGTGAGTGAGTATGAGTGAGTGAGTGTATGAGTGAGTGTATGAGTGAGTGAGTGAGTGAGTGAGTGAGTGTGTGANTGAGTGAGTNTATGAGTGAGTGAACTAGTGNGTGAGTGAGTGAGTGTGAGTGAGTGATGAGTGAGTGTATGAGTGTATGAGTGAGTGAGTGTATGAGTGGAGTTGTGAGTGAGTGAGTATGAGTTAGTGAGTGTGTGAGTGAGTGAGTGTATAATTGAGTGTATGAGTGAGTGAGTGTATGAGTGAGTGTATGAGTGTATGAGTGAGTGAGTGTATGAGTGGGTGAGTGTGTGAGTGTATGTGAGTGAGTGTATGAGTGAGTGAGTGTTATGAGTTAGTGAGTGTATGAGTGGGTGAGTGTATGAGTGAGTGAGTGTATGAGTGGGTGAGTGTATGAGTGGGTGAGTGTATGATTGAGTGAGTGTATGTGTATGAGTGAGTGTATGAGTGTTATGAGTTAGTGAGTGTATGAGTGAGTGTATGAGTGGGTGAGTGTATGAGTGAGTGAGTGTATGAGTGAGTGGTGAGTGAGTGTGAGTGTGTATGAGTGAGTGGTGAGTGAGTGAGTGTATGTGAGTGTATGAGTGAGTGTATGAGTGAGTGTGTGAGTGAGTGAGTGTATGAGTGTGAGTGAGTGAGTGAGGAGTGNGTGAGTGNGTGAGGNGTGTGCTCGAGTGAGTGAGTGAGTGTGTGAGTNTGTGGGTGAGTGTGTGAGTGTGTGTGGTGAGTGAGTNGGTGAGTGTGAGTAGTGTNTATNAGTAGTGAGTGAGTGTATGAGTGAGTGTATGAGTGAGTGTATGAGTTAGTGAGTGTGTGAGTGAGTAAGTGTATAAGTGAGTGTATGAGTGAGTGAGTGTGTGAGTGAGTGAGTGTGTGAGTGAATNAGTGTGTGTGAGTGAGTGATGAGTGAGTGTATGAGTGTGTGAGTGNGTNTGAGTNTGTGTGTATNAGTGAGTGTATGAGTGAAGTGTATNAGTGAGTGAGTGTGTGAGTGGGTGTGAGTGTGTGGGTGAGTGAGTGAGTGAGTGTATGAGTTAGTGTGAGTGTATGAGTGATGGTGAGTGGTGAATGAGTGAGTGAGTGAGTGTGTGTATGTNGTGAGTGAGTGGTGAGTGAATGAGTGAGTGAGTGTGTGAGTGAGTGAGTGTATGTATGAGTGAGTGAGTGTGTGAGTGAGTGTGTGGGTGAGTGTATNAGTGAGTGAGTGTATGAGTNTGAGTGTATGAGTGAGTGTGTGTNGTGAGTNTNAGTGAGTGAGTGGTGGGTGGTGAGTGGTGAGTGAGTGAGTGTGTGAGTGAGTGTGAGTCTCGTCACCCTTGTCACTTTCACAGCTCCGCAAAATCATGTGCGCACGTGACAGGGGAGGTGGGGGGGNAGAGAGGCGGGGGAAGAGAGGTGGGGGGGAGAGGTGGGAGGGGAGAGGTGGGGGGAGAGGTGGGGGGGGAGAGGTGGGGGGAGAGGTGGGGGGGAGAGGTGGGGGGGGTGTTAATGGTGGGGAGTTCCGTTGGCTGGTGATGAATGAGAGTGGAGTGAGATGATGGGACTGGCGGCTGTGCGCGTGTGAGTGGGGGCGGTAGGGTTTGGAATTGCGGTGGGGATAGTGGTGGGGGGGGGTCCCGTGGGGGTGGGTGGGGGTGGGTGGGGTGGGTGGGGGTGGGGGNCGGTGTGCCCAGGGGTATATAACCTCGAGGTGGGGGGGGGGAGCCTCAAATCGGGATGCGGGTGAGTGGCGATCCACGAATATCCCAGCTCGTGCCGTGCCCTCCCGTGGCTGGGTGGTGGGGCTGGGTGGTGGGGGCTGAGTGGTGGTGGTGGGGCTGGGTGTGGTGGTGGTGCTGGGGTGGGTGGGTGGTGGTGGGGCTGGGTGGGTGGTGGCGNTGGTGGTGGTGGTGGTGGCTGGGTGGTGGTGCTGGGGTGGGTGGGGGTGGGTGGGTGGTGGTGGTGGCTGGGTGGTGGTGGTGGTGGCTGGGTGGTGGTGGTGGTGGCTGGGTGGTGGTGGTGGTGCTGGGGTGGTGGTGGTGGTGGCTGGGTGGTGGTGGTGGCTGGTGGTGGGTGGTGGTGGCTGGGTAGGGCTGGGTGGTGGTGGTGGCTAGGTGGGGCTGCGTGGTGGTGGTGGTGCTGGTGTGGTGGCTGGGTGGGGTGGCTGGGTGGTGGTGGTGGTGGCTGGGTGGTGGGTGGTGGTGGGTGGTGGGTAGGTGGTGGTGGTGGTGGGTGGTGGCTGGGTGGTGGTGGTGGTGGTGGTGCTGGGGTAGTGGCTGGGTGGTGGTGGTGGTGGCTGGGGGTGTGGTGGTGGTGGTGGTGCTGGGGTGGGGGGGTGCCCTCGATTCTGTGCGCCGTGCTGGAGGGGTACAGGCCGGAGCACGCGGCTCGCGAAGTGCGCCGCCGTGAGCAGCTCACAGGGCGAGCGAGCGGCGAGTGGAGGGAGGGGAGGGGGGTGGAGGGGGTGGAGGGGGTGGAGGAGCTGGTCCAGCCAGGCAGTCGTCCGGTCAGTGAAGCCGAAGAGTCAGACAGACAGCCGGGCAGTCAGTCAGACGAAGAGACAGACAGCCGGGCAGTCAGACAGACAGCCGGGCAGTCAGTCAGACGAAGAGACAGACAGCCGGGCAGTCAGACAGACAGCCGGGCAGTCAGTCAGACGAAGAGACAGACAGCCGGGCAGTCAGACAGACAGCCGGGCAGTCAGTCAGACAAGAGACAGACAGCCGGCAGTCAGTCAGACGAAGAGACAGACAGCCGGGCAGTCAGACAGACAGCCGGCAGTCAGTCAGACGAAGAGACAGACAGCCGGGCAGTCAGACAGCCGGCCTGAGAGTGATTTGGTCAGTTAAGTCAGCCATAGAGTTAGACAGCCAGACATTCAGCCAGCTAGGCAGGCAGCTAGTTAGTGAGTCATCCAATGAGCCGGCGAAGCAGTCACTTACAGAGTCACTAGGTCAGTTACACAGCCACTGAGTCAGTCACTGAGTCAGTCACTGAGTCAGTTACACAGCCACTGAGTCAGTCACGGAGTCAGTCACTGAGTCAGTTACACAGCCACTGAGTTAGTTACTGAGTCAATTACACAGCCACTGAGTCAGTTACTCAGCAACTGAGTCAGTTACACAGTCACTGAGTCAGTCACTGAGTCAGTCACTGAGTCAGTTACACAGCCACTGAGTCAGTTATTGAGTTAGTTACACAGTCACTGAGTCAGTCACTGAGTTAGTTACACAGTCACTGAGTCAGTTACACAGCCACTGAGTCAGTTATTGAGTCAGTTACACAGTCACTGAGTCAGTTACACAGTGACTGAGTCAGTTACACAAACACTGAGTCAGTCACTGAGTCAGTTACACAGCCACTGAGTCAGTTACACAATCACTGAGTCAGTCACTGAGTCAGTTACACAGCCACTGAGTCAGTCACTGAGTCAGTTACACAGCCACTGAGTCAGCCACTGAGTCAGTTAAAGAGTCATTGAGAGAATGTCGAGGCTGGGGGAGGGTGATGTCGGGGCGGGGTGGGGCTACTGGGGTTAGAGGGAGAGGGGGGGAGCGGGAGGGGGGAGTGAGAGGGAGGGGTGAGAGAGAGGGGGGAGCGGGAGGGAGGGGTGAGAGGGAGGGGTGAGAGGGAGGGGGTGAGCGGGAGGGGGTGAGCGGGAGGAGGGGGTGAGAGGCAGGGAGTGAGAGGGAGGGAGGGGGGTGAGAGGGAGGGGGTGAGAGGGAGGGGGGGGATGAAAGGGAGGGGGGGTGGAAGAGGGAGGGGAGGGGGGTGAGAGGGAGGGGGTGAGAGGGAGGAGGGGGGGTGAGAGGATGGGGGTGAGAGGGAGGGGGGTGAGAGGAGGGGGGTGAGATTGAGGGGGGTGAGAGGGAGGGGGAGGGGGTGAGAGAGAGGGGAGGGGTGAGATTGAGGGGGNTAAGAGGAGGGGGTGAGAGGGAGGGAGGGGGGTGAGAGAGGGGGGTGAGAGGGAGGGGGGTGAGAGGGAGGGGGGTGAGAGGGAGGGGGGTGAGAGGGAGGGGGGTGAGAGAAAGGGGGGTGAGAGGGAGGGGGGTGAGAGAGAGAGGGGGGGTGAGAGGGAGGGGGAGGGGGGTGAGAGGGAGGGGGTGACTTAAATCATCGCATCCCGGCCACAATCGATGCGAGGCTGCGACGGGTGAGGGTGTGGACCGCACTGAGAGCAGCAGCAGCAGTAGCAGCAGCATCAGCATCAGCAGCATCAGCAGCAGCAGGATGGGGACCGCTCATTCTCTGCTCTCCTCTCTCCCCTTTTAGCTGGAGGAGGCTTCCTGTATCGATCTCTCCATTACTGCTGCTGCTGCTGCAGCGAGGATGCGACGCAGGAGGAGGAGGAGGGATGGAGGAGGAGGAGGAGTGGGGGGTGCAGCAGGAGGAGGAGTGGGGGTGCAGAGGAGGAGGAGGGAGCGGCTCTGCGGGCTAAGTGCAGGTGAAGCGACAATTCTACGACTTTCCACCGTGTTGGAGGTGCCATGGTGTGAGTGGGTGGGTGAGTTTGTGGGTGAGTTTGTGGGTGAGTTTGTGGGTGAGTGAGTGTGTGGGTGAGTGGGTGAGTGTGTGGGTGAGTGGGTGAGGGGATGGGTGGGTGAGTGTGTGGTGAGTGGGTGAGTGAGTGGGTGGGTGAGTGAGTTTGTGGTGAGTGAGTGTGTGGTGAGTGGGTGGTGAGTGTGTGGGTGAGTGGTGAGTGAGTGTGTGGGTGTGTGGGTGAGTGGTGAGTGGGTGAGTGGGTGTGTGGGTGAGTGGTGTGTGGGTGTGTGAGTGTGAGTGGGTGTGTGGGTGAGTGGGTGAGTGAGTGTGTGGGTGAGTCTGTGGGTGAGTGTGTGGTGTGTGAGTGTGTGTGTGGGTGAGTGTGGTTGAGTGTGTGGGTGAGTGAGTGTGTGGGTGAGTGTGTGGGTGAGTCAGTGTGTGGGTGAGTAAGTGAGTGAGTCTGTGAGTGTGTGGGTGAGTGAGTGAGTGTGTGGGTGAGTTTGTGGGGGAGTTTGTGGGTGAGTGTGTGGGTGAGTGAGTGTGTGAGTGTGTGGGTGGGTGAGTGAGTGGGTACAGATTTAATGGGAGGCTGATCGATGCCCGGGTGCGGTCAAGGGATGGCACCCTATTACTCAACCACGTTATCTATGCCGATGATCTGGTAATCGCTGCTCACTCAGAGGAGGAGTTGGAGGCGCTGATGCTAAACCTGGAGCTTGCCACTAAGAAGTGGGGCCTTACCATCAGCCCACCAAAACTAAGCACCTGCCAGGGGATTTTGTACCATCTGACACTCCACCCCCACAACTCCCAATTGGTGATGGGCAGTTGTGGAGAGAGTGGAGAGTTTCCCATATCTGGCCAGTGTGCTTAACAGCAGAGGTCTCACTCCGAATAAGTCGAGCGGCATTATCTTTCATCAGCTGTATAATGCTGTGTGGAAGCAACCTGGTCTGTCGCTTCGCACGAAGCTTCAGGTCTTCTCGGCCACAGTCATTCCCTCCCTTCTCCACGCTTGCGAAACGTGGACCCCCTAATGGAACATCTTGCCGGTTAGAAACATTTAGGCTAGCCTGCCTACAATCCATCCTGGTTTAACCAGGCTAGATTGTGTGAGGAGCTCACAAATCCTTAAAAGATCTGAACAAAGTCCCATCAGTGAGCTCCTCCAGCAGGCAAGGCTGCGTTGGCTGGGTCATGTAGCCCGCATGCCCAGCCACCGCATGCCTAAACAGCTTTTGTTCGGCCGGATCGAGGGGGCTAAACGGGCGCGGCACGGGCTGGAGTAGAGATGGAGTGATGTGGTACAGGAGGACGTGGAGCTGAGTGGACTTGCCGATGACTGGTACCAGTGGTGTCAAGATCGGCCACTGTGGAGGAGGCTCGTGAAGGACGCTACTGGGCAGTTGGAGGCAGTCGCCCTCCAACAACAACGGATGAGGGAGAAGCGACGCTCACAACAACGAGCGGAGCGCCGGGTGTATAAAGCACAGCGAGTTGGCACAGTAGGGGCACAGGTGGTGCATCAGCCAGTCATCTCAGTCAGTCGACCCGTGGCACCTGAGTCTGCCCCGTGACCTCCTGCCAGCGGGCGTTCGACACTTCACGTGGCAACACGATAGTGAGTGATGGTGAGTGAGTGAGTAGTGATGGTGNTATGAGTGATGGTGATGTGATGTGAGTGNGTGATGAGTGAGTGAGGNTGGGCTGAGTGATGAGTGAGTGAGGGTGAGTGATGGTGAGTGGTGAGTAATGGTTAGTGAGATGAGTGATGGTGAGTGATGGTGAGCGATGGTGAGTGAGGGTGAGTGAGTGATGGTGTGTGAGAGTGAGTGATGATGAGTGAGGGTGAGTGAGTGATGAGTGAGTGATGAGTGAGGGTGAGTGATGGTGAGTGAGTGATGATGGTAAGTGAGTGAGTGAGTGATGTGTGATTGTGAGTGAGTGTTNNTGAGTGATTGTCATGGTGAGTGAGTGATGGTGATTGTGAGTGAGTGTTGATTGTGAGTGATGTGTGATTGTGAGTGATGTGTGATNGTGAGTGAGTGAGTGATGGTGAGTGAGTGATGGTGTGTGAGAGTGAGTGATGATGAGTGAGGGATGATGATGATGAGTGAGTGATGAGTGAGTGAGTGATGTGTGAGTGATGGTGAGTGAGTGATGAGTGAGTGATGAGTGCTGAGTGATGAGGATGGTGATTGTGAGTGATGAGTGATGATGAAGGTGTGATGAGTGATTGTGAGTGATGTGTGTGTTGAGTGNGTGAGTGAGTGNTGGTGATTGTGTNGTGATTGTGAGGAGTGAGATGGTGAGTGAGTGATGGTGAATGNTGTTGGTGAGTGAGTGATGGTGAATGATGATGTGAGTGATAGTGAGTGATGTGAGTGAGTGATGGTGAATGTGTGGTGAATGATGATGGTGAGTGAGACTGAGTGATGGTGAGTGATGGTGAGTGCACTCACCGCTCGAGTAGAGCCGTGCCGACTCCTCACCACCCGACTCCTCACCAGCCCTCACCGGCCAAGGGCACGTACTTCTCTATATCCCCATACGGATGCTGCAGCTATGGAATGTAAAGAAGTATGTGCCCTGGGCAGGGCACACAGCACCCGACAAGACAACTACGGTGCCCGCTACACCCTGTGCCTGTACACCCAGAGGGGTGTGATGTGTGTGTGTGCTGTGTGTGTCTGTGTGTGTGTGTGTGTGTCTGTGCTGTGTGTTGTGTTGTGCTGTGTGTGTGCTGTGTGTGTGTGTTGTGTGCTGTGTGTGTGTGTGCTGTGTGTGTGTGTGTGCTGTGTGTGTGCTGTGTGTGTGTGNTGTGTGTGTGTGTGTGTGTGTGTGTGTNCTGTGTGTGTGTGTGCTGTGTGTGTGTGTGTGNTGTGTGTGTGTTGTGTGTGTGCTGTGTGTGTGCTGTGTGTGTGTGTGTGTGTGTGTGTGCTGTGTGTGTGTGAGAGCTGTGTGTGTGCTGTGTGTGTGCTGTGTGTGTGTGAGAGCTGTGTGTGTGTGTGCTGTGTGTGTGCGTGTGTGTGCTGTGTGTGTGCTGCCTGTACACCCAGCGGGGTGTGNTGTGTGTGTGTGCTGTGTGTGTGTGCTGTGTGTGTGCTGTGTGTGTGTGTTGTGTGTGTGTGTGTGTGCTGTGTGTGTGTGTGCTGTGTGTGTGCTGTGTGTGTGTGCTGTGTTGTGCTGTGTGTGTGTGGTGTTTGTGCTGTGTTTGTGCTGTGTGTGTGTGTGCTGTGTGTGTGTGCTGTCTGTGGTGTGTGTGTGGTGTGTGTGCTGTGTGTGTGTGCTGTGTGTGTGNTGTGTGTGTGGTGTATGTGTGTGGTGTGTGTGGTGTATGTGTGTGCTGTGTGTGTGTGCTGTGTGTGGTGTGTGTGTGTGGTGTATGTGTGTATGTACCAGAGGAGAGCCCCCACACGTCCATCAGTGGCGCGAGCAGCGGGCACTTGCAGGGCCTGCGCCTTCACCATCTGTGTTTTGACTCGGCAGGTTTCACCGCTCACTGCTGCATCCACCGCTGACCTGAGTTCGACTCAGGTGACGAGCGGCCACAGCGGACTGATGAAGGTGGATTCGTGTGCAGTGCCTTCACAGCACGGCATGGTGAGCGGGGTTTGTGTGCTGTGTGTCTCTGTGTGCTGTGTGTGCGTGTCTCTGTGTGCTGTAGAGTGAGCGGGGTTTGTGTGCTGTGTGTACTGTGTGTGCTGTGTCTCTGTGTGCTGTAGAGTGAGTGTAGTTTGTGTGCTGTGTGTACTGTGTGTGCTGTGTCTCTGTGTGCTGTAGAGTGAGCGGGGTTTGTGTGCTGTGTGCTGTGTGTGCTGTGTTTTTTGTGTGCTGTGTGAGTGGAGTTTGTGTGCTGTGTGTGCTGTGTGTACTGTGTCTCTGTGTGTGCTGTAGAGTGAGTGGAGTTTGTGTGCTGTGTCACTGTGTACTGTAGAGTGAGTGGAGTTTGTGTGCTGTGTGTCTGTGAGTGATGGAGTTTGTGTGCTGTGTGTGCTATGTGTACTGTGTCTCTGTGTGTACTGTAGAGTGAGTAGAGTTTGTGTACTGTGTCTCTGTGTGTACTGTAGAGTGAGCGGGGTTGTGTGCTGTGTCTCTGTGTGTGTTGTAGAGTGAGTGGAGTTTGTGTGCTGTGTGTGCTGTGTGTACTGTGTCTCTGTGTGTGCTGTAGAGTGAGTGGAGTTTGTGTGCTGTTCTCTGTGTGTGTTGTAGAGTGAGTGGAGTTTGTGTCTGTGTCACTGTGTGTGCTGTAGAGTGAGTAGTGTTTGTGTGCTGTGTCTCTGTGTGTGCTGTAGAGTGAGTGGAGTTTGTGTGCTGTGTCTCTGTGTGTGCTGTAGAGTGAGTAGAGTTTGTGTGCTGTTCTCTGTGTGTGCTGTAGAGTGAGTGGAGTTTGTGTGCTGTGTCACTGTGTGTGCTGTAGAGTGAGTGGAGTTTGTGTCTCTGTGTGTGCTGTAGAGTGAGTAGAGTTTGTGTGCTGTGTCTCTGTGTGTACTGTAGAGTGAGTGGAGTTTGTGTGCTGTGTCACTGTGTGTGCTGTAGAGTGAGTGGAGTTTGTGTCTCTGTGTGTGCTGTAGAGTGAGTAGAGTTTGTGTGCTGTTCTCTGTGTGTGCTGTAGAGTGAGTGGAGTTTGTGTGCTGTTCACTGTGTGTGCTGTAGAGTGAGTGGAGTTTGTGTGCTGTGTCTCTGTGTGTGTTGTAGAGTGAGTGGAGTTTGTGTGCTGTGTGTGCTGTGTGTGCTGTAGAGTGTGTGCTGTGTCTCTGTGTGGCTGAGCGAGTCAGTGTATGCGAGCGTGCAAGTATGCTGAGTGGTTTTGTACAGGTTACCACCAAGCCGGCCGCCTTTGTCTCCCCAGAGACGATGTTTTGCACATCGGACCATTTTCTTAATGTTTTTTAGGCTGAGTCAACCTAAGGGAGGCCCAGGACCCGGTTGAAATAATCGTCACTGGTGTTGCTCCGAGCCGTGAGCAAGAATCGAACTCGGGTCGCCGGGTTTTGTAGACGGAAACAAGATAAAGAACCCCCGTATAGTCTCCACGACTATTGGGGCAAGTGCTGTTAGCGAGCACCACACAAATGGGTGGGTGGCCAGCACCACGTCCGTCCGCCTTTGTCTCCCAGTGGCGATGTTTACTCATACCTCACCGGTACTCATTTGAGGCTGAGTAGACCTAGGGGAGGCCCCGGACCAGTTCACATAATCGCTGTGACCCGTGTTAGCGGTGGCCGTTGACGGGAAAGGATCTCGGGTTGCCGGGTTGTAGTGCGGCACGCTAACCGCTGCGCCACCGCTCCCCAGACAATACACCCACGCGTTCACACATACTCAAAGAGTCACACCCCCCCCATTGCGTGATTATCTGCTGAAACGGGGGGAGGGGAGGGAGAGATAATCTGTCAGGCTCCGAATTGCTCCGATCGATACTGATCTCTATCGAGGAGGTAATGCGATTGCTTTGGGTTTCGTTTTCCCTGGGACTCTTCAGCGAGGCGCGGGCCACACCTCCCGTGCTGCCGGCCATGCTGACGATGAGGCCTCCCCCCTCCCCTCCTCTCTACGCTTGTAGGTGCCGTGTGAGCGGGGTGTCCACACGTCATCCAGCAGTGGAGCCAATCTCAGCTGTCGCGCTCGCCTCCTGGGTAAGGGCTCCGATCTCGCTCAGTCAAGGACTCAGCTCCGAGTGTCACCTCCAATCTCCAGTTCCAATCTCCAACATCACCGTCATCATCATTACCATCATCATCTCCATCATCATCACAAGTATCATAGACGTCGTCATCATCATCATCACCATCATCACCATCATATCATCACCATCATGACCATCATCATCATCACCATCATCATCACCATCATCACCACCACCATCATTATCACTATCATCATCATCACCACCACCATCATCACCACCACCATCATCATCATCATCACCATCAGCATCAGCATCATCACCACCACCATCATCATCATCACCATCATCATCATCATCATCATCACCAGTATCATCACCATCATCATAATCACCATCATCATTATCACCATCATCATTACCAACATCAACACCATAATCGCCATGAATCACCACCATTATCATCATCATCATCATCACCACCACCATCATCATCACCACCACCATCACCATTCATCACCATTACCACCATCATCACCACCATCACCACCATCACCACCACCATTANCATCATCATCACCACCATCACCACCATCACCATCATCACCACCATCATCACCATCATCATCACCACCATCACCACCATCACCATCATCATCACCACCACCATCATCACCACCACCATCACCACCATCACCACCATCACCATCATCACCACCACCATCACCATGGGACATGGTCTATGCACTGCTGGATGAAGAGCTTCCCCTCCGCTACCCCCCCCCCCGCCCCCAAATCAGCTCCGAGTCGCCACCGCTCGCGACCCCGTCGACCCGCAGCTTCCACTCAGCACGCGCGAGCCCATTCCACTCCGCGCTCGACGTGCCCTGGCTGAGGCTGTACATTGATGTCGTTGTTGTCTGCGTGCTGTTATTGTTCGCGCGATTTTAGTTTGCGTAAACGAAAGCCGCGGAGTTGACGGGCGTCCGTTCGTGCGCACACGTTCACGACGGCCGCTGGTGGACTTCGCCATTGTCTCGCTCGCTCGTTCGTTCGTTCGTTCATTCATTCGCTCGTTCATTCGTTCATTCGCTCGTTCATTCGTTCATTCGCTCGTTCATTCGCTCGTTCGTTCATTCGTTCGTTCATTCGCTCATTCGTTCGCTCGTTCGTTCATTCGCTCGTTCGCTCGCTCGTTCATTCGCTCGTTCATTCACTCGTTCGACAGAGTTGGATCAGATCGCTGCGTGAGTTATACAACGGCTGTGTCGTGGGCCCCTCCTCCACCCGACGGGGCCATTGTAATAACGTTGCCACGTGATGAACCAACGTGGCTGAGACGGTGTTTGTTGTTATTGAATTGGTTGCGGCAGAGCGATTCACGAACCACGTTCAGCAATTGGGTGCAGAGGTTTGCTGGTCGTTACGGCAACCACCGTCATCATCAGCATCATCAGGAAGTTGCCACAATGGGGCAGTTGCCAATTCCGGTAACTGCATCAGCATCATCAGGAAGTCGCCAGAATGGGGCAGTTGCCAATTCCGGTAACTGCATCAGCATCATCAGGAAGTTGCCAGTATGAGGCAGTTGCCAATTCCGGTAACTGCATCAGCATCGTCAGGAAGTTGCCAGAATGAGGCAGTTGCCAATTCCGGTAACTGCATCAGCATCATCAGGAAGTTGCCAGAATGGGCAGTTGCCAATTCCGGTAACTGCATCAGCATCATCAGGAAGTTGCCAGAATGGGGCAGTTGCCAATTCCGGTAACTGCATCAGCATCATCAGGAAGTTACCAGAATGGGGCAGTTGCCAATTCCGGTAACTGCATCAGCATCATCAGAAGTTACCAGAATGGGCAGTTGCCAATTCCGGTAACTGCATCAGCATCATCAGAAGTTACCAGAATGGGCAGTTGCCAATTCCGGTAACTGCATCAGCATCATCAGGAAGTTACCAGAATGGGCAGTTGCCAATTCCGGTAACTGCATCAGCATCATCAGGAAGTTACCAGAATGGGGCAGTTGCCAATTCCGGTAACTGCATCAGCATCATCAGGAAGTTACCAGAATGGGCAGTTGCCAATTCCGGTAACTGCATCAGCATCATCAGGAAGTTGCCATAGTGGGGCAGTTGCCAATTCCGGTAACTGCATCAGCATCATCAGGAAGTTACCAGAATGGGCAGTTGCCAATTCCGGTAACTGCATCAGCATCATCAGGAAGTTGCCAGAATGGGCAGTTGCCAATTCGGTAACTGCATCAGCATCATCAGGAAGTTACCAGAATGGGCAGTTGCCAATTCCGGTAACTGCATCAGCATCATCAGGAAGTTGCCATAGTGGGCAGTTGCCAATTCCGGTAACTGCATCAGCATCATCAGGAAGTTACCAGAATGGGGCAGTTGCCAATTCCGGTAACTGCATCAGCATCATCAGGAAGTTACCAGAATGGGGCAGTTGCCAATTCCGGTAACTGCATCAGCATCATCAGGAAGTTACCAGAATGGGCAGTTGCCAATTCCGGTAACTGCATCAGCATCATCAGGAAGTTACCAGTACACCGGCAGAAAAACTCGATAAACGAAATTCGACAAGATACCCGACGCAGCCTCGTCTGTGTCCACTATTGTTTTGCGATTCTCTTCTCTGACCCTCTGGCCTCTTCTTCACCTGGCTACCTGACTTTGCAGGCTTCTCTTGTTTTGTATTTAGAGATGTATTTGCCCAGCACGCCTTAGCCCAAGGCGCTTTCGCTATCGTTTGGAGAGCGGTCGCAATCACGAGAGTGGTTTGCGATGGCAAGGGGCTGCGGAATGAGTCACCGTACCAGAGGGCGCATGGAGGGTGGGGGAGGGAGGGGGGGGGTCACGAAGGGCTATAGGGGAGGGATGGGACGGAGAGGAGGGCGAGGGGAGGGAATGGGGCGATGTACATCCTCAAGACTCAGTGAGGTTATCCGTGGCAAACAATGAATGTTGTTTTCTTTTTCGATTTAAAGCTTCTTTCGTGACTGCAGGGATTCATCTTCTTGGTTCTTTCGGTAAAGGCACGTAGAAGGGAAATAATAAAATAATAGAAATAAAACATAATAAAATAATTCTCACGACGTTTCGGCCACAACGCAAGCAGCCGTCCTCAGGTGAAGAACAGGTCTGTCGGGAAGATGCTGTCTTGACTGCAAGGATTCTTTCCGACAGACCTGTTCTTCACCTGAGGACGGCTGCTTGCGTTGTGGCCGAAACGTCGTGAGAATGATTTTATTATGTTTTATTTCTATTATTTTATTGTTTCCCTTCTACGTGACTTTACCAAAAGAACCAAGAAAATGAACGTTGTTGTCATGATGATGATGACGATTGCACACGTGTGTGTGCATGAATCAGCTGTGTTGCGAGACGGTTCCAACCCTGCTGCATAACCTCTGCCCCGTTTAAACTCTGTGGCTAATCCCCCACTCTTGGAGCAAGGAATGTCGGCGTAAGGCACTACCACTGGAGTACAACTTGGGTTGCAATGACGTGGGAGACGGATCTGACACGTGGCCAGAATCAATTCCCAGAGCAGCGTTTCCGGACTGGATTTACGGCTGAAATTGAGCACTACTTTCAACGCAGAGCATATCACTTACGGCGCATTAGGCAGACGTTTCAGGGAGTGACCCTTCTCCAGGATCCCTCTCTCTCTCCACCCTCGTGTCCCCCTTAGCTCAAACCACCGGGGTGATAATGAACACAGTGGTTATTGTGCGGTCCGGCCTAGGGGCATTCCCAGTGGCAGCAGTCCCTGTGTGTGTGTCTGTGTGTGTGTGTGTGTTCATCCCGCCTGCGTCACTTTGTCATTCTTTCGAACTGGCACCTTGACGCTGGTGGCACGTGGTGGCCTCCTCCTGCGAACGGCGCCACGGGATCTCTGGCGTCCCCCCCTGGCCCCTGGGGGGGGGGCGCGCGGTTCAACGCCACCGCAGCGTCGACCGCCGCTGCGTCTGTTCCTCTTTCACGTTCTTTGTCTCTGATCCTTCTGTCCTTTCCTCCTCCTCCTTCTCTTCTTGTTTTCCTGCAGTCTTCATCTTCTTGTTGTTGTCTCACGGCTGTCCTCCGCGGACTAACAAAACTCACTGTCTGCCCACCGGTAAGCATTCCCCTTCCTTTGCCCGTCTCTCCCGAGACGAGAGACCAGCTCTGCTCCGGACTGTCCCACTCTCTATCACCACGGACTCGAAACTAAAATAGTTTTTTTTTTTTTTACCAGGTAAGGGACCCCAGCTGAGCTATGTAGGTGTTTTATTTCAGAAGCGAGCTGGCCATCAAAAACGATAGCTTAGCAACGTGGGCTCATCGTCATCATCATCATCGTCATCGTGTGGAAATGCATAGCGGCCAAATCATTCTAAATGCGAGATGTCGATTCTAAATGTGGAGGGGAAACCGGAGGATCCGGAGAAAGATCCACGCGACAACGGGGAGAGAGAGAAAGAGACACACAGACTCCAAATATACAGCAGCAGGCGTCAGGGTCAGGATCGAACCGACGACCTCCTGTAGACCAGGCGAGGTAGTTAACATC
This sequence comes from Lethenteron camtschaticum, assembly GCA_018977245.1. Classification (NCBI taxonomy): domain Eukaryota; kingdom Metazoa; phylum Chordata; class Hyperoartia; order Petromyzontiformes; family Petromyzontidae; genus Lethenteron; species Lethenteron camtschaticum. The sequence continues at coordinate 158,255 of MU249691.1, read as the reverse complement.
TCCTAGCCACCGTGATGATGATGANAGAGAGAGACACGCAGACTCCAAATATACAGCAGCAGGCGTCAGGGTCGGGATTGAACCCACGACCTCCTGTAGACCAGGCGAGGTAGTTAACATCTCCTAGCCACCGTGATGATGATGAGAGAGAGAGACACGCAAACTCCAAATATACAGCAGCAGGCGTCAGGGTCGAGATCGAACCGACGACCTCCTGTAGACCAGGCGAGGTAGTTAACATCTCCTAGCCACCATGATGATGAGAGGAGAGACCAAACTCCAAATATACAGCAGCAGGCGTCAGGGTCGGATCGAACCCGTGACCTCCTGTAGACCAGGCGAGGTAGTTAACATCTCCTAGCCACCGTGATGATGATGATGNGAGAGACACACAGACTCCAAATATACAGCAGCAGGCGTCAGGGTCGGGATCGAACGACGACCTCCTGTAGACCAGACGAGGTAGTTAACATCTCATAGCCACCAGGGCACGCCCAGACTGACCCCTGGCTTCACACGGCACGTGGCTCAGCGGCAGAGCGAGCGACCCTCAGCGACCGAGGGTCAAGGGGTCAAGGGGTCAAATCCTCGGTCGAGGCGAGGGGGCAGTTTACTCTGCCACCATCATCATCATCCTTCCCTTTTGGGGATGGGGGATGAGGTCGATAAAATAAATACCACTTTGTGTGGGTGGGAAGTCAACAAGTTGGTTGTCCTACGGATAGTCTCGCCCCCGCCATAGGATGTGGAGTTTCCACCGCTGGATATGCAGGCTGTGAACAGGACATGGCTTGCTGAGTTAGTCGGTGGAAATGTTGAGATCCCTTGGTGGTGTTGGAGTGTCCAGAGCAGAGCTGATGTCTCGAATTAACACCACACCTCACCACACCTCACCACACCTCACCACACCTCACCACACCTCACCACACCTCACCACACCTCACCACACCTCACCACACCTCACCACACCTCACCACCACCTCACCACACCTCACCACCACCTCACCACACCTCACCACCACACACCTCACCACCCTCACCACACTCACCACACCTCACCACACCCACCACACCTCACCACACCTCACAACACCTCACCACCCTCACCACACCTCACCGCCCTCACCCCCTCACCACCCTCACCACACCTCACCACACCTGACACACACACCACACCTCACCACACCACACACACCACACCCACCACACCTCACCACACTCACCACACCNCACCACACCTCACCACACCTCACCACACCACANCACCTCACCANCCCTCACCACACCTGGATGCACCAACCTCACACACCTCACCACACCNCACCACCCTCACCACCCTCACCAACCTCACACACCTCACACTCCTCACCAACCTCACCACCCCACCACCTACCACTACCACCAACCCACACTCACCACACACCACACCTCACCACACTNCACCCACCTACCACACCACATACCTCACCACACTTCACCACCCTCACCATACCTCACCACACTCACCACACCACACACCACATCCTCACCACACCTCACCATACCTCACCACACCACACACCTCACCACACCTCACCACCTCACCACCCTCACCACACCTCACCACACTCACCACACCTCACCCCTCACCACACCACTACCTCACCACACCTCACCACACCTCACCAACTCCTCACCACTCCTCACCACACACACCCACCACACCTCACCACACCTCACCACACCTCACCACACCTCACCACTCCTCACCACTCCTCACACNACACCACACCTCACCCACCTCACCACACCTCACCACACCTCACCACACCTCACCACACCTCACCACACCTCACCACACTCACCANACCTCACCACACCTCACCACCCTCACCACACCTCACCACACCTCACCACACTTCACCACACCTCACCACACTTCACCACACCTCACCACACATCACCACACCCACCACACCTCACCACCACCTCACCACACCACCACCACCTCACCACACCCCCCAAACTTCACCACACCTCACCACACCTCACCACTCCTGGATGCTCTTTGCTTGCGACTGCTTCTCTTCTTTGTTGAAATCTCCTTTCCTGGAATAAAAAGAACAAAAACTCCGCTGCATTTCCCTTCCTCTCCGGATTTCTTCTTCTCACGTTCCTCGTGCTGGACGCGCGCAAACCTCTCTTTGTTCCGTCTCACTTCACCTGTCCTGCAACATCAACACCAACATCACCACAATATCACCACCGTCGTCACCAACATCAGCAACACCACCGCCGCCTACTGCAACCGCACCAACACCACCATCATCATCGCCATCACCACAACAACAACCATGATTTGCGCCACCACAACTACCACCACCATCATCCATGTGCAGATTTCGTTGTGTATACTGGGGGGTCGTTCGATCTCCAGGCTCGGCAATTGAAGCAACGCTACGAGTTTCTCAAATCGCCGCCCGTTGTGTCCACACCCTGCAGCCGTCTGAATCATTGCCAATGCGCCTCTCGCCGCTCCGATCGCCGATCGATCTTTTGATTCCTTCCTTCTCATTGATTTTGATTCCTTCCTTCTCGTTGATCTCAGATCTTTCCATTCTGCTGCTGTCTGTGATTCCTTCCCTCTGATTGATCTCAGATCTTTCCCTCCTGATTTCATTCATTCATTCTGATTGATCTGAAATGTTTCCATCCTGATGCTGTCTTTGATTCCTTCACTCTGATTGATCTCAGATCTTTCCCTCCTGATTTCATTCATTCCTTCTGATTGATCTGAAATGTTTCGCTACTGCTGCTGTCTTTGATTCCTTCTTCTCATTGATCTCAGATCTTTCCCTCCTTATTTCATTCATCCCTTCTGATTGATCTGAAATGTTTCCCTCCTGCTGCTGTCTTTGATTCCTTCCTTCTCATTGATCTCAGATCTTCCCCTGCTGCTGTCTTTGATTCCTTCACTCTGATTGATCAGAAATGTTTCCCTCATGATTCCTTCCTTATAATTGATCTCATCGATCCCTCCTGCTGATGTGTGATGCATTGCTTCTGATTGATCACCAGTCGTTTCCTCCTGTTACTCTCTATGAATGTTTCCTTCGTTCTGATTGATCTCACATCTTTCCTTCATGCTGCTGTCATTGATTCCTTCCATCTGATTGATCTAAGATATTTTTCTCCTACTCCTGATTTCCTTCCTTCCTTCTGATTGATCTCAGATTTTTTTCCCTGCTCCTGCTTTTTTATTCCTTCATCCTGATTGATCTCAGATGTTTCCCTCCTGTTGATATCTGATCGCCTCCTTCTGATTGATCTCACAAATTTCCTTCATGCTGCTCTATTTGAATCCTTCCTTTTGATTGATCTCAGGTCTTTCCCTCCTGCGGCAATCTTTGATCACTTCCTTCCTATTGATCTCAGATCTTTCCATTCTGCTACTGTCTTTGATTCCTTCCCTGTGATTGATCTCAGATCTTTCCCTCCTGATTTCATTCATTCCTTCTGATTGATTTGAAATGTTTCCCTCCCGTGGCAATCTTTGATCACTTCCGTCCTATTGATCTCAGATCTTTCCATTCTGCTGCTGTCTTTGATTCCTTCCTCTGAATTATCTCAGATCTTTCCCTCCTGATTTCATTCATCCCTTCTGATTGATCTGAAATGTTTCCCTCCTGATGCTGTCTTTGATTCCTTCCTTCTCATTGATCTCAGATCTTTCCATTCTGCTGCTGTCTTTGATTCCTTCACTCTGATTGATCAGAAATGTTTCCCTCATGCTGCTGTCTTTGATTCCTTCCTTATAATTGATCTCATTCCCTCCTGCTGATGTGTGATGCATTGCTTCTGATTGATCACCGATCTTTCCCCCTGTTACTCTCTATGATTCCTTCGTTCTGATTGATCTCACATCTTTCCTTTCTGCTGCTGTCATTGATTCCTTTCATCTGATTGATCTAAGATATTTTTCTCCTACTCCTATTTCCTTCCTTCCTTCTGATTGATCTCAGATCTTTCCCTGCTGCTGTCTTTGATTCCTTCCTGATTGATCTCAGATGTTCCCTCCTGGTGATATCTGATCGCTTCCTTCTGATTGATCTCACAAATTTCCTTCTGCTGCTCTATTTGATCCTTCCTTTTGATTGATCTCAGGTCTTTCCCTCCTGCGGCAATCTTGATCACTTCCTTCTATTGATCTCAGATCTTTCCCTGCTGCTGTCTTTGATTCGTTCATTCTGAATGATTCACATCTTTCCCTCCTGCTCCTGGCTTTCATCCTTTCTTCTGATTGATATCAATCTTTCCCTCTGCTCATGTCTGTGATGCCTTCCTTCTGAACGATCTCAGATCTTTCCCTCCAGCTCTGATTTCCTTCCTTCTGATCGATCTCAGACCTTTCCGTCCTGCTGTCGTTATCCTTCCTTCTGATTAATCTCAGATCTTTCTCTCCAGCTCCTCTCTTTGATTCCTTCCTTTTGCTTGTTTTCAGATTTTTTTTCCCTCCTCCTGTCTCTTTACTTCCTTCCTTTTGTCGATCTCAGATCTTCCCTCCTCCTGCTGTTTTATTTCTTCCTCTGAGTGATCTCAGATATTTCCTTCTGATGCTCTCTTTGATCCTTCCTTCTTATTGAGTTCAGATGTTTGCCTCTGTTGTGAATTTGATCATTCCTTCGGATTGAGTTCATATCTTTCTCTCTTGCTGTTGTCGTTTATTGCTTCCTTCTGTTGATATCAGATGTATCCCTTCTGCTTATCTCTTTGATCCTTCTGATTGATCTCAGAT
>MU249691.1:127584-153381 GCA_018977245.1 Lethenteron camtschaticum | reverse complement strand
TCTTTGATCATTCCTTCTATCTGATCTCAGATACTTCTCTCCTGCTGTTATCTTTGATTATTTCCTTCTGTCTGATCTCAGATCTTTCTCTCCTGTGTTATCTGATCATTCCTTCTGTCTGATCTCAGATCTTTCCCTGCTGTTTTTGATCATTCCTTCTGTCTGATCTCAGATCTTTCCTCCTGCTGTTATCTTTGATCATTCCTTCTGTCTGATCTCAGATACTTCTCTCCTGCTGTTATCTTTGATCATTCCTTCTGTCTGATCTCAGATACTTCTCTTGCTGGTATCTTTGATCATTTCTTCTGTCTGATCTCAGATCTTCCCTCCTGCTGCTATCTTNGATCATTTCCTTCTATTGATCTCAGATACTTCTCTCCTGCTGTTCATCTTTGATTATTTCCTTCTGTCTGATCTCAGATCTTTCTCTCCTGATGTTATCTTTGATCATTCCTTCTGTCTGATCTCAGATACTTCTCTCCTGCTGTTACTTTGATCATTTCCTTCTGTCTGATCTCAGATCTTTCTTTCCTGCTGTCATCTTTGATAATTTCCTTCTGTCTGATCTCAGATATTTCTCTCCTGTTGTTACTTTGATCATTTCCTTCTTCTGATCTCAGATCTTTCTCTCCTGCTGTTATCTTTGATCATTCCTTCTGTCTGATCTCAGATACTTCTCTCCTGCTGCTATCTGTGATATTTCCTTCTGTCTGATCTCAATCTTTCTCTCCTGCTGTTATCTTTGATCATTGCCTTCTGTTTGATCTCAGATCTTTCTCTCCTGCTGTNATCTTTGATATTTCCTTCTGTCTGATCTCAGATATTTCTCTCCTGCTGTTATCTTGATCATTTCCTTCTGTTTGATCTCAGATCTTCTCTCCTGCTGCTATCTTTGATCATTTCCTCTGTCTGATCTCAGATCTTATCTCCTGCTGTTATCTTTGATAATTTCCTTCTGTCTGATCTCAGATATTTCTCTCTGCTGTATCTTGATTTTTCCTTCTGTCTGATCTCAGATCTTTCTCTCCTGCTGTTATCTGTGATCATTTCCTTCTGTTGATCTCAGATCTTCTCTCCTGCTGCTATCTTTGATCATTTCCTCTGTCTGATCTCAGATACTTCTCTCCTGCTGTCATCTTTGATCATTCCTTCTGTTGATCTCAGATATTTCTCTCCTGCTGTTATCTTTGATTATTTCCTTCTGTCTGATCTCAGACTTCTCTCCTGCTGTATCTTTGATCATTTCCTTCTGTCTGATCTCAGATCTTTCTCTCCTGCTGCATCTTTGATCATTTCCATCTGTCTGATCTCAGATCTTCCCTCCTGCTGTCATCTTTGATCATTCCTTTTGTCTGATCTCAGATTTTCTCTCCTGCTGTTATCTTTGAGCATTTCCTTCTGTCTGATCTCAGATCTTCTCTCCTGCTGCTATCTTGATCATTTCTTCTGTCTGATCTCAGATACTTCTCTCCTGCTGTATCTTTGATCATTCCTTCTGTCTGATCTCAGATCTTTCCCTCCTGCTGTCATCTTTGATCATTCCTTCTGTCTGATCTCAGATCTTTCTCTCCTGCTGTTATCTTTGATCATTGCCTTCTGTCTGATCTCAGATACTTCTCTCCTGCTGCTATCTTATCATTTCTTCTGTCTGATCTCAGATACTTCTCTCCTGCTGTATCTTGATCATTCCTTCTGTCTGATCTCAGATATTTCTCTCCTGCTGTCATCTTTGATCATTTCCTTCTGTCTGATCTCAGATCTTTCTCTCCTGCTGTTACTTTGAGATTTCCTTCTGTCTGATCTCAGATCTTTCCTCTGCTGCTATCTTTGATAATTTCCTTCTGTCTGATCTCAGATACTTCTCTCCTGCTGCTATCTTTGATCATTTCCTTCTGTCTGATCTCAGATCTTTCCTCCTGCTGTTATCTTTGATTATTTCCTTCTGTCTGATCTCATATCTTCTCTCCTGCTGTATCTTTGATCATTTCCTTCTGTCTGATCTCAGATCTTTCCTCCTGCTGTTATCTTTGATTATTTCCTTCTGTCTGATCTCAGACTTCTCTCCTGCTGCTATTTTGATCATTTCCTTCTGTCTGATCTCAGATCTTCTCTCCTGCTGCTATCTTTCATCATTTCCTTCTGTCTGATCGCAGATACTTCTCTCCTGCTGTTATCTTTCATCATTTCCTTCTGTCTGATCTCAGATCTTTCTCTCCTGCTGTTATTTGATCATTTCTTCTGTCTGATCTCAGATATTTCTCTCCTGCTGTATCTTGATCATTTCCTTCTGTCTGATCTCAGATATTTCTCTCCTGCTGTTATCTTGATCATTTCCTTCTGTCTGATCTCAGATCTTTCCCTCCTGCTTTATCTTTGATCATTTCCTTCTGTCTGATCTCAGATCTTTCTCTCCTGCTGTTATCTTGATCATTTCCTTCTGTCTGATCTCAGATCTTTCCTCCTGCTGCTTTGATCATTTCTTCTGTCTGATCTCAGATCTTTCCTCCTGCTGTATCTTTGATCATTTCTTCTGTCTGATCTCAGATCTTTCTCTCCTGCTGTATCTTGATCATTTCCTTCTGTCTGATCTCAGATATTTCTCCTGCTGTATCTTTGATCATTTCTTCTGTCTGATCTCAGATCTTTCTCTCCTGCTGCTATCTTAATTATTTCCTTCTGTCTGATCTCAGATACTTCTCTCCTGCTGTTATCTTTGATAATTCCTTCTGTCTGATCTCGATCTTTCTCTCCTGCTGTTCTTTGATCATTTCCTTCTGTCTGATCTCAGATACTTCTCTCCTGCTGTTTCTTTGATAATTCCCTTCTGTCTGATCTCAGATCTTTCTCTCCTGCTGTATCTTTGTCATTTCCTTCTGTCTGATCTCAGATACTTCTCTCCTGCTGTTATCTTTGTCATTTCCTTCTGTCTGATCTCAGATCTTTCTCTCCTGCTGTATCTTTGGTCATTTCCTTCTGTCTGATCTCAGATCTTTCTCTCCTGCTGTATCTTTGATCATTTCCTTCTGCCTGGTCTCAGACACTTCTCTCCTGCTGTATATTTGATCATTTCCTTCTGTCTGATCTCAGATCTTTCTCTCCTGCTGTTATCTTTGATCATTCCTTCTGTCTGATCTCAGATATTTCTCTCCTGTTGTTATCTTTGATCATTCCTTCTGTCTGATCTCAGATCTTTCTCTCCTGTTGTATCTGTGTCATTTCCTTCTGTCTGATCTCAGATCTTTCTCTCTGCTGTTATCTTTGATCATTTCCTTCTGTCTGATCTCAGATCTTCTCTCCTGTTGTTATCTTGATCATTTCCTTCTGTCTGATCTCAGATGTTTCTCTCTGCTGTATCTTTGATCATTTCCTTCTGTCTGATCTCAGATCTTTCTCTCCTGCTGCTATCTTGATATTTCCTTCTGTCTGATCTCAGATTTCTCTCCTGCTGTATCTTTGATATTTCCTTCTGTCTGATCTCAGATCTTTCTCTCTGCTGCTATCTTTGATCATTTCCTTCTGTCTGATCTCAGATATTTCTCTCTGCTGTTATCTTTGATCATTCCTTCTGTCTGATCTCAGATATTTCTCTCCTGCTGCTATCTTGATCATTTCCTTCTGTCTGATCTCAGATATTTCTCTCCTGCTGTATCTTTGATCATTCCTTCTGTCTGATCTCAGATCTTTCTCTCCTGCTGCTATCTTTGATCATTTCCTTCTGTCTGATCTCAGATATTTCTCTCCTGCTGTTATCTTTGATCATTCCTTCTGTCTGATCTCAGATATTCTCTCCTGCTGCTATCTTTGATATTTCCTTCTGTCTGATCTCAGATATTTCTCTCCTGCTGTATCTTTGATCATTTCCTTCTGTCTGATCTCAGATCTTTCTCTCCTGCTGTCATCTTTGATCATTTCCTTCTGTCTGATCTCAGATATTTCTCTCCTGCTGTTATCTTTGATAATTTCCTTCTGTCTCATCTCAGATCTGTCTCTCCTCTTGCTTCTGTCATTGATCATTCCCTCCTGTCAAATCTCAACTTTTTCTCTAAGATCGTTTCTCGTCCCGCTGCCTTTGATCATTTCCTCTTGTCAGATCTCAGATATATTTTTCTCTCCTGCTGCTATCTTAGATTTTTTCCTTCCGACTTGTCGCTTTCTTCCGATCTCACCACTTCCATGTTGTCTCACTCCTGCCCTCCTTATTTTCCCATCCTTCTGATCTCACCTCTTTCTCGCCCTCCTCTCACTAAACATTCGCCTCTCTTCTTGGTTCTTTCGGTAAAGTCACCACGTAGAAGGGAAATAATAAAGTAATAAAATAAAACATCATAAAATAATTCTCACGACGTTTCGGCCACAACGCAAGCAGCCGTCCTCAGGTGAAGAACAGGTCTGTCGGGAAACAGCGTCTGAAGAACAGGTCTGTCTTCCGACAGACCTGTTCTCACCTGAGACGGCTGCTTGCGTTGTGGCCAAACGTCGTGAGAATTATTTTATTATGTTTNATTTTTATTATTTTATTATTTCCCTTCTACGTGACTTTACCGAAAGAACCAAGAAGATGAATCCTGCAGTCACGAAAACTTTACATAGAAATTCGCCACTTTTTTTTCTGTTCCTGGTCTCCCTTGTGACAACCCCCCCGAGTTCTCTTTCACTCATTCTGCTCCCTCGGATCTCTCCTGCGCCTCCTTAACCCCCATGTATCCTTCACCACCATTGCTCCCATCGCCATCTTCACCGCGACCCCGCGGGTCTCGTCTTGCATTCAACCGCAGCTCTCTGCTGCGGTTATGACCCCTTCCGCCCGCCGAAATAAGCCCCATCTCGACAGCGGATTGGGCTGCATCTCGTCGGGCGCTGATGCCTATTCACCGAGTCTCAATGAGCATATAAGAAGGCACATTCTCTCTCGGCCGGTCAGCCGGTAATGTTGCAGCCTGCGATCCGCACAATTTGTTCAGTCGCTCGGAGCTATTTACAATTATCCGCCTGCGCTGCTGATAGCAGGGGTAACAGCTGTTCTTCATCATCATCATCATAATAATCACTGGACATGGTCGATCCACTGTAAGCAGACGGAGACGTGAGGGTTGTTGCGGTGTCAGCGCGGATGTTGAACGGGGACAGCCCAGCCACTGACTGTACGCGCGCTGGCGTGTGTGTGTGTGCGTGTGAATCACGACAGCCGTTTGAATAAAACGCACGTGTTGATGAATAGGATGACGAATAAATTCGCTTGAGACTACGAAGGGAAGATGTATGTACTGTATATTGAACTTCTTTCACACCGTACGTAGGGGGGGGGGAGAAAACAAATGCAAGAAACACAAAAAGGCATCTGCAAAGAATATCGTTTTCAACCGAGATTTAAAGGTACAAATTTCCAGTGGCTTCCTAACTGCGAAGAGAAGAGTGTTCCAGACGGCACCTGAACGCGCAAGACGCGGCGACCCACCCGTCGCTTACGAAGTCGATGGCAGCGCGAGTTGTCGGTGCGAGTGTCTTGTACGATCGGCCGATCCATCGGCCCAATCACATTGGAGGAAGACGTTATCCTGTGGACCGCACAGCCTTCACCCAAATATATTGCTGAGCTTACCTGGTCGCTACGGCTCAGGTGCCTGTAACCCGGCGCTGTGCTGGCAGCGAGGGCTGTTGGATCGCACGCAAGCTCTTCGCGTGCGTGGCGTCGAGGAGTTACGCTGTTCGCTGGCCTCGCCGCGGAGATTGGCGGTTGCAGCGAAAAAAGTGTGAACCCTCCCACCTGTTCCGTCTGTGTGGGATCGAGTGTTCCCCCCTCGCCGGTTTCTCCAACTTGTGAAGAATGGTGGTCATGAGTTGGCCAATAACACATTCACGCTTGGTTCTTTCGGTAAAGTCACGTAGAAGGGAAGTAATAAAATATAGAAATAAAACATAATAAAATACGGGTATCGGGTTACCCGTACACTACCGATACCCGGCGGGTACAGGTAGGGTACGGGTACGGGTACCCGATTGCGAACTCTGGATGAAGCCATGTTGCAGGCGCGGGTGGGTTGATTCTAGGAACTTGAATTGTGAGAAGACAAGACGTTGGGAAATGAGTGACAAACAGTTACTCACCAGTGACTCACGGCCTACCCGTACCCGTACCCGGCCGCACCAGGTCGCAAACGGTACCCGTACCCGGCCGGGTACGGGTAGCCGGGTATCGGTAGGGTACGGGTATCGGGTACCCGGTTGCGACCTCTGGGCACGGGTTAGAACGTGACAACAACAAACATTACCAAAATAAGACAACGCGACAGGAGTGTTCCAATGTATAGGAATGGAGAAAAAGGCCGTTGTCCGAAACGTCGCCGACTGTGTAACGATTGCTGCATCAGCAAGAATTGAGATCAGACACGGAGCGTGTTGACTTTGGTTGTTGTTGTTGTTTGTGCTCCGATGCCAACTTAGTGGGTAACTCGTGGATAATTGACCTTAATTGCGCGTGCATCATGGGTGCTGGATAGGACGCGTTCGTCGTCTGTTTACTCCGAGTGCGCGGGTGTGCAGGAGTGTGCGAGTGTGTGTCTGAGTGTGTGTCTGAGTGTGTGTGTGTGTGTCTGAGTGTGTGTGTGTGTCTGTGTGTGTCTGAGTGTGTGTGTGNCTGAGTGTGTGTGTGTGTCTGAGTGTGTGTCTGAGTGTGTGTATGTGTCTGAGTGTGTGTGTGTCTGAGTGTATCTGAGTGTGTGAGTGTATCTGAGTGTGTGAGTGTATCTGAGTGTGTGTCTGAGTGTGTGTCTGAGTGTGTGTGTGTGTCTGAGTGTATCTGAGTGTGTGTGTGTCTGAGTGTGTGTGTGTCTGAGTGTATCTGAGTGTGTGTGTGTCTGAGTGTGTGTGTGTCTGAGTGTGAGTGTGTGTCTGAGTGTGTGTCTGAGTGTGTGTATGTGAGTGAGTGTATCTGAGTGTGTGTGAGTGTGTGTGAGTGTATCTGAGTGTGAGTGTGTGTCTGAGTGTATCTGAGTGTGTGTATGTGAGTGTATGTGGGTGTGTGTATGTGAGTGAGTGTGTCTGAGTGTGTGTCTGAGTGTGTGTATGTCTGAGTGTGTGTGTGTCTGAGTGTATCTGAGTGTGAGTGTGTGTCTGAGTGTATCTGAGTGTGTGTATGTGAGTGTATCTGAGTGTGTGTATGTGAGTCTATCTGAGTGTGTGTGTGAGTGTATCTGAGTGTGTGTATGTGAGTGAGTGTATGTGGGTGTGTATATGTGAGTGAGTGTGTCTGAGTGTATCTGAGTGTGTGTGTGTGTCTTGTGTGTGTGTCTGAGTGTGTGTGTGTGTCTGAGTGTATCTGAGTGTATGTATGCAAGTGAGTGTATCTCAGTGTGTGTGTGTGAGTGTATCTCAGTGTGTGTGTGTGTGAGTGTATCTGAGTGTGTGAGTGTGTGTGAGTGTATCTGAGTGTGTGTATGTGAGTGAGTGTATCTGAGTGTGTGTATGTGAGTGAGTGTATGTGGGTGTGTGTATCTGAGTGTGTGTATGCAAGTGAGTGTATCTGAGTGTGTGTGTGTGTCTGAGTGTATCTCAGTGTGTGTGTGTGAGTGTATCTGAGTGTGTGTGTCTGAGTGTATCTGAGTGTGAGTGTGTGTCTGAGTGTATCTGAGTGTGTGTATGCGAGTGAGTGTGTCTGTGTGTGTGTGTCTGTGTGTGTGTGTCCCTGTGTGTGTGTCCCTGTGTGTGTGTGTCTGTGTCCCTGTGTATGTGTGTATTCGTGTGTGTCCGTGATCTAAAACAAAAACACCCCGTGTACCCTGCCAACTTCGCTGCTAATTCATGTTTTATTTACTGCGCGGTCCCGGGAGCTCGCTCCTCCTATTCAGCCGCAGACGGCAGCGCGACCCGAATCGTTTGGATGGGTGGCTGGGTGGGTGGCTGGTGAGTGGCTGGGTGGGTGGCTGGGTTGGTGGCTGGTGGGTGGCTGGGTGGGTGGCTGTGTGGGTGGTTGACTGAATGATCGGGTGGGTGGCTGGGTGGGTAGTTGGGTGGGTGGCTGATTGGTTGACTGAATGATCGGGTAGTTGGGCGGGTAGGTGATTGGGTGGCTGTGTGACTGGACGGCTAGACGGGTGGTGGTCTCTGGCCGGGTGGCTGAGGAGTGGGCGGGTGATTGGGCGAACACGCGGTTAGCCAGAGCGGCGCTGCAAACACCCGACTGCTGCTGACAGATGCGGGGGGGGGGGGNATTTGACGCCAGCAGCAGACGCGGGGTGGAGGGCGTAGGGGGGGGGGGGATGGAGGCGCTGGTGGTGGGGGAGGCATTCAGTCCCCAACTCCCTGTCCCCGTGACCACATTAGGGCAGGGTGACTCGGGACAGCTGAGTGAAGGGGTCTGGGTCAGCTGTCTCCATCCCGAACTCTCTCCCAAGTCAAGCCACCAACCCACAGCACGTGAGTGGGTTCAATCGAGCAAGTTCGTCACCCCCCGTGAATAGACGAATTTAATTCCATTGATGTTCATTCTCTGCCACGTACCCAACTCCACCACCACCGACTCCACGGTCGGAGAATTTGCTTCGCCCAGCCGACCGTGCAGTCGACCCCCTGAGTCCAGTTCAAGTCCACTCAAGGACAGTGCCGGATGATCCTCAGCACAAGTAGCTACACGTGTAGTAGCTACATGTGTGTAGCTACTACTGTATAGCTACACATAGCTACTACACGTGTGTAGTAGCTACTACACGTGTAGTAGCTACATGTGTGGTAGCTACTAGAGCTACTACACAGTAGTAGTAGCTACTACACGTGTAGTAGCTACTACTACTACACAGTAGTAGTAGTAGCTACTACACGTGTAGTAGTACTACACAGTAGCAGTACTACACGTAGTAGCTACATGTAAGCTACATGTGTAGTAGTACACGTGTAGTAGCTACACGTGTAGCTACTACACGTGTAATAGCTACTACACGTGTAGTAGCTACTACACGTGTAGTAGCTACTACACGTGTAGTAGCTGTAATAGCTACTACACGTGTAGTAGCTACTACACGTGTAATAGTACTACACGTGTAGTAGCTACTACAGCTACTACACGTGTAGTAGCTATTACCAGCACGTGCAGAGTGAGTGAGTGGAGAGCGGAGAGGGTGGATGGTCTTCTCGGCTTCACTGCTGATACGGGCAGAGACGAGATCTCGAGTCGTCACGAGGAGAGAAAGTGAGAGAGACGCGAGAGAGTCAGAGACTTTTGACTTTTAAACAACTTTTATTGCCGCCAGCAGCAACAGCACTGGAGGCGATTCCGATATGAAACACACCAAGTCACCAGCAACACAAATTAAAACAAACGCGACAAATCCACGCGCTGTGGCGCTAAAAGCACCGCGCACAACACGAAAGAAAAGCCACGTGGTGGTGGTGGTGGTGGTGGTTGTGGTGGTTGTGGTGGGGGTGGTGGTGGTGGTCATCGCGCACGCCACGGTGACGAGCGAGCGCTTCAGAAGGTGAACACCACGAGGTGCCGTGCACGCTGGTGCAGAGAGGGGCTTGTCCGGCTCCCCAGCGCTCGAAGAAGACGCGCTGCACATCACCGACACGTGTGTGGTACGTCAGTGTCACCTTCCAGCATCTTTTTTCTTGTTCTCGAGACGCCAGGAGTCATCTTTGGGGCCGAGTTCCTCGCCACGTTCGAACGTCGAGCAGACGTCACTTTGAGCCGCGCGTCACTGCACGTGACCCAGATGTGCACTGCCCAGCCCACCCACACCAGATGGTTCCGTCTCATCCAGAGCCGACTGCACCTCACCCACCCATTCACCCACTCAGCCACCCACCCACTCACCCATCCGTCCACCCACCCACCCATTCACCCACTCAGCCACCCACCCACTCACCCATCCGTCCACCCACCCACCCATTCAGCCACTCAGCCACCCACTCACCCATCCGTCCACCCACCCACCCAGTCACCACTCAGCCACCCACTCACCCATCCGTCCACCCACCCACCCAGTCACCCACTCAGCCACCCACTCACCCATCCGTTCACCCACCCACCCATTCACCCACTCAGCCACCCACTCACCCATCTGTCCACCCACCCACCCAGTCACCCACTCAGCACCCACCCACTCACCATCCGTCCACCCACCCACCCATTCACCCACTCAGCCACCCACTCACCCATCCGTCCACCCACCCACCCATTCACCCACTCAGCCACCCACTCATCCATCCGTCCACCCACCCACCCAGTCACCCACTCAGCCACCCACTCACCCATCCGTTCACCCACCCACCCATTCACCCACTCAGCCACCCACTCACCCATCTGTCCACCCACCCACCCAGTCACCCACTCAGCCACCCACCCACTCACCTATCCGTCCACCCACCACCCATTCACCCACTCAGCCACCCACTCACCCATCCGTCCACCCACCCACCCATTCACCCACTCAGCCACCCACTCATCCATCCGTCCACCCACCCACCCAGTCACCCACTCAGCCACCCACTCACCCATCCGTCCACCCACCCACCCAGTCACCCACTCAGCCACCCACTCACCCATCCGTTCACCCACCCACCCATTCACCCACTCAGCCACCCACTCACCCATCTGTCCACCCACCCACCCAGTCACCCACTCAGCCACCCACCCACTCACCCATCCGTCCACCCACCCACCCATTCACCCACTCAGCCACCCACTCACCCATCCGTCCACCCACCCACCCATTCACCCACTCAGCCACCCACTCATCCATCCGTCCACCACCCACCCAGTCACCCACTCAGCCACCCACTCACCCATCCGTTCACCCACCCACCCATTCACCCACTCAGCCACCCACTCACCCATCTGTCCACCCACCCACCCAGTCACCCACTCAGCCACCCACCCACTCACCCATCCGTCCACCACCCACCCATTCACCCACTCAGCCACCCACTCACCCATCCGTCCACCCACCCACCCATTCACCCACTCAGCCACCCACTCATCCATCCGTCCACCCACCCACCCAGTCACCCACTCAGCCACCCACTCACCCATCCGTCCACCCACCCACCCATTCACCCACTCAGCCACCCACTCACCCATCTGTCCACCCACCCACCCAGTCACCCACTCAGCCACCCACTCACCCATCCGTCCACCCACCCACCCAGTCACCCACTCAGCCACCCACTCATCCATCCGTCCACCCACCCACCCATTCACCCACTCAGCCACCCACCCACTCACCCATCCGTCCACCCACCCACCCATTCACCCACTCAGCCACCCACTCACCCATCCGTCCACCCACCCACCCATTCACCTACTCAGCCACCCACTCACCCATCCGTCCACCCACCCACCCAGTCACCCACTCAGCCACCCACTCACCCATCCGTCCACCCACCCACCCATTCACCCACTCAGCCACCCACTCACCCATCTGTCCACCCACCCACCCAGTCACCCACTCAGCCACACACTCACCCATCCGTCCACCCACCCACCCAGTCACCCACTCAGCCACCCACCTATTTACCCACACAGCCATTCACTCACCCACTCAGCCACCCACTCACGTACATACTCACACACGCAATCCCTTACTGAATCACCCACCCACCCACTCACCCACACACCCACTACCCACACACCCACTCACTCACCCACCCACACACTCACCCACTCACCCATCCACACACCCACCCACCGACCCACTCACCCACCCACCCACACACCAACCCACCCACTCACTCACCCACTCACCCACCAACGCACCTACTCACCCACCCACTCACCCACTCACCACTCAACAACCCACTCACTCACTCACCCACCCACTTACTCACCCACCCACCAACTCACCCACCCACCCACCCACTCACTCACCCACCCACTCACCCACTCACTCACCCACCCACCCANTCACCCACTCACCCACCCACCCACACACCCACCCACTCACCCACCCACCCACCCCCTCACCACTCACTCACCCACTCACCCACTCACTCACCCACTCACCCACTCACCCACCCACTCACCCACTCACCCGCCCACCCACTCACCCACCCACTCACCCACTCACCCCTCACTCACCCACCCACTCACTCACCACCCACCCACCCACTCACCCACCCACCCAGCCACTCACTCACTCACTCACCACCCACCCACTCACCACTCACCCCTCACCCACCCGCACAACTCACCACCACTCACCCACCCACTCACTACCACTCAGTAAATAAGCCACCCACTCACCCACCCACACTCACTCACTCACTCACCCACTCACCCACCCACCCACTACCTCAACACAACCGTCGCAGCGCGGACGAGCGAAGCGGCGTTGGCGAAACCCCAAACGCAGCGGTTTTTCGCCGACTGCGCGCGCGTGCGATTCCCCAGCCCAGGGGATCATCACCAACCCCCCACTGATCCCCTGTGGGGGAGGGGCGGGCGGGTAGGAGGGGAGGGGGCATGGACGTGAGGCCTCAGTGCACGAGTCTCCCGTGGTCACTCCGCACGCCGCGTTGTTCGTTGCGCCGGGTTCGGTCTAAAGATTGGCGAATTGCCCGATGACGCTGGATGCAATTACCAGCGGAACGTCGTACTACTCACATTGTAAATGTTGTGGTTTCGCGCTACAACACACCGGTGTGGGGCTAAAGCAGTGAACTAATTTGTCTTTTGTCAACGTGACACTTTTTACTGATTGGCCGTGTCGGGTGGTGGAGGGTTACGACACATTTATAAATAACGCGATCTAAACCCAAAAACGTTGATTGTGAATAATATTGGTCGCGAAAGCCTGCTACGTGTTAAATTGAGGAGGGGGGGTTGTTGTTGTTGTTGGGTCAGATCGCGTAAAATAACAAACAAAAAATGCTGCGTCGTTAAACCCTCCACCACCCGACACAGCTAATTAGTAGAGGTGTTTTTTTGTGTTGTCGAGTGAGATCGCGTAAATATAAATGCGTCTCGATGTAAAGCTTTCGTGACTGCAGGGATTCATCTTCTTGGTTCTTTTCTACGTGACTTTACCGAAAGAACCAAGAAGATATAAATGCGTCGTTAAACCCTCCACCACCCGACACAGCTACTTAGTAAAGGGTTTTTTTGTGTTGTCGAATGAGATCGCGTAAATATAAATGTGTCGTTAACCCCTCCACCACCCGACAAAGGTTTGCCACGACCACAAACGCTCACAATTGTCAACGCCGTCGTGCGCTTACTCCCCTAACACCTCTCGGTGTGGCTGGAACTCGTCACGAATTGCCACGTTCTGCCAGACGCCATCCGAGATGTTGTGCTGCTGCGTTGTGCCGCATGTCCCATATCTCCATCGCAGTCGTTGTAGTTTGTGCTGATTGCCAATTGCTTCGTTGCTGTTCATCGCTACTTGGGTGGCTGGGAGATGTTAACCACTTCACCCGGTGTACAGGGAGGCCGTGGGTTCGATCCCGACCCTGACGATGCCTGCTGCTGTTTATGTGGAGTTTGCGTGTCTCTCTCTCTCATCATCATCATCACGGTGGCTGGGAGATGTTAACCACCTCGCCCGGTGTACAGGAAGGCCGTGGGTTCGATCCCGACCCTGACGATGCCTGCTGCTGTTTATGTGGAGTTTGCGTGTCTCTCTCTCTCATCATCATCATCGCGGTGGCTAGGAGATGTTAACTACATCGCCGGGTATACAGGAGGCCGTGGGTTCGATCCCGACCCTAACGATGCCTGCTGTATATTTGGAGTTTGCGTGTCTCTCTCTCATCATCATCACGGTGGCTAGGAGATGTTAACTACATCGCCGGGTATACAGGAGGCCGTGGGTTCGATCCGACCTGACGATGCCTGCTGCTGTTTATGTGGAGTTTGGAGTCTCTCTCTCTCTCATCATCACGGTGGCTGGGAGATGTTAACCACCTCGCCCGGTGTACAGGGAGGCCGTGGGTTCGATCCCGACCCTAACGATGCCTGCTGTATATTTGGAGTTTGCGGTCTCTCTCTCTCTCATCATCATCATCACGGTGGCTAGGAGATGTTAACTACATCGCCGGGTATACAGGAGGCCGTGGGTTCGATCCCGACCCTGACGATGCCTGCTGCTGTTTATTTGGAGTTTGCGTGTCTCTCTCTCTATTCCCGTGTGGATTTTTCTCCGTGTCCCCGGTTTTTCCCTCCACATTTAGAAACTCGTGCATGTGAGACTCTCTGTGCTGGTCTCTCTCTCTCTCGAATCTCACCCTCGTCACGCAGAATAATAAAGTTTGAAATGTGAACTCACTCACCACCTTACTCACCCGCTCCACCATTCACCGCTCACTCACTCACATACTCACCCACCAACCCGCTCACTCACTCCACCCACTCACCCACTCATTCACCCACCCACTCACTCACTCACATACTCACCCACCAACCCGCTCACTCACTCCACCCACTCACCCACTCATTCACCCACTCACTCACTCACATACTCACCCACCAACCCGCTCACTCCACCCACTCACCCACCCATTCACCCGCTCACTCACTCACATACTCACCCACCAACCCGCTCACTCACTCCACCACTCACCCACTCATTCACCCACTCACTCACTCACATACTCACCCACCAACCCGCTCACTCACTCCACCCACTCACCCACTCATTCACCCACTCACTCACTCACTCACATACTCACCCACCAACCCGCTCACTCACTCCACCCACTCACCCACCCATTCACCGCTCACTCACTCACATACTCACCCACCAACCCGCTCACTAACTCCACCCACTCACCCACTCACTCGTTAATTTAACACTCACCCACTCACTCTCTCACCCAGCTCACTCGTGCAATTAAGACTCACCACCCCTGTTCTCTCTCCTCCCTGTGCATGTCTCGCCTGGTTACACAAAACTCAACTTGAACGTTGCAAGTCTGGAGCCCCCCCTAAGGCCCCCACCCCCAACCGCTCGCCGCCTCGTCGCTGTTTGTTTCACGCAGCGGCGCGCGGTCTGCAGTGGTGGGTGCTCGTGGGGGGGTGCCGAGGGGGGTTACGAGGGACAACGCCGTCGCTCTCATCCTGAAATCGCGCGTTCTAGATTTGAAGCTTTCGTGACTGCAAGGATTAATATTGTTAGGTTTTTTTCGGTAAAGTCACGTAGGTAAAATAATTTTATTAATAAAAGTAAAATAAAAATACAATTAAAAATCACGACGTTTCGGAGGCACTTGATACAGCTATCGTGGCTGTGACGGTTCCACCTGAAGACGGAGGCTTGTGTTGCCTCCGAAACGTCGTGATTTTTATTTTATTTTTATTTTACTTTTATTAATTTTAATTTTTTCACCTACCTGATGACTTTACCGAAAAAACAACCTAAGAGTATAAACCTCGGGCTCCCGGTTCGCACACGTGGCCGAGGTCGTCGACAATTCGACGAAGCCGCCGCAAGTTCCGCAAATGAGTTTATTAAGACGACGAGAAAAAAAAACACATTTGCGTGTGGTGGGGTAAAATGTGGGTAACTCGCACCTCGTTGATCAAATCATGACCAAGCTGAGTCGAGATTCGCTGTAGGTGCTCGCCGCCTGCCGTGGAGAACGCGTGGAGTGTTCACTGCGGGCCTGTTGAACGGGGCGATGAGCGTCGATTTATTCTTTCGGTGTTTATTTGAGGAGGGGAAGAGAGGGTGGAGGGTGGGGGGGCATGGAGCTGTGTGGAGCTGTGTGTGTGTGGGGGGGGTGGCGTTCTGAGCCCACGTGGCGAAGACAAGTCCGTAGGAGCACGGAGGAGATGGAACTGGAATGCCTTGCTGGCGCTGGTAAAATGGAACCAAATCAACTACTCAACGGCTTTGGTCCCCTTCAACCAGCTCTAGATAGGCATTATGTACGCCGCTCACTGCAGAAGAGGAGGAGACCTCGGGAGAGACCTCGGAGAGACCCGAGAGAGACCCCGGGAGAGACCCGGATAGACCCCGGGAGAGACCCGGGAGAGACCGGGATAGACCGGTGCTTCATGAGTGACGGTGACCGCGAAACGAGGACACTTGTGGAGTTACGATGTCGCTGTTGTTGATGATGATGGTGTAGTTGATGATGTTGTTGTTGTTGATGATGATGATGGTGCTGACTATACGTGATGGTCATTACGTACGGTGTGGAAAAAGTTCAACGCACAAACATTCACATACAGAGGAGGGTACCTGGTAATGATGATGATGTAGTTGTTGTTGTTGCTGCTGCTGCTGATGATGATGGTGGTAACGATACGTGATGGTCATTACAGAGTTCCCTCCATCTCCCCACCCACAGCTCCCTCCCTCTAAGGCTGCTCCCTCGCCCCTACACCCACGAACCACACAGCAGGTGAATGGTGAAAGTGACTAAAACCACAAGGGCGAGTGCGACTGCCTGCGTCGCTCCGGTGTGGGAAGTGATTCGTTATTTGACGGAAATTGTTCGGCGATGTTTGAGGGAGGTGAATGATGAGGGCTCGTTCCAAGAAGTTGGAGGTGTAATTCAGATTTAAAGCTTTCGTGACTGCAGGGATTCATCTTCTTGGTTCTTTCGGTAAAGTCACGTAGAAGGGAAGTAATAAAGTAATAAAATGAAACATAATAAAATACAATTGAGAAATACAATTGAGAATTGTATTTTATTATGCTTTATTTTTATTATTTATTATTTCCCTTCTACGTGACTTTACCGAAAGAACCAAGAAGACATTCATAATAATCATAATAATCACAACAATCATAACAATCACAACGAATAAACATTAAATGGAAGGATGACACAAATGCCACTCCAAACTTCCAAGGCACAGAAGCCGATGGCTCGTACGGTCGTGACACGGGGCCACGCGGATGAGGTGTCGTCTTCCAATGAGGATGGATGATGAAGATCATGATGATGATGATAATTACTGGACAGCTCGTGTGCTGTTTCATTCAGACTCTGTCGCCTCGACGGACCTGGTTTTCACCTGAGGACGGTTGCTTGCGTTGTGGCCGAAACGTCGTGAGAATAATTTTATTATGTTTTATTTTTATTATTTTATTACTTCCCTTCTACGTGACTTTACCGAAAGAACCAAGAAGAATTACTGGACAATAACACTGGTCAACACACTTTTTCTGGCATAAGGTATTCCAACGGTTTTAAGGTAATTTTGGGGTGCTGATTCCAAATCTGGCATCAGTTTTTGTCTATCACATCAGGTTTTGAAATATCAAATATTGCATTTTCAATAAAAATCTGCAGAAAAATATTAAATAAATGTGGATATCTACATAAAATGATATTATAAACACACTATCCTAAAAATACAGCACCATATTTTAACACTAACGCAGTCACTGACTCGCAACAACTTGCAATCATAAGTGACAGAGTTAATTTCGGGTTAAATCAATGAAAATGGGGTATGCCGATAGCATAAAAATGATGTGATAGAGCAAATCTGAGATCAGATTTGGAATCGGCACCCTGAAATTAGTCTAAAACAGCTGCAAAAGTCCAGGCCAGAAAAAANTGTTTTTTTTGTTGACCAGTGTAATCCAACACGATGGGCTTCTTGCCAAGCAGTCTCGCCATCTCGGAGGGCCGTGAGAGGCGTTCGCCTGAAGGTGCCAATCACGGCTCGTGACGGTGGCGGTCACGGTAATCGATGGTCATGATCGTGATGGTGTATGCATGTTCGTCGAACTTCTTTCGCGCCGTACGTAGCCAACGGTGATGATCGGAGGCACGGGTGGAAGGACAACAACACTAAACACAACAACATTGAACACAACAACAACAACACTAAACACAACAACACTAAGACACAACAACAACACTAAACACAACAACACTGAAAACAACAACACTAAACACAACAACACTAAACACAACAACAACAATAAACACAACAACACTAAAACACAACAGCAACACTAAGACACAACAACACTAAAACACAACAACACTAACACAACAACACTGAAAACAACAACAACACTAAACACAACAACACTAAACACAACAACACTAAACACAACAACACTAAACACAACAACACTAAACACAACAACACTAAGACACAACAACACTAAACACAACAACACTAAACACAACACTGAAAACAACAACAACACTAAACACAACAACACTAAACACAACAACACTAAGACACAACAACACTAAAACACAACAACACTAAGACACAACAACACTGAAAACAACAACAACACTAAACACAACAACACTAAACACAACAACACTAAGACACAACAACACTGAAAACAACAACAACACTAAACACAACAACACTAAACACAACAACACTAAACACAACAACACTAAACACAACAACACTAAACACAACAACACTACACAACAACACTAAACACAACACCACTAAACACAACAACACTAAGATACAACAACACTAAACACAACAACACTAAGACACAATAACACCACTAAACACAACACTAAAACACTAAACACAACAACACTAAGACACAACAACACTAATCACAACAACACTAAACACAACAACACTAATCACAACAACACTAAACACAACAACAACAACAACACTAAACACAACAACAACACACACAACAACAACACTAAACACAACAACAACACTAAACACAACAACAACACTAAACACCAACACAACAACAACACTAAACACAACAACAACACTAAACACAACAACAACAAAACACAACAACAACACANCAACACCAACACAACAACAACACAACAACAACACTAAACACAACAACAACACTAACCACAACAACAACAACAACAGCTCTAAAGACACGAGTTTTCAATCAAGATTTCAAAGTGGCATGGCTCCAGAGGCTTCCTAACACCGGATGAAAAGAGCGTTCCAGACGGCCACAGAAGCCACGTGATACAGCGGTGACCGCCGTCTCCTCAGTCCGAGGGCGAGCCGAGCGAGGCTGCCCGCGAGGATGACCACCGCAGTTCGCGTGATGGTGTTTTTAATGCTCCTTTAGGAAAGAGATCAAAATGAGATGATGATGATGATGATATTAAAAAATATATTTATACAATCACGAGCCAATGTACCCCGTTTGTTGGACTCAATCTGTCCCGTCTGTATGAGAGCGAGAGAGAGAGAGATAGTGTGTCCACGTAGACACTGGTTCCCACCACCACACCACCCACGTGTACAAACGCCTGTCATTAATTGGGCCGATAACGCCTTCACATATATATAGAGGACCGCAGAGCGTGGGCAATTGTTGGTGGCGCTGGTGCTGATGCCGCCCTTCCGCTCCGCGTGTTTGGTTCCTCCTGCTAGCGCCTCTGATTTGTCTCCTCCCTCTCTCTTACCCCACCCTCTCTCTCTCTCACTAAGTCGTCCCCTGTCTGGCTGGGTGAGTGGGTGCTCGGTGGGTGAGTGGCTGGTGGGTGGGTGGTTGGTTTGCTGGCTGAGTGGGTAGGTGGATGAGTGGTTGGGTGGGTGGGTGGTTGGTTTGCTGGCTGAGTGGGTAGGTGGATGAGTGGCTGGTTGGGTGGGTGGTTGGTTAGCTGGCTTGGTGGGTATGTGGATGAGTGGCTGGTTGGGTGGGTGGTTGGTTTGCTGGCTGAGTGGGTAGGTGGATGAGTGGTTGGGTGGGTGGGTGGTTGGTTTGCTGGCTGGGTGGGTAGGTGGATGAGTGGCTGGTTGGATGGCTGGTTGGGTCGCTGGTTGGCTGGGTGAGTGAGTGCATGGCTGGGTGAGTGGCTGGGTGAGTGGCTGGGTAAGTGGCTGGGTGAGTGAGTGAGTGGCTGGCTGAGTGAGTGACTGGGTGGCTGGGTGGGTGAGTGACTGGCTGAGTGAGTGACTAGGGGGTATGTGGATGGGTGGGTGGGTTGCTGAGCGAGTGGATGGCAAGGTGAGTGAGTGGCTAGGTGGGTGAGTGGCTGGGTGGATGGCTGGGTGAGTGAGTGGCTGGCTGAGTGAGTGACTGAGTGGCTAGGTGGGTGAGTGGCTGGGTGGATGGCTGGGTGAGTGAGTGGCTGGCTGAGTGAGTGACTGAGTGGCTAGGTGGGTGAGTGGCTGGGTCGCTGGCTGGCTGGCTGGGTGGCTGGCTGGGTGAGTAAATGCATGTCTGGGTGAGTGACTGGGTGCATGGCTGGTTGGGTAGCTGACTGGTTGGATGGATGAGTGCATGGCTGGGTGTGTGAATGAGTGGCTGGCTGAGTGAGTGACTGGGTGGCTGAGTGAGTGCATGGCTGGGTGAGTGAGTGGCTGGCTGAGTGAGTGACTGGGTGGCTGGGTGAGTGCATGGCTGGGTGAGTGAGTGGCTGGCTGAGTGAGTGACTGGGTGGCTGGGTGGGTGAGTGACTGGGTGGCTGGGTGAGTGAGTGGCTGGCTGGCTGAATGAGTGACTGGGTGGGTGAGTGGCTGGGTGCATGGCTGGTTGGGTGGCTGGTGAGTGCATGGCTGGTTGGATGAGTGAGTGGCTGGCTGAGTGAGTGACTGGGTGGCTAGGTGAGTGAGTGGCTGGCTGGATGAGTGAGTGGCTCGGTGGGTGAGTGACTGGGTGCATGGCTGGATGGCTGGGTAGCTGGCTGGCTGGCTGGGTGAGTGCATGGCTGGGTGAGTGAGTGAGTGGCTGGCTGAGTGAGTGACTGGGTGGCTGGGTGGGTGAGTGAGTGGCTGGCTGGGTGAATGAGTGGCTGGGTGGGTGAGTGGCTGGGTGCATGGCTGGCTGGGTGGCTGGCTGGCTGGGTACCTGGGTGGGAAATCGATGTGCGCTAAAATGATTTATCATCCTCGCATGCGGCGCGGGGAGGGGAGGGGAGGGGTAGCGAGATCTGATATCCCGTAGCAGCGATGGCCAAGATCATCTCAGGGGCGACACGCGAGACGCGGGCACAGCTTACTCCGCACGGCCGATCCGTTCCCGTTCACAACAAACTCAACACCGCCCGTCAATGCCTCGCTCCCCCCACGTGTGCGTGCGTGTCGCCACGTTGGCGCACGTGCTCGCCAACAGCACTTGCCCCGGCAGTGTGTTCAAGGCTGTGCGGAGAATCGTTGTCTCTGCAGGCATCGATGGGGCAACAATAATTTGCTGTGTAATAATTCGACGTTTCGGACAAGGGCCCTTCTTCATAGCACGTATATCTTCGTTGTTACGCGCGTTAAGGGAGCGAGAGGGTGGGTGGGTGGGAGCGAGAGGAGAGGCAAAAGAGAGAGTGTGGAAGAGAGAGGGACAGGCTTTGACATTTCAACAACTTTTATTGCCGCCAGCAGCAACAGCACTGGAGGCGATTTCGATATGAAACACAAAGTCACCAGCAACACAAATGAAAACGAACGCTACAAATCCACGCGCTGTGGCGCTAAAAGCACCGCGCACAGCACGAAAGAAAAGTCACGTGGTGGTGGCGGTGGTGGTCATCGCGCACGACACAAAAGAAAAGTCACGTGGTGGTCGCGGTGGTGGTTGTGGTGGTGGCGGTGGTCATCGCGCACGCCACGGTGACGAGCGAGCGCTTCGGAAGGTGAACACGAGGGTGCGAGAGAGTGTGGAAGAGAGAGCGTGGAGGAGAGAGAGCGTGGAGGAGAGAGGCTTATCTCTCTGATCGATGATCTTTGATCGGAGAACTTCACCGGGCTGGATGCGCGATCGCACCAACGATTTTTGGATCTCTTTCACCCAGAGGGGGCGGGGGCGGGGGCTGGGTGGGGGGGGTCAATGCTGATGTGTGTGCGTCCGTCTGTGAGTGTGAGTGTGTGAGTCCGTCTGGTACAGATATAATGGGAGGCTGATCGATGCCCGGGAGCGGTTAAGGGATGGCTCTCTATTGCTCAACCACGTTATGTTTGCCGATAATCTGGTAATTGCTGCTCACTCAGAGGTAGGCGTTGGGGCGCTGCTGCTGTACCTAGAGTTTGCCACTAAGAGGTGGGGCCTTACCATCAGCACCACCAAAACTAATCCATCGGACACTCCACCCCACAACTCCAAATTGGTGATGGGGCAGTTGCGGAGAGAGTGGAGAGTTTCCCATACCTGGGCAGTGTGCTTATGACCGGCTCCGGTTTAACAGCAGAGGTCTCACTCCGAATCAGTTGAGCGGCAATATATTTTCAACGCTGTGTGGAAGCTACCTGGTCTGTCGCTCCGCACGAAGCTTCAGGTCTTCTCGGCCACAGTCATTCCCTCCCTTCTCTACGCTTGCGAAACGTGGACCCCCCTAATGGAGCATCTTCGCCGGTTGGAAACATTTAGGCTGGCCTGCCTACGATCCATCCTGGGTTTAACCAGGCTGGATTGTATGAGGAGCTCACAGATCCTTGAAAGATCTGGGCAAAGTCCCATCGGTGAGCTCCTCCGGCAGGCAAGGCTGCGTTGGCTGGGTCATGTAGCCCGCATGCCTAGCCACCGCATGCCTAAACAGCTTTTGTTCGGCCGGATCGAGGGGGCTAAACGGACGCGGCATGGGCTAGAGAAGAGATGGAGTGATGTGGTACAGGAGGACGTGGAGCTGAGTGGACTTGCCGATGACTGGTACCAGCGGTGCCAAGATTGGCCTCAGTGGAGGAGGCTCGTGAAGGACGCTGCTGGGCAGTTGGAGGCAGTCGCCCTCCAACTTCAACGGAGGGCGGAGGAGCAACGCTCACAACAACGAGCGGAGCGCCGGGTGGCTAAAGCACAGCAAGTTGGTACAGTAGGGGGCACAGGTGGTGCATCAGCCAGTCATTTCGGTCATCTCGGTCAGTCGACCCATGGCACCTGCTGGGTCTGCCCCGTGACCTCCTGCCAGCGGGCGTTCGACACTTCACGTGGCCTCAAGGTGCACATGGCCTGGCACAAGCGTCGTGGTGACGTCACCGCCACTTAGTGGCGAATGGCGGTTGTTGTTTGTATGAGTGAGTGTGTGTGAGTGAGTGACTGTGATGTATGTGTATGAGTGTGTGTGTGTATATGAGTGTGTGTGTATGAGTATGACGGTGTATGTGAGTGTGTGTGTATATATGAGTGTGTGTGTATGTATGAGTGTATGAGTGTGTATGAGTGAGTGTATGAGTGTATGTATGTATGAGTGTATGAGTGTGTGTATGTGTGTATGTATGTGTGTATGTGTATGAGTGAGTGCGGGACATCCTCCTGGGAGGAAGGCATCGGGATGAATGGAAAATATCGGAAAGAGGAGCCAGGACGAGAGACAGGAGGAGACAGGAGGAGAGCTCCACCCCAACGGAGTCAACGTCTGGGGGGCGGGGAGGGGAGGGGGAGCGGGGAGGGGGAGAGGGGAGGGGGAGGGGGAGGAGGAGGGGAGGGGGGCGAGGGGAGGGGAGAGGGGAGAGGGGAGGGGGAGAGGGGAGGGGGGCGAGGGGAGGGGAGAGGGGAGGGGAGAGGGGGAGAGGAAAGGGGGAGAGGGGAGGGGGAGGGGGGAGGAGGAGGGGGAGGGGGCGAGGGGAGGGGGAGAGGGGAGGGGGAGGGGGAGAAGGGAGGTGGGAGCGGGAGGGAGAGGAAAGGGGGCGAGAGGAGGGGGCGAGGGGAGGGGCGAGGGGAGGGGGAGGGGGAGAGAGGAGGGGTGGAGGTGGAGCGGCGGGGGGTGGAGCGGGGGGTGGAGAGGGGAGGGGGTGGACGAGTTGATGACGCTGCTGCGTTGACCCATTCGTCACTAGCACCGCGGCCTTCACGGTGCGAATGGAGATACATAATCCCGAATTAGAGATGATGGCAAGCGACGTTTTGGGCAACTGCCCTATTTCGTAGCAGCTCACAACTGAGCACATTTCTGTGACCATTCTTCTTCAGAGCGCACAATGATGCACTCCCGAATTATAAAGAAGGACCATTGCCCGAAACGTCGCCTATTACATCCCCACCCCCCACCTCGTCTGCGACTTGTCACGTGCCCCTGGTCGAGTGGATGGTGTCTCGGCCAGCGACTCGTGTGCAGAGCGCACGTGGCCTCAGTTCAATGTCAGACTCAGGCTCCTGACTCCCCGCCCCGTCTTGAACCAGGCCACCTGAACTACCCCTACCGTCGTCGTCGTTATCATCGTCGTCATCATCGTCGTCGTCATCATCGTCGTCATCATCGTCATCATCGTCGTCGTTGTCGTCATCATCATCGTCATCATCGTCGTCGTTGTCGTCATCATCGTCATCATCGTCGTCATCATCGTCATCATTGTCGTCATCATCATCGTAGTCATCATCGTCATCATCATCGTCGTCATCATCGTCATCATCATCGTCGTCGTCATCATCATCGTCATCATTGTCGTCATCATCGTCGGCATCATCGTCATCATTGTCGTCATCATCATCATCATCGTCATCATCGTCGTTATCATTATCGTCATCATTATCGTCATCATCGTCGTAATCATCGTCGTCGTCATCGTCGTCATTGTCATCATTGTCGTCATCATCGTCATCATCATCGTCGTCATCTTCATCGTCATCATTGTCGTCATCATCGTCATCATTGTCGTCATCATCGTCGTCTTCATCGTCGTCATCATCATCGTCATCATCGTCATCATCGTCATCATCGTCGTCTTCATCGTCGTCATCATCATCGTCATCATCGTCGTCTTCATCGTCGTCATCATCATCGTCATCATCGTCATCATCGTCATCATCGTCGTCTTCATCGTCGTCATCATCATCGTCATCATTGTCGTCATCATCGTCGTCATCATCGTCATCATTGTCGTCATCATCATCATCGTCGTCTTCATCATCGTCATCATTGTCTTCATCATCGTCATCATTGTCGTCATCATCGTCGTAATCGTCATCATTATAATCGTCGTCATCGTTGTCATCATCGTCATCGTCGTCATCATCGTCGTCGTCGTCGTCATCGTCTTTTCACCCCCCCCCCCCACTTCCACCCAACATCTCAAGTTCTTCATCATAAAACTTTCATCAAACACCACCTCGCCCGAACCACGAGACGCGTTCATTTCTGCGTATTGTCCAAAAAGCGCTCGCTCGCTCGCTCACTCAACTCTGCACGCATTCATCCCATCCAGCAGTGGACAAGTTGTGTTCACCGTCGCTGCCGATGCTGGGAGCTGCTGCTGCTGATGATGACGATGCCTGTTCAGTACGTGCCGCGTGTCTGTGTCTCTGTGTGCGTGTGTGTGGTGTGTGTGTGCGTGTGTGCGTGTGTGCGCGTGTGTGCCGTGTGTGTGTGTGGTGTGTGTGTGTGGTGTGTGTGTGCCGTGTGTGTGTGTGCGGTGTGTGTGGTGTGTGTGTGTNTGTGTGTGTGTGTGCGTGTGTGTGGTGTGTGTGTGTGGTGTGTGTGTGGTGTGTTTGTGTGTGTGGTGTGTTTGTGGTGTGTGTGTGTGGTGTGTGGGTGTGGTGCGTGTGTGTGCGTGTGTGTGCGTGCGTGTGCGTGTGTGCGTGTGTGTGTGTGCGTGTGTGCGTGCGCGTGTGTGCGCGTGTGTGTGTGCGTGTGTGTGTGCGTGTGTGTGTGGTGTGTGTGTGGTGTGTTTGTGTGTGTGGTGTGTTTGTGGTGTGTGTGTGTGGTGTGTGTGTGTGGTGTGTGGGTGTGGTGTGTGTGTGTGCGTGTGTGTGCGTGTGCGTGCGTGTGCGTGTGTGTGCGCGTGTGTGCGTGTGTGTGTGCGGTGTGTGTGCGTGTGTGTGTGTGTGTAAGCTGGTGATGTCGACTCAGCCGATCGCATTGTTTCACAGAGACCCTGGGCACAATGGAACATGATCCACCCACCATCATCACCACCAAAGACAAATAACCCCGTAAAGCCTGCTGCAGCAGCAGACTACAGGGGCAAGTGCTGTTAGCGAGTTGTACCCATGAATGCCGGCACTGTGGCAC
>MU249691.1:110084-120084 GCA_018977245.1 Lethenteron camtschaticum | reverse complement strand
TGAAGTTGATTGGTCCACACCCGAGACAGCACCTTTTTACAAGGAGTCATGTTTGCGTAGACCACAATACCTGCAGTCATAATGCAAACAAAAAACATAACTC
The DNA here is from genome assembly GCA_018977245.1 of Lethenteron camtschaticum. Taxonomy (NCBI): domain Eukaryota; kingdom Metazoa; phylum Chordata; class Hyperoartia; order Petromyzontiformes; family Petromyzontidae; genus Lethenteron; species Lethenteron camtschaticum. The sequence continues at coordinate 119,981 of MU249691.1, read as the reverse complement.
TGATAATATATGCACTGTCCTTGAAGTTGATTGGTCCACACCCGAGACAGCACCTTTTTGCAAGGAGTCATGTTTGCGTAGACCACAATACCTGCAGTCATAATGCAAACAAAAAACATAACTCTGATAATATATGCACTGTCCTTGAAGTTGATTGGTCCACACCCGAGACAGCTTTCCTTAGAGCCTAGTCTCACATGGTGTTGGACCAGATGACGCCGAAAGGCGCACAACTCAAAGACAATGCACCATCAAAGAGCACCTGTATAGCCAAAACAGCGTTGGGGCAAGTGCTGTCAGCAAGCACCTATGAAGGCCAGCCAGCACCCGAGGGGTGGGTGGCCAGCACCACGCCCGGCCGCCTTTGTCCCTCGTCACAGGTGTTGGCCGTGAGCAGGAATCGAACTGGTTCGTAGCGCAGCGCGCTAACCACTACACTACCACAACAACCGCCACTCGCCACTAAGTGGCGGTGACGTCACCACGATGCTTGTGCCAGGCTATGTGCACCTTGAGGCCAGGTGAAGTGTCAAAAGCCGCTGACAGGAGGTCACGGGGCAGACCCAGCAGGTGCCACGGGTCGACTGACTGAGATGACTGAGAGGATTGGCTGATGCACACACACGCACGTGGGCCCAGTGGGGGGGGGTGCGGAATTCACACCTCAACCCAAAATTTCGGAATGATCCGAAATGTGACGCCACGGGATATGACGTAATGCGTGCCACACGTCACTTCCGTCCCCCCCCTTCCCTCCCCACAAGTGGTCACGTGGCGTTAGGTGACGTCACTTTGGTGAGCACGATGTCGTGTCCAATAGCACACGCGATGGTGGCAACGATCAAAAATTGTCTCCGAAACAAAACTCCAAATTGCTCAATTAAATCAGAATTTTGTTGTTTTTGTTTACAGGAATTCATCCCGAATTCACACTCGCGTCGCAGGCTGCATTCAGAGCAACCTGTACAACACGTACACACATTTTCATTTTCCTCGCCGATTTCACCGAAACCAATCGATAATTCTTCTTGGCTCTTTCGGTAAAGTCACGTAGAAGGGAAGTAATAAAATAATAAAAATAAAACATAATAAAATAATTCTCACGACGTTTTGGCCACAACGCAAGCAGCCGTCCTCAGGTGAAGAATGACCTCACCTGAGGACGGCTGCTTGCGTTGTGGCCGAAACGTCGTGAGAATTATTTTTATTATTTTATTACTTCCCTTCTACGTGACTTTACCGAAAGAACCAAGCAGATGAATCCCTGCAGTCACGGAAGCTTTAAATCGAAATTCAATCGATTATTTCAGTGATCGTGATATATCGGTCGCGCAAGTCTGCATGCCACGCGCGTTCACAGTAATTTGGCTGCTAGAAATGTCCTCGTGACGAGAAGCCACTTCTGTTGGTGATGGCCAGTGAGCTGCTGAAAAAATTAACCCGTAAAAACAAAGTTTTTCACTATAAATCCTTTACATGCGTGGCGGCTAGAGTCCTCTCGTCCTCTGGCTTGAGATGGCTGCCACCTATGGGTCAGATGATTGCCTGCCACCATTAAGCAATTGGTAATTAAATATTAAAAAATCCTAAAAAGTGTAAAATTTTGAACTAAAAATTTTCACGAAAATACATTGTCACGCACAACGAGTCTGTGTGCAAACTGTCAGCTCGATTGGATCACGGGAAGTGGGTTAAAAAACGACGGAAAGATTTGCACGGTCGTAAGCGCGCAAGCAAGCAAGTGAACTTAATATAAAGGATTTAAAAACTAGAGCTACCTAGCCGAGCGAAGCCTTACCTGGTAAAATAAAAAGTTTGGGTTTAGTTTAAAGCCTATTCCTTTTTTTTTACATCACGTTTGCTCACGCGGCAAATTGGATCACATCGGCCGTGTCGGGTGGGTGAGGAGGGGTGTACGACACACACACATTGTGTGTGTTCACTTACTCGGCCATCTCCATCAAACGACTCGATTGTCAGAGGGGTCCGTGATATCGGCCGCGCAAGTCTGCATGCCACGCGCGTTTAGAGCGCCTGGCTCCTGCGAGAAATGTCCACGCGTCGGGCCAATTCGTTGAGTTGTCGTTTGCGATAGTCGCTGACGTGGTCCGTTCTTACCTGGTAAAGTTACACGTCTTTACTTTAAATCTTGATACGAAGCTTTCGTAAAGTCACGTAGATATTTGTTTTTCATCTACGCGACTTTACCGAAAGAACCAGAGAGTACAGGTTTTTTGACCGAAAAAAACCCGAGCATAAATACTTGCGGTCACGAAAGCTTCAAATCTAGAATGAAAGTGTTTTTTTTACTTTTTCTAGGTTTTTTTTTATAACGTCAACACTGGACGGATCCCGAAACGATTCAGCCATGCATCATGGACAATGAAGACGCGAGGACTTGGGCGTGTCCGTGCGCGCCTCACATTTATTTATTGCTTCTCAACAGAATCGTTGGGGGCGGGGTTTTGTTGTGGTTGTTGTTGTTGTTGGTGTTGTTGTTGGTGTGTCTACACATTCCCCGACATGTTCTGCGGACATCCACAGTGGTCACTGCATGGGCCGACACCTCGTATAGTGACGAGTACACCAGCTGATCGTTTCAGGAAGGGGGTGGGTGCCGTTCCCCACCGCCCACGCCGTACAGATGTCCCCATGTTGTTAATAGTACGACAGCTTTTATTAGTTTGCTTTCACAAGTGCCAGCGGTTGATCGGAACCCGTCGGTATGCACCCCGCGCACACACACACAGGAACTCGAGTTGCCTGTATTCATGCGCCCATGGCCCCCTCGCAAGTCACGTCAACACCAGCCGAGCTACGACGCAAGAGTCTTAATATCCCTCCGTGGACATCTGGATGGGGGGGGGGTCTCTACAATCGGCTGCTGCTCGAGGGCTCTCGCGAGGTCGACCTCTCGCTCTCTCTCTCGCCGCGCAACCGGCTCGCTCAGTCGAGCGGGCGACGGATCGATGGAGCCGCGCGTATCAACTTTGGTTGCGCGAGCCGAGATCGCTCCGGGCGCGGAGCCGGATTTTAACCACGAGGAGGGAGGCGAGGGGAGAACGAAGCAATCTCTGTCTTAAAATAAGAACCACCCCCCCCCACCCCCCAAGCTAATCACCGCGTCTACAACTACAATGCATCGACCCTTAAAACACGTAACGACTGCAATACCGTAGGGAGAGGAAATTGACTCCAATAAAATATATATTATTTTTTTTACCAGTCAAGTGGCTTCCTCTCGGTGTGTGTGTTTTTTTTGTACAAAAAAAGACGCCGCGTCCTTTCAACAGCGACCGCGGCAGCTTGGCCGAGACGACTCACGTTTCACATCGAGTTGGTGGGGAGAGGTGGGGAGAGGTGAGGTGGGGAAGGTGGGGAGAGGTGCGGGAAGGGGGGTGAGGTGGGGAGAGGTGGGGAGAGGTGGGGAGAGGTAGGGAAGGGGGGGGGTGAGGTGGGGTGAGGTGGGGAGAGGTGGGGAGAGGTGGGGAGGGGAGAGGTGGGGAAGGGTGATGAGGTGGGGAGAGGTGGGGTGAGGAAGGGGGGTCCGGGGGAGGTCTCGGCAGACGTCTTCAGTGCGTCACCTTGTGCCGCACCGGCGTCTGCCTCCTCCTCCTCGGAGTGAAATCAACTCTGGAGATCGCGAAATGCGCACGGGTTTGCGTGTGTGCGTGCGTGTGTGTGCGCGTGCGTGTGTGTATGTGTGTGCGCGCGTGTGTGTGTGTATGTGTGTATGTGTGTGCGTGTGTGTGTGCGCGCGTGTGTGCGTGCGCGCGTGTGCGCGCGTGTGTGCGTGCGTGTATATGTGTGTGCGTGTGTGCGCGCGTGTGCGTGTGTGCGTCCGTTACATCACCAGGGCTCGATTTTTTTCAGCCGTTCAACGGTTTTCGGAACGCAGTTTCCAACTCATCATTTTTGGCACGACACATCCGTCCCATGTCGTTTGTTCGCTCTCCATCTCGTATCAGCCCAAGCCTCCCATACACCACGTGACTTCCCGCGTGGCGATCCCACCCCTCTGAACCCCGCCCACTGTGAGAACAAGATGCGATGGAAGCAGCGTGAGTCCCGATACAGCCTCTCCCTCCCTCTCCTCGCCTCTCCGTTCCACCCTTTCCTTTATTTCCCATTCTTCTACCTTCATTCCCCGTTTCTCTCTCCGTGTCCATTCACGACACCCCTCGACCCGACTCCCCCTCGCCGTGGCGACGCGTAGCCACGGGGTCTAGGCGCCGGCCTCGTCTCAAAACTTGTTCGTATAGGAACATAGGAACGCAGGGTACACAACACTGGTCGGGTTATGGAGAGGCGTAATGTGCAGTCTAGTGGTAGTGCCTTACGCCGATATAATCACTATTCCAGACAGGCCCGAGCAGCGTTCCGATGAGAAGATCGAGTGAGAATTGGGCCCGGGATCAAACCGATTACAGGGTTTGCATCGTGAAGGTTTTAAAAAAAGTGCTTTTTAGATGGACACAAAGAGACGTGAACAAGAGCAGTGTTCTTCACTAATTCTCAGAGACGGGGTGGCCAGAGGTCGCAACCGGGTACCCGATACCCGGCTACCCGTACCCGGCCGGGTACGGGTAGCCGTTTGCGACCCTGGTGCGGCCGGGTACGGGTAGGCCGTGAGTCACTGGTGAGTAACCGTTTGTCACTCATTTCGGGTAGGGTACGGGTACCCATTTGCGACCCTGGTGCGGCCGGGTACGGGTACGGGTAGGCCGTGAGTCACTGGTGAGTAGCGTTTGTACTCATTTCGGGTAGGGTACGGGTAGGGAACGGTACCATTTGCGACCCTGGTGCGGCCGGGTACGGGTAAGGAATCAAAACCCGTTTGCGACCTCTGGGGGTGGACCCACTTTCGCCGATACGACATCACCAGTGCGTGAGTGAGGGCTGCCACATTTTAAATCGGTGGGGGGTTTTTGACAGCAGCGTGACGATGACAGTGGCGGTGGGAGGCGAATTCGCCGCTGGTGTCGTGTCAGGGAGGGCCGCACTAAAGGCCACCCCGGGGCCCGCCAGTGGCCCCGGGGTGGCCTTGCGGTGAGGAACACTGGGACAGACGGAACGGAAGAGATGCAGGCAACGCCAAGGAGAAAGTGAGACAGAGGGACAGAGGGACAGAAAGACAGAGAGACAGAGAGACAGAGAGATAGAGGGACAGAGAGACAAGAGGGACAGAGAGACAGAAACAGAGAGACAGAGAGACAGAGAGTCAGAGAGACAGACAGACAGACAGAGAGACAGAGGGACAGAGAGACAGAGAGGGTAGAGAGACAGAGGGACAGAGAGACAGAGATACAGAGAAACAGAGAGACAGAGGGACATAGAGACAAGAGAGACAGAGAGGGTAGAGAGACAGAGAGTCAGAGAGACAGAGGGACAGAGAGGGACAGAGAGACAGAGAGTGTAGAGAGTCAGAGAGACAGAGGGACAGAGATGCAGACAACGCCAAGGAGAAAGTGAGAGAGAGAGACAGGAGACAATACAAACCAGACGGTAGACACGGGCCCGAGGGGACGGTACAGGGCCAGGAGGTGCAAACGCCACGAGGAGGATTCGTCACAAACCTCTTGGGCCTAACGAACTCGCACGTGAGAAGTTCCACCACCACCACAACAACAACAACACACCACCAACAACACCACCACCACCGCCACCACCGTTACCACCACCAGTGCGCGCGAGCTCGCCGTGACGTCACCGCGGTGCTAATTGGCAGAGGTAATTTTAAAAAAAAGCAATATTGACACTTTTTACTCAACGAGAGTTTGGCTAAGTTATTATTGCACAGCATCGACGCAACGCGCGCACGTGGGACCGCGTCCTCGACGCGACACCCCCACCCCCCCACCCTCGCACCTAGGTGACGTCACAAAGCACGCGCACGTCACGAGGGGTCCGTTTCCGCTTCCGCGAGGACGCCGACGCGTTAACGAACGAGACGCGCGGAGCGGCACCGCCGCTCCTGAAGCCGGTTCACCTGAGCCCAACATCACTGGGGAGTGGGATCCTTCACCGACCCACACGGTAAAGTATGGTTAAACACCCCCCCCCACGCCCTACGCCGCCCCTTTCCCCCCCCCCCCCCCCCAATGATGACGCAAAGTGGAGAGCCCCCCATCCAGAATTGGACGGACCAAGAGCTGTAACAATTATCATAAATAATTCGCCCACAATAGAGGTTTTTTTTTGGGGGGGGGGGGGGGGTTAGATCGCGTAAATATAAATGTCTCGCTAAAGCCGCCACCACACGACGCAGACAATTAGTTGGGGTTAATCACGTAAACAGCGTGTCAATTTAGTGACTAGTTCAGCACACCGGCTGTGTGTTGGGAGAGTCAAGCCGCGAGAACGTTTACAATTGGACGAGTGTGACGTTTCGCCGGTAATTACAACAAGCACCATCATCAGGCGTGACAGCCACAGTAAATGTGACACATTCGCGTGGCACGGTGGGGGTAAGAACGCGTCCAAGATTGTTCAAAAGTCCGAGCTGATGACGGTGTCGACTCAGCCCATCATCTCTCCAGGGCGTCTAAGATGCAGGCGCCAGTTAAGGGAACTCAATTGTTGAGTCCGTCACGAAACCCGACATGGCAATGTGGAATTTCCACCGCGAGTTCTGCGTTGTCAGTCGAGCGGAGCACTTGAAACGCTCAGTCCATGCCAACACAGCAAACCCATCGGTGAGCACCACCTAAGGTGGTAAAACTAAACTTGTGGTCGCACAGAATTATCGATAAAGCAAATACGAGTGCGCCGTTCACATTTTGTTAGCGTGGCACCGAAAGCTATGGAACGCCGTGCCACTTAACATCAGGCAATTGGAGTCGGTAGATATATTTAAGTCTGCTTTGAAAACCCATCTCTATAGAGTGGCCTTCCCTCTCATTTAGTTTACCGCTCGTCATGCATTTCGCATTTGGATCTTAGGATGGAATGCGCATTATACATTTGAATTATAACTATTGGACCCCCACTCATTTCACGTGGGCATCGCGATATTCACTGCGTATTGGCCACACAGAGAAACTGCAACCGGTGAAGATCTACCACGTATGGGGATGCCGAACAGCTGGACATCCGCTCCGGGCCTCATGGTCTGCTTTCACAGTCAATCTTTACTCACACGGGGAGGTCACTTTTTCTCTTCTGCTGCACCCACTGCCTGGAACTCCCTTGGCCCCAGCCACCCATGCTGTCGACTCTGTGTTCCTGTTCAAGTCCAGGCTCGAGAACTCCCTCTTCTGCTCTGCCTATGACTGACCGACTGCCTCCCTCCCCCTCTCTCTCTGAGAGGCCCATATTCACAAGGACTCCACAGAGACACAGAGACCAATAGACTCACACAGAGACTCACAGACTCGCATAGAGACCCACAGACTCACACGGAGCCCCACAGAGTTAGAGACCAATAGACTCGGAGACTCCACAGAGATACATACCCATGCACTCACACACAAACCAATAGACTTGCACAGAGACTCACATACTCGCATAGAAACCCACAGACTCACACGTAGCCCCACAGAGTTAGAGACCAATAGACTCGGAGACTCCACAGAGATACATACCCATGCACTCACACACAAACCAATAGACTTGCACAGAGACTCACAGACTCGCATAGAGACCCACAGACTCACACGTAGCCCCACAGTTAGAGACCAATAGAGTCGGAGACTCCACAGAGATACATACCCATGCACTCGCACACAAACCAATAGACTCACACAGAGACCAATAGACTCACACAGAGACTCACAGACTCGCATAGAGACCCACAAACTCACACGTAGCCCCACAGAGTTAGAGACCAATAGAGTCGGAGACTCCAGAGATACATACCCATGCACTCACACACAAACCAATAGACTTGCACAGAGACTCACAGACTCGCATAGAGACCCACATACTCACACGTAGCCCCACAGAGTTAGAGACCAATAGAGTCGGAGACTCCAGAGATACATACCCATGCACTCGCACACAAACAATAGACTCACACAGAGACCAATAGACTCACACAGAGACTCACAGACTCGCATAGAGACCCACAGACTCACACGGAGCCCCACAGAGTTAGAGACCAATAGAGTCGGAGACTCCACAGAGATGCATACCCATGCACTCACACACAAACCAATAGACTCACACAGAGACTCATAGACTCGCATAGAGACCCACAGACTCACACGGAGCCCCACAGAGTTAGAGACCAATAGAGTCGGATAGAGACCCATAAACTCACAACAAAAACCCGCACGGAGACCCGACTTGGCTGATTCTCTCTACATAGTAAATGCGCCCACGGTTTTCTGTGCAGCGTCTAAGAGATGCGGTGGCTTTTAGTCGGCACTTTGTTAATCCGCACTCCGCTGCAACTGCACAGACTTGCATAGAGACCCACAGACTCGCATAGAGACCCACAGACTCGCATAGAGACCCACAGACTCGCATAGAGACCCACAGACTCGCATAGAAACCCACAAACTGGCATAGAGACCCACAGACTGGCCGAGAGACTTGAGTGGAGACCCACAGACTCGCATAGAGACCCACAGACTCGCATAGAGACCCACAGACTCGTATAGAGACCCACAGACTGGCCTAGAGACTTGAGTGGAGACCCACAGACTCCCATAGAGACCCACAGACTCGCATAGAGAGCCACGGACTGGCCTAGAGACCCACAGACTGGCCTAGAGACCCACATACTGGCCTAGAGACCCACGGACTCGCATAGAGACCCACAAACTCGCATAGAGACCCACGGACTGGCATAGAGACCCAATGACTAGCCTAGAGACTTGAGTGGAGACCCACAGACTCGCATAGAGACCCACGGACTCGCACGGAGACCTATGGACTTGCATAGCGTCCCGTCAGATCCCCCCGTGTAGCCTTAAACAGACTGTTGGGGCAAGTGCTGTGAGCGAGCAGCACCTATGAAGGCCGGAGCGGCAGACGAGGGGGAGGGGGTGGCCAGCACCACGCCCGGCCGCCTTTGTCTCCCCGAGTGGCGATGTTGAGAGCGCGCACGAGGTGCCCATTCGAGATGAGTCGACCGAGGCGAGGACCGGCTCAGATAAATCGTCACCGGTGTCGCGGACTTTCAGAGCGTGCGCTCGTGTTGGGTGGGGGGTGGGGGAGGGAGGGAGGTCAAATCAGCCTGCCCCCCCCACCCACCTCCGTCAACCCCCGCCGCAATAATCGGCCCGTTCTCTCCGACAACGCCACGCGTCGTTCTCATCAAACGTGAATTGGCTACAACGCGATGATGAACGTAACCAGGGCACGCAGTTTTTGTTATAACGCGGACGCAGTTGGATGCAACGCGATCACGTGACCGCGACAGGAGTCTGAGCAAGCGGCCGCACGACTGCCTCGCCGCAGCATAGCGCACGCCGGATCGGCGTGGGATGCTGCCGGATCGGTGTGGGATGCTGCCGGATCGGTGTGGGATGCTGCCGGATCGGTGTGGGATGCTGCCGGATCGGCGTGGGATGCTGCCGGATCGGCGTGGGATGCTGCCCGATCGGCGTGGGATGCTGCCGGATCGGTGTGGGATGCTACTGGATCGGTGTGGGATGCTGCCGGATCGGTGTGGGATGCTGCTGGATCGGAGGGGGATGCTCCCGAAGCGCCCTCAGCCTGTGCTTGGCCTGCGTTACGCATCGCGCGCATTATCGCCGACTGGGCTTTACCCCCTCGACTACATATTATTGACCATCAGTGCGATGTTTTCATAAGAGCGGTGGTTCCTCAACAACGCCACTGTCACGACAACAGACCCCGTAGTTACCCCGCTACGAATGACACTTCGCCCACCGCCACCGCGACCACGACTCGCGCGATCTCCCTCGTCGTACCCGTCGCTTGGCGGCG
>MU249691.1:92500-109984 GCA_018977245.1 Lethenteron camtschaticum | reverse complement strand
GTATGTGAGTGTGGTCTGAGGTGTGTCTGAGTGTCTGAGTGTGTGTGTGTGTCTGAGTGTGTGTGTGTCTGTGTGTGTGTGTGTCTGAGTGTATCTGAGTGTGTGTATGCAAGTGAGTGTATCTCAGTGTGTGTGTGTGAGTGTATCTCAGTGTGTTGTGTGTGTGAGTGTATCTGAGTGTGTGTGTGAGTGGTGTGAGTGTATCTGAGTGTGGTATGTGAGTGAGTGTATCTGAGTGTGTGTATGTGAGTGAGTGTATGTGTCTGAGTGTATCTGAGTGTGTGTATGCAAGTGAGTGTATCTCAGTGTGTGTGTGTCTGAGTGTATCTCAGTTTGTGTGTGTGTGAGTGTATCTGAGTGTGTGTGAGTGTGTGAGTGAGTAAGTGTATCTGAGTGTGTGTGTGTGTCTGGTGTATCTCAGTGTGTGTGTGTGAGTGTATCTGAGTGTGTGTGAGTGTGTGTGAGTAAGTGTATCTGAGTGTGTTGTGTGTCTGAGTGTATCTCAGTGTGTGTGTGTGTGAGTGTATCTGAGTGTGTGTGATGTGTGAGTGAGTAAGTGTATCTGAGTGTGTGTGTCTGAGTGTATCTGAGTGTGAGTGTGTGTCTGAGTGTATCTGAGTGTGTGTATGCGAGTGAGTGTGTCTGTGTGTGTGTGTCTGTGTGTGTGTGTCCCTGTGTGTGTGTCCCTGTGTGTGTGTGTCTGTGTCCCTGTGTATGTGTGTATTCGTGTGTGTCCGTGATCTAAAACAAAAACACCCCGTGTACCCTGCCAACTTCGCTGCTAATTCATGTTTTATTTACTGCGGGCGTCCCGGGAGCTCGCTCCTCCTATTCAGCCGCAGACGGGCAGCGCGACCCGAATCGTTTGGATGGGTGGCTGGGTGGGTGGCTGGGTGAGTGGCTGGGTGGGTGGCTGGGTTGGTGGCTGGGTGGGTGGCTGGGTGGGTGGCTGTGTGGGTGGTTGACTGAATGATCGGGTGGGTGGCTGGGTGGGTAGTTGGGTGGGTGGCTGATTGGTTGACTGAATGATCGGGTAGTTGGGCGGGTAGGTGATTGGGTGGCTGTGTGACTGGACGGCTAGACGGGTGGTGGTCTCTGGCCGGGTGGCTGAGGAGTGGGCGGGTGATTGGGCGAACACGCGGTTAGCCAGAGCGGCGCTGCAAACACCGACTGCTGCTGACAGATGCGGGGGGGGGGGGGNATTTGACGCCAGCAGCAGACGCGGGGTGGAGGGCGTAGGGGGGGGGATGGAGGCGCTGGTGGTGGGGGAGGCATTCAGTCCCCAACTCCCTGTCCCCGTGACCACATTAGGGCAGGGTGACTCGGGACAGCTGAGTGAAGGGGTCTGGGATCAGCTGTCTCCATCCCGAACTCTCTCCAAGTCAAGCCACCAACCCACAGCACGTGAGTGGGTTCAATCGAGCAAGTTCGTCACCCCCGTGAATAGACGAATTTAATTCCATTGATGTTCATTCTCTGCCACGTACCCTACCCCCCCCCTCCACCACGACTCCACGGTCGGAGAATTTGCTTCGCCCATCCGACCGTGCAGTCGACCCCCTGAGTCCCAGTTCAAGTCCAGGCTCAAGGACAGTGCCGGATGATCCTAGCAGCACAAGTAGCTACACGTGTAGTAGCTACTACACAGTAGTAGTAGTAGCTACTACACGTGTAGTAGCTACTACACGTGTAGTAGCTACTTGTATGTAGCTACTACACGTGTAGTAGCTACATGTGTAGTAGCTACTACACGTGTAGTAGCTACATGTGTAATAGCTACATGTGTAGTAGTAGTAGCTATTACACGTGTAGTAGCTACATGTGTAGTAGCTACATGTGTAGTAGTAGTAGCTACTACACTTGTAGTAGTAGCTACTACACGTGTAGTAGCTACATGTATAGTAGCTACTACACGTGTAGTAGTAGCTACTACACGTGTAGTAGCTACATGTGTAGTAGCTACTACACGTGTAGTAGCTACTACATGTGTAGTAGCTACGTGTGTAGTAGCTACACGTGTAGTAGCTACATGTGTAGTAGCTACTACATGTGTAGTAGCTACATGTGTAGTAGCTACGTGTAGTAGCTACATGTGTAATAGCTACTACATGTGTAGTAGCTACATGTGTAGTAGCTACGTGTAGCAGCTATTACACGTGTAGTAGCTACAGGTGTAGTAGCTACTACCAGCACGTGCAGAGTGAGTGAGTGGAGAGCGGAGAGGGTGGAGGGGAGAGAGGGTGGATGGTCTTCTCGGCTTCACTGCTGATACGGGCAGAGACGAGATCTCGAGTCGTCACGAGGAGAGAAAGTGAGAGAGACGCGAGAGAGAGTCAGAGACTTTTGACTTTTAAAAAACTTTTATTGCCGCCAGCAGCAACAGCACTGGAGGCGATTCCGATATGAAACACACCAAGTCACCAGCAACACAAATTAAAACAAACGCGACAAATCCACGCGCTGTGGCGCTAAAAGCACCGCGCACAACACGAAAGAAAAGCACGTGGTGGTGGTTGTGGTGGTGGTTGTGGTGGTAGTGGTTGTGGTGGTGGTTGTGGTGGTGGTTGTGGTGGTGGTTGTGGTGGTGGTTGTGGTGGTGGCGGTGGTGGTCATCGCGCACGCCACGGTGACGAGCGAGCGCTTCAGAAGGTGAACACCACGAGGGTGCCGTGCACGCTGGTGCAGAGAGGGGCTTGTCCGGCTCCCCGGCGTTCGAAGAAGACGCGCTGCACATCACCGACACGTGTGTGGTACGTCAGTGTCACCTTCCAGCATCTTTTTTCTCGTTCTCGAGACGCCAGGAGTCATCACTGGGGCAGAGTTCCTCGCCACGTTCGAACGTCGAGCGGACGTCACTTTGAGCCGCGCGTCATTGCACGTGACCCAGATGTGCACTGCCCAGCCCACCCACACCAGGTGGTTCCGTCTCATCCAGAGCCGACTGCACCTCACCCACCCATTCACCCACTCAGTCACCCACTCACCCATCCGTCCACCCACCCACCCATTCACCCACGAAGCCACCCACTCACCCATCTGTCCACCCACCCACCCATTCACCCACTCAGCCACCCACTCACCCATCCGTCCACCCACCCACCCATTCACCCACTCAGCCACCCACTCACCCATCCGTCCACCCACCCACCCAGTCACCCACTCAGCCACCCACTCACCCATCCGTCCACCCACCCACCCAGTCACCCACTCAGCCACCCACCTATTTACCCACACAGCCATTCACTCACCACTCAGCCACCCACTCACGTACACACTCACACACGCAATCCCTTACTGAATCACCCACCACCCACTCACCCACACACCCACTCACCCACACACCCACTCACTAACCCACCCACACACTCACCCACTCACCCATCCACTCACCCATCCACACACCCACCCACTCAACCACCCACCGACCCACTCACCCACCCACCCACACACCAACCCACCCATCACCCACTCACCCACCAACGCACCTACTCACCCACCCACTCACCCACTCACCCACTCAACAACCCACTCACCCACTCACCCACCCACCACTCACTCACCCACCACCCACTCACCCACCCACCCACCACCCACCCACTCACTCACTCACCCACCCACCTACTCACCCACTTCACCCACCCACCCACTCACCCACTCACCCACCCACCCACACACCCACCCACCCCTCACCCACCCACCCACCCCCTCACCCACTCACCTACTCACCCACTCACCCACTCACTCACCCACTCACCCACTCACCCACCCACTCACCCACTCACCCGCCCACCCACTCACCCACCCCTCACCCCTCACTCACCCACCCACTCACTCACCCACCCACCCACTCACCCACCCACCCACTCACTCACTCACCCACCCCCTCACCCACTCACCCCTCACTCACCACCACTCACTCACCCACCCACCACCCACTCACCCACCCACCCACTCACTCACTCACCACCCACTCACCCACTCACTCACTCACTCACCCACTCACCCACCCACCCACTACCTCAACACAACCGTCGCAGCGCGGACGAGCGAAGCGGCGTTGGCGAAACCCCAAACGCAGCGGTTTTTCGCCGACTGCGCGCGCGTGCGATTCCCCAGCCCAGGGGATCATCACCAACCCCCCCACTGATCCCCTGTGGGGGAGGGCGGGGCGGGCGGGTAGGAGGGAGGGGGGCATGGACGTGAGGCCTCAGTGCACGAGTCTCCCGTGGTCACTCCGCACGCCGCGTTGTTCGTTGCGCCGGGTTCGGTCTAAAGATTGGCGAATTGCCCGATGACGCTGGATGCAATTACCAGCGAACGTCGTACTACTCAAATTGTAAATGTTGTGGTTTCGCGCTACAACACACCGGTGGGGGCTAAAGCAGTGAACTAATTTGTCTTTTGTCAACGTGACACTTTTTACTGATTGGCCGTGTCGGGTGGTGGAGGGTTACGACACATTTATAAATAACGCGATCTAAACCCAAACACGTTGATTGTGAATAATATTGGTCGCGAAAGCCTGCTACGTGTTAAATTGAGGAGGGGGGTTGTTGTTGTTGTTGGGTCAGATCGCGTAAAATAACAAACAAAAAATGCTGCGTCGTTAAACCCTCCACCACCCGACACAGCTAATTAGTAGAGGTGTTTTTTGTGTTGTCGAGTGAGATCGCGTAAATATAAATGCGTCTCGATGTAAAGCTTTCGTGACTGCAGGGATTCATCTTCTTGGTTCTTTTTCTACGTGACTTTACCGAAAGAACCAAGAAGATATAAATGCGTCGTTAAACCCTCCACCACCCGACACGGCTAATTAGTAAAGGGTTTTTTTGTGTTGTCGAGTGAGATCACGTAAATATAAATGTGTCGTTAACCCCTCCACCACCCGACAAAGCTTTGCCACGACCACAAAACGCTCACAATTGTCAACGCCGTCGTGCGCTTACTCCCCTAACACCTCTCGGTGTGGCTGGAACTCGTCACGAATTGCCACGTTCTGCCAGACGCCATCCGAGATGTTGTGCTGCTGCGTTGTGCCGCATGTCCCATATCTCCATCGCAGTCGTTGTAGTTTGTGCTGATTGCCAATTGCTTCGTTGCTGTTCATCGCTACGTCGGTGGCTGGGAGATGTTAACCACCTCGCCCGGTGTACAGGAAGGCCGTGGGTTCGATCCCGACCCTGACGATGCCTGCTGCTGTTTATGCGGAGTTTGCGTGTCTCTCTCTCTCATCATCATCATCATCACGGTGGCTGGGAGATGTTAACCACCTCGCCCGGTGTACAGGAGGCCGTGGGTTCGAATCCCGACCCTGACGCCTGCTGCTGTTTATGCGGAGTTTGCGTGTCTCTCTCTCTCATCATCATCATCACGGTGGCTAGGCGATGTTAACTACATCGCCGGGTATACAGGAGGCCGTGGGTTCGATCCCGACCCTGACGATCCCTGCTGATGTTTATTTGGAGTTTGCGTGTCTCTCTCTCTCTATTCCCGTGTGGATTTTTCTCCGTGTCCCCCGGTTCTTCCCTCCACGTTTAGAAACTCATGCATGTGAGACTCTCTGTGCTGGTCTCTCTCTCTCTCGAATTCTCACCCTCGTCACGCAGAATAAAGTTTGAAATGTGAACTCACTCACCAACTTACTCACCCGCTCACCCATTCACCCGCTCACTCACTCACATACTCACCCACCAACCCGCTCACTCACTCCACCCACTCACCCACTCATTCACCCGCTCACTCACTCACATACTCACCCACCAACCGCTCACTCACTCCACCCACTCACCCACTCATTCACCCACTCACTCACTCACATACTCACCACCAACCCGCTCACTCACTCCACCCACTCACCCACTCATTCACCCACTCACTCACAATCTCACCCACCAACCCGCTCACTCACTCCACCCACTCACCCACTCACTCACTCACATACTCACCCACCAACCCGCTCACTCACTCCACCCACTCACCCACTCATTCACCCACTCACTCACTCACATACTCACCCACCAACCCGCTCACTCACCCACTCATTCACCCACTCATTCACCCACTCACTCACATACTCACCCACCAACCCGCTCACTCACTCCACCCACTCACCCACTCATTCACCCACTCACTCACTCACATACTCACCCACCAACCCGCTCACTCACTCCACCCACTCACCCACTCATTCACCCGCTCACTCACTCACATACTCACCCACCAACCCGCTCATTCACTCCACCCACTCACCCACTCATTCACCCACTCACTCACTCACTCACATACTCACCCACCAACCCGCTCACTCACTCCACCCACTCACCCACCCATTCAGCCGCTCACTCGCTCACATACTCACCCACCAACCCGCTCACTCACTCCACCCACTCATTCACCCGCTCACTCACTCACATACTCACCCACCAACCCGCTCACTCACTCCACCCACTCACCCACTCATTCACCCACTCACTCACTCACATACTCACCACCAACCCGCTCACTCACTCCACCCACTCACCCACTCATTCACCCACCCACTCACTCACATACTCACCCACCAACCCGCTCACTAACTCCACCCACTCACCCACTCACTCGTTAATTTAACACTCACCCACTCACTCTCTCACCCAGCTCACTCGTGCAATTAAGACTCACCACCCCTGTTCTCTCTCCTCCCTGTGCATGTCTCGCCTGGTTACACAAAACTCAACTTGAACGTTGCAAGTCTGGAGCCCCCCCTAAGGCCCCCCACCCCCAACCGCTCGCCGCCTCGTCGCTGTTCTGTTTCACGCAGCGGCGCGCGGTCTGCAGTGGTGGGGTGCTCGTGGGGGGGTGCCGAGGGGGGTTACGAGGGACAACGCCGTCGCTCTCATCCTGAAATCGCCGCGTTCTAGATTTGAAGCTTTCGTGACTGCAAGGATTCATATTGTTAGGTTTTTTTCGGTAAAGTCACGTAGGTAAAATAATTTTAATTAATAAAAGTAAAATTAAAAATACAATTAAAAATCACGACGTTTCGGAGGCACTTGATACAGCTATCGTGGCTGTGACGGTTCCACCTGAAGACGGAGGCTTGTGTTGCCTCCGAAACGTCGTGATTTTTATTTTATTTTTATTTTACTTTTATTAATTTTAATTTTTTCACCTACCTGATGACTTTACCGAAAAAACAACCTAAGAGTATAAACCTCGGGGCTCCCCGGTTCGCACACGTGGCCGAGGTCGTCGACAATTCGACGAAGCCGCCGCAAGTTCCGCAAATGAGTTTATTAAGACGACGAGAAAAAAAAACACATTTGCGTGTGGTGGGGTAAAATGTGGGTAACTCGCACCTCGTTGATCAAATCATGACCAAGCTGAGTCGAGATTCGCTGTAGGTGCTCGCCGCCTGCCGTGGAGAACGCGTGGAGTGTTCACTGCGGGCCTGTTGAACGGGCGATGAGCGTCGATTTATTCTTTCGGTGTTTATTTGAGGAGGGAAGAGAGGGTGGAGGGTGGGGGGGCATGGAGCTGTGTGGAGCTGTGTGTGTGGGGGGGGGGGTGGCGTTCTGAGTCCACGTGGCGAAGACAAGTCCGTAGGAGCACGGAGGAGATGGAACTGGAATGCCTTGCTGGCGCTGGTAAAATGGAACCAAATCAACTACTCAACGGCTTTGGTCCCCTTCAACCAGCTCTAGATAGGCATTATGTACGCCGCTCACTGCAGAAGAGGAGGAGACCTCGGAGAGACCTCGGGAGAGACCCGAGAGAGACCCGGGAGAGACCCGGGATAGACCCGGGAGAGACCCGGGAGAGACCCGGGATAGACCGGTGCTTCATGAGTGACGGTGACCGCGAAACGAGGACACTTGTGGAGTTACGATGTCGCTGTTGTTGATGATGATGGTGTAGTTGATGATGTTGTTGATGATGATGATGGTGCTGACTATACGTGATGGTCATTACGTACGGTGTGGAAGTAGTTCAACGCACAAACATTCACATACAGAGGAGGGTACCTGGTAATGATGATGATGATGTAGTTGTTGTTGCTGCTGCTGCTGATGATGATGGTGGTAACGATACGTGATGGTCATTACAGAGTTCCCTCCATCTCCCCACCCACAGCTCCCTCCAACTCCCCACCCACAGCTCCCTCCATCTCCCCACCCACAGCTCCCTCCCTCTAAGGCTGCTCCCTCGCCCCTACACCCACGAACCACACAGCAGGTGAATAGTGAAAGTGACTAAAACCACAGGGGCGAGTGCGACTGCCTGCGTCGCTCCGGTGTGGGAAGTGATTCGTTGTTTGACGGAAATTGTTCGGCGATGTTTGAGGGAGGTGAATGATGAGGGCTCGTTCCAAGAAGTTGGAGGTGTAATTCAGATTTAAAGCTTCTTTCGTGACTGCAGCAGGGATTCATCTTCTTGGTTCTTTCGGTAAAGTCACGTAGAAGGGAAGTAATAAAGTAATAACAATGAAATATAATAAAATACAATTGAGAAATACAATTGAGAATTGTATTTTATTATGCTTTATTTTTATTTTATTATTGAATTATTGAGAACTACAATTGAGAATTGTATTTTATTATGTTTGATTTTTATTATTTTATTATTTCCCTTCTACGTGACTTTACCGAAAGAACCAAGAAGACATTCATAATAATCATAACAATCATAACAATCACAACGAATAAACATTAAATGGAAGGATGACACAAATGCCACTCCAAACTTCCAAGGCACAGAAGCCGATGGCTCGTACGGTCGTGACACGGGGCCACGCGGATGAGGTGTCGTCTTCCAATGAGGATGGATGATGAAGATCATGATGATGATGATAATTACTGGACAGCTCGTGTGCTGTTTCATTCAGACTCTGTCGCCTCGACGGACCTGGTTTTCACCTGAGGACGGTTGCTTGCGTTGTGGCCGAAACGTCGTGAGAATAATTTTATTATGTTTTATTTTTATTATTTTATTACTTCCCTTCTACGTGACTTTACCGAAAGAACCAAGAAGAATTACTGGACAATAACACTGGTCAACACACTTTTTCTGGAATAAGGTATTCCAATGGTTTTAAGGTAATTTGGGGGTGCTGATTCCAAATCTGGCATCAGTTTTTGTCTATCACATCAGGCTTTTGAGATATCAAATATTGCATTTTAAATAAAAATCTGCAGAAAAAATATTAAATAAATGTGGATATCTACATAAAATGATATTATAAACACTGTCCTAAAAATATAGCGCCATATTTTAACACTAAAGCAGTCACTGACTCGCAACAACTTGCAATCATAAGTGACAGAGTTAATTTCGGGTTAAATCAATGAAAATGGGGTATGCCGATAGCATAAAAATGAGATGTGATAGAGCAAATCTGAGATCAGATTTGGAATCGGCACCCTGAAATTAGTCTAAAACAGCTGCAAAAGTCCAGGCCAGAAAAAAATGGGTTTTTTTTGTTGACCAGTGTAATCCAACACGATGGGCTTCTTGCCAAGCAGGCTCGCCATCTCGGAGGGCCGTGAGAGGCGTTCGCCTGAAGGTGCCAATCACGGCTCATGACGGTGGCGGTAATCGATGGTCATGATCGTGATGGTGTATGCATGTTCGTCGAACTTCTTTCGCGCCGTACGTAGCCAACGGTGATGATCGGAGGCACGGGCGGAAGGACAACAACACTAAACACAACAACATTGAACACAACAACAACAACACTAAACACAACAACACTAAGACACAACAACAACACTAAACACAACAACACTGAAAACAACAACACTAAACACAACACTAAACACAACAACAACAATAAACACAACAACACTAAAACACAACAGCAACACTAAGACACAACAACACTAAAACACAACAAGACTAAACACAACAACACTGAAAACAACAACAACACTAAACACAACAACACTAAACACAACAACACTAAACACAACACTGAAAACAACAACAACACTAAACACAACAACACTAAACACAACAACACTAAGACACAACAACACTAAAACACAACAACACTAAGACACAACAACACTGAAAACAACAACACTAAACACAACAACACTAAACACAACAACACTAAGACACAACAACACTGAAAACAACAACAACACTAAACACAACAACACTAAACACAACAACACTAAACACAACAACACTAAACACAACAACACTACACAACAACACTAAACACAACACCACTAAACACAACAACACTAAGATACAACAACAACACTAAACACAACAACACTAAGACACAACAACACCACTAAACACAACACTAAAACACTAAACACAACAACACTAAGACACAACAACACTAATCACAACAACACTAAACACAACAACACTAATCACAACAACACTAAACACAACAACAACAACACTAAACACAACAACACTCACACAACAACAACACTAACACAACAACAACACTAAACACAACAACAACACAACAACACACACACACAACAACAACACTAAACACAACAACAACACTAAACACAACAACAACACAACAACACCACTAAACACAACAACAACACAACACAACACTAAACACAACAACAACACTAACCACAACAACAACAACAACAGCTCTAAAGACACGAGTTTTCAATCAAGATTTCAAAGTGGCATGGCTCCAGAGGCTTCCTAACACCGGATGAAAAGAGCGTTCCAGACGGCCGCAGAAGCCACGTGATACAGCGGTGACCACCGTTTCCTCAGTCCGAGGGCGAGCCGAGCGAGGCTGCCCGCGAGGATGACCACCGCAGTTCGCGTGATGGTGTTTTTAATGCTCCTTTAGGAAAGAGATCAAAATGAGATGATGATGATATTAAAAAATATATTTATACAATCACGAGCCAATGTACCCCGTTTGTTGGACTCAATCTGTCCCGTCTGTATGAGAGCGAGAGAGAGAGAGATAGTGTGTCCACGTAGACACTGGTTCCCACCACCACACCATCCCACGTGTACAAACGCCTGTCATTAATTGGGCCGATAACGCCTTCACATATATATATAGAATCGCAGAGCGTGGGCAATTGTTGATGGCGCTGGTGCTGATGCCGCCCTTCCGCTCCACGTGTGTGGTTCCTCCTGCTAGCGCCTCTGATTTGTCTCCTCCCTCTCTCTCTTACCCCCCCCCCTCTCTCTCTCTCAAGTCGTCCCCTGTCTGGCTGGGTGAGTGGGTGCTCGGTGGGTGAGTGGCTGGTTGGGTGGGTGGTTGGTTAGCTGGCTTGGTGGGTATGTGGATGAGTGGTTGGGTGGGTGGGTGGTTGGTTAGCTGGCTTGGTGGGTATGTGGATGAGTGGCTGGGTAGATGGCTGGTTGGGTCGCTGGTTGGCTGGTGAGTGAATACATGGCTGGGTGAGTGGCTGGGTGGCTGGCTGGGTGAGTGAGTGAGTGAGTGCTGGCTGAGTGAGTGACTGGGTGGCTGGGTGGGTGAGTGACTGGCTGAGTGAGTGACTGGGTGGGTATGTGGATGAGTGGCTGGGTGGATGGGTGGGTGGGTTGCTGAGCGAGTGGATGGCAAGGTGAGTGAGTGGCTAGGTGAGTGACTGGGTGGCTGGGTGGATGAGTGGCTGGGTGGGTGAATGACTGGGTGGCTGGGTGAGTGAGTGGCTGGGTGGGTGGCTGAGTGACTGGGTGCATGGCTGGTTGGGTAGCTGGCTGGCTGGGTGAGTGGCTGGCTGAGTGAGTGACTGGGTGGCTGGGTGGGTGAGTGCATTGTTGGGTGAGTGAGTGAGTGGCTGGCTGAGTGAGTGACTGGGTGGCTGGTGGGTGAGTGACTGGGTGGCTGGGTGAGTGAGTGGCTGGCTGGCTGGGTGAGTGCATGGCTGGGTGAGTGAGTGAGTGGCTGGCTGAGTGAGTGACTGGGTGGCTGGGTGGGTGAGTGAGTGGCTGGCTGGGTGAATGAGTGGCTGGGTGGGTGAGTGGCTGGGTGCATGGCTGGCTGGGTGGCTGGCTGGCTGGGTACCTGGGTGGGAAATCGATGCGCGCTAAAATGATTTATCATCCTCGCATGCGGCGCGGGGAGGGGAGGGGAGGGGTAGCGAGATCTGATATCCCGTAGCAGCGATGGCCAAGATCATCTCAGGGGCGACACGCGAGACGCGGGCACAGCTTACTCCGCACGGCCGATCCGTTCCCGTTCACAACAAACTCAACACCGCCCGTCAATGCCTCGCTCCCCCCACGTGTGCGTGCGTGTCGCCACGTTGGGGCACGTGCTCGCCAACAGCACTTGCCCCGGCAGTGTGTTCAAGGCTGTGCGGAGAATCGTTGTCTCTGCAGGCATCGATGGGGCAACAATAATTTGCTGTGTAATAATTCGACGTTTCGGACAAGGGCCCTTCTTCATAGCACGTATATCTTCGTTGTTACGCGCGTTAAGGGAGCGAGAGGGTGGGTGGGTGGGAGCGAGAGGAGGGGCAAAAGAGAGAGTGTGGAAGAGAGAGGGACAGGCTTTGACATTTCAACAACTTTTATTGCCGCCAGCAGCAACAGCACTGGAGGCGATTTCGATACGAAACACACAAAGTCACCAGCAACACAAATGAAAACGAACGCTACAAATCCACGCGCTGTGGCGCTAAAAGCACCGCGCACAGCACGAAAGAAAAGTCACGTGGTGGTGGTGGCGGTCATCGCGCACGACACAAAAGAAAAGTCACGTGGTGGTGGCGGTGGTGGTCATCGCGCACGACACAAAAGAAAAGTCACGTGGTGGTGGCGGTGGTGGTGGTCATCGCGCACGCCACGGTGACGAGCGAGCGCTTCGGAAGGTGAACACGAGGGTGCGAGAGAGCGTGGAGGAGAGAGAGAGTGTGGAGGAGAGAGGCTTATCTCTCTGATCGATGATCTTTGATCGGAGAACTTCACCGGGCTGGATGCGCGATCGCACCAACGATTTTTGGATCTCTTTCACCCAGAGGGGCGGGGGGCTGGGGCTGGGTGGGGGGGGTCAATGTGATGTGTGTGCGTCCGTCTGTGAGTGTGAGTGTGTGAGTCCGTCTGTGTGTGTGTGAGTCCGTCTGGTAAGTATATGGGAGGCTGATCGATGCCCGGGAGCGGTTAAGGGATGGCTCTCTATTGCTCAACCACGTTATGTTTGCCGATAATCTGGTAATTGCTGCTCACTCAGAGGTAGGCGTTGGGGCGCTGCTGCTGTACCTAGGTTTGACTAAGAGTGGGGCCTTCCTCAGCACCACCTAATGCCTGGGTATTTTGTACCATCGGACACTCCACCCCCACAACTCCAAATTGGTGATGGGGCAGTTGTGGAGAGAGTGGAGAGTTTCCCATACCTGGGCAGTGTGCTTATGACCGGCTCCGGTTTAACAGCAGAGATCTCACTCCGAATCAGTTGAGCGGCAATATATTTTCAACGCTGTGTGGAAGCTACCTGGTCTGTCGCTCCGCACGAAGCTTCAGGTCTTCTCGGCCACGGTCATTCCTCCCTTCTCTACGCTTGCGAAACGTGGACCCCCCTAGTGGAGCATCTTCGCCGGTTGGAAACATTTAGGCTGGCCTGCCTACGATCCATCCTGGGTTTAACCAGGCTGGATTGTGTGAGGAGCTCACAAGTCCTTGAAAGATCTGGGCAAAGTCCCATCAGTGAGCTCCTCCGGCAGGCAAGGCTGCGTTGGCTGGGTCATGTAGCCCGCATGCCCAGCCACCGCATGCCTAAACAGCTTTTGTTCGGCCGGATCGAGGGGCTAAACGGCGCGGCACGGGCTAGAGAAGAGATGGAGTGATGTGGTACAGGAGGACGTGGAGCTGAGTGGACTTGCCGATGACTGGTACCAGCGGTGTCAAGATCGGCCTCAGTGGAGGAGGCTCGTGAAGGACGCTACTGGGCAGTTGGAGGCAGTCGCCCTCCAACAACAACGGATGCGGAGAGCGACGCTCACAACAACGAGCGGAACGCCGGGTGGCTAAAGCACAGCAAGTTGGTACAGTAGGGGGCACAGGTGGTGCATCAGCCAGTCATCTCGGTCATCTCAGTCAGTCGACCCGTGGCACCTGGGTCTGCCCGTGACCTCCTGCCAGCGGGCGTTCGACACTTCACGTGGCCTCAAGGTGCACTTGGCCTGGCACAGGCGTCGTGGTGACGTCACCGCCACTTAGTGGCGAATGGCGGTTGTTGTTGTTGTGTGTGTGTGTATAGTGAGTGTATGANTGTGTGTGTGTTTGTGTGTGTGTATGTATGTGAGTGTGTGTATGTGTGTGTGTGTGTATGTANGAGTGAGCTGTGTGTATGTANGAGTGTGTGTGTGTGTATGTGTAAAGAGTGAGTGTGTGTGTGTATGAGTGTGTGTGTATGTATGAGTGATGTGTGTATGTATGAGTGTATGTGTGTTGTGTGATGATGTGTGTTGTATGTATGTGTGTATGTATGAGTGTGTGTGTGTATGTATGAGTATGTGTATGAGTGTTGTGTGTATGTGTAAAGTGAGTGTGTGTGTGTGNATGAGTGTGTGTGTGTGTATGTATATGATGTGTGTANGTATAGTGTGTGTGTAATGAGTGTGTATGATGTGTGTATGTATGTGAGATGTGTGTATGAGTGTGTGTGTGNATTGTAGTGAGCTCTCAATCCTGTGTATAGTGTGTGTGTATGTGTGTGTGTGTATGTATAGTGTGTGTGTATGTATAGTGTTGTGTATGAGCGTGTGTGTGTGTGTATGTGTGTGTGTGTGTATGAGTGTGTGTAGTGTGTGAGTGTGTGNAGTAAGTGTATGATGAGGTGGTGTGTGTGNATGGTGTGTGTATGTGAGTGTGTGTAGTGTGNGTGTATGTGTGTGTATGATGAGTATGTATGTNAGTGTGTGTGTGGCTGTGTGTGTATNAGTGTGTGTATAGTGTGTGTGTATGATGTGTATGTATGAGTGTGTGTGAGTGTGTGTGTATGAGTGTGTGTGTATGAGTNATGTGTGTGAGTGTGTGTGTGTATGAGTGTGTGTGAGTGTGTGAGTGTGTGTATNTATGAATGTGTGTGTGTGAGTGTGTGTGAGTGTGTGTGTGTTGATGAGTGGNAGAGTGTATGTGTGTGTGAGTGTGTGTGTGAGTGTGTGCGAGTGTGTGTNTGTGTATGAGTGAGTGTGATGTGTGAGTGTGTATGTGTGTATGAGTGATGTGTATGTGTGTGTGTGAGTGTGTGTAGTGTGTGTGTATGTGTGTGTGTATGTGAGTGTGTGTGTGTATGTGTGTGTGTGTATGAGTGTATGAGTGTGTGTGTGTATGAGTGTCGTATGAGTGTGTGTGTATGTATGAATGTGTATGTATGAGTGTGTGTATGTATGAGTGAGTATATGAGTGTGTATGAGTTATGAGTGTGTGTATGAGTGTGTATGAGTGTGTGTATGAGTGTGTGAGTGAGTGTATGTGTGTATGAGTGAGTGTGTGTGTGTGTGTGAGTGTGTGTGTATGAGTGAGTGTGTGAGTGAGTGTATGTGTGTATGTGTGTATGTATGAGTGTGTATGTGTGTATGTATGAGTGTATGTATGAGTGTATGTATGAGTGTGTGTATGTGTATGTGTGTATGTATGTGTGTGTGATGTATGTGTATGTGAGTGTGTGTGTATGAGTGTGTGTATGAGTGAGTGTGTGTGTGTATGTGTGTATGTATGTGTGTATGTATGAGTGTGTGTATGTATATGTATGTGTATATGAGTGAGTGCGGGACATCCTCCTGGGAGGAAGGCATCGGGATGAATGGAAAATATCGGAAAGAGGAGCCAGGACGAGAGACAGGAGGAGACAGGAGGAGAGCTCCACCCCAACGGAGTCAACGTCTGGGGGGGCGGGAGGGAGGGGGAGCGGGGAGGGGAGCGGGAGGGGGAGGGGGAGGGGGAGAGGGAGGGAGCGGGAAGGGGGCGAGGGAGGGGCGGAGGGGAGGGGGCAGGGGGGCGGGGAGGGGAGGGGAGAGGGAGGGCGAGAGTGGAGGAGGAGGAGGTAGGGGGAGGGTAGGGTTGAGGGGAGAGGGGAGGGGAGAGGGGAGGGGAGGGGGGAGGGGCGAGGTGAGGGGTGAGGGGAGGGGGAGCGGGGAGGGGTTGAGGGGAGAGGGGAGGGAGGAGGGGGAGGAGGGCGAGGGGAGGGGGAGGGGAGAAGGGAGGTGGGAGCGGGGAGGGGAGCGGGGACGGGGTGGAGGTGGAGCGGGGCGGGGGTGGAGCGGGGGGTGGAGCGGGTGGGGTGGAGAGAGGGTAGGGGTGGACGAGTTGATGACGCTGCTGCTGCTGCGTTGACCCATTCGTCACTAGCACCGCGGCCTTCACGGTGCGAATGGAGATACATAATCCAGAATTAGAGATGATGGCAAGCGACGTTTTGGGCAACTGCCCTATTTCGTAGCAGCTCACAACTGAGCACATTTCTGTGACCATTCTTCTTCATAGCGCACAATGATGCACTCCGAATTATAAAGAAGGACCATTGCCCGAAACGTCGCCTATTACATCCCCCACCCCCACCTCGTCTGCAACTTGGTCGAGTGGATGGTGTCTCGGCCTGCGACTCGTGTGCGAGCGGACACAGTTCAATGTCAGACTCTGGCTCCTGACTCCCGCCCCGTCTTGAACCAGGCCACCTGAACTACCCTTCCGTCGTCGTCGTCATCATCGTCATCATCATCATTGTCATCATCGTCATCATTGTCGTCATCATCGTCGTCGTCATCATCGTCATCATCATCATCGTCGTAATGGTCGTCATCATCGTCGTCATCATCATCGTCATCATCGTCGTCATCATCGTCGTCGTCATCATCGTCATCATCATCGTCGTCGTCATCGTCGTCATCATCATCATTGGCATCATCGTCATCATTGTCGTCATCGTCGTCATCATCGTCATCATTGTCGTCATCGTCGTCGTCATCATCGTCGTCGTCGTCGTCATCGTCTTTTCACCCCCCCCCCCCCACTTCCACCCAACATCTCAAGTTCTTCATCATAAAACTTTCATCGAACACCAC
Organism: Lethenteron camtschaticum; assembly: GCA_018977245.1. Taxonomy (NCBI): domain Eukaryota; kingdom Metazoa; phylum Chordata; class Hyperoartia; order Petromyzontiformes; family Petromyzontidae; genus Lethenteron; species Lethenteron camtschaticum. The sequence continues at coordinate 92,990 of MU249691.1, read as the reverse complement.
CTCGCCGAACCAGAGACGCGTTCATTTCTGCGTATTGTCCAAAAAGCGCTCGCACACTCGCTCGCTCACTCGCTCACTCACTCTGCACGCATTCATCGCGTCAGCAGTGACAGGTCGTGTTCACCGTCGCTGCCATGTGGGAGCTGCTGATGCTGCTGATGATGACGATGCCTCTCAGTATGTGTCTGTGGGTGTGTGTGTGCGTGTGCGCGTGTGTGTCTGTGCCGTGTGTGTGTCTGTGAGTGTGTGGTGTGTGTGTGCGTGTGTGTGTGTGGTGTGTGTGTGTGCGTGTGTGTGTGTGTCCGTGTGTGTCTGTGAGTGTGTATGTGTTGTGTGTGTGTGTGTGGGTGGTGTGTGTGTGTGTGTGTGTGTGTGTGGTGTGTGTGTGTGTGCGGTGTGTGGTGTGTGTGCGTGTGTGGTGTGTGTGCGTGTGTGGGTGTGTGTGTGTGCGTGTAAGCTGGTGATGTCGACTCAGCCGATCGCATTGTTT
>MU249691.1:15000-87500 GCA_018977245.1 Lethenteron camtschaticum | reverse complement strand
CGCTGACAGGAGGTCACGGGGCAGACCCAGCAGGTGCCACGGGTCGACTGACTGAGATGACTGAGAGGATTGGCTGATGCACACACACGCACGTGGGCCCAGTGGGGGGGGGTGCGGAATTCACACCTCAACCCAAAATTTCGGAATGATCCGAAATGTGACGCCACGGGATATGACGTAATGCGTGCCACACGTCACTTCCGTCCCCCCCCCCCTTCCCTCCCCACAAATGGTCACGTGGCGTTGGTGACGTCACTTTGTTGAGCACGATGTCGTGTCCAATAGCACACGCGATGGTGGCAACGATCAAAAATGGTCTCCGAAACAAAACTCCAAATTGCTCAATTAAAACAGAATTTTGTTGCTTTTGTTTACAGGAATTCATCCCGAATTCACACTCGCGTCGCAGGCTGCATTCAGAACAACCTGTACAACACGTACACACATTTTCATTTTCCTCGCCGATTTCACCGAAACCAATCGATAATTCTTCTTGGCTCTTTCGGTAAAGTCACGTAGAAGGGAAGTAATAAAATAATAAAAATAAAACATAATAAAATAATTCTCTCGACGTTTCGGCCACAACGCAAGCAGCCGTCCTCAGGTGAAGAATGACCTCACCTGAGGATGGCTGCTTGCGTTGTGGCCGAAACGTCGTGAGAATTATTTTATTTTATTATTTTATTACTTCCCTTCTACGTGACTTTACCGAAAGAACCAAGCAGATGAATCCCTGCAGTCACGGAAGCTTTAAATCGAAATTCAATCGATTATTTCAGTGATCGTGATATATCGGTCGCGCAAGTCTGCATGCCACGCGCGTTCAGAGTAATTTGGCTGCTAGAAATGTCCTCGTGACGAGAAGCCACTTCTGTTGGCGATGGCCAGTGAGCTGCTGAAAAAATTAACCCGTAAAAACAAAGTTTTTCACTATAAATCCTTTACATGCGTGGCGGCTAGAGTCCTCTCGTCCTCTGGCTTGAGATGGCTGCCACCTATGGGTCAGATGATTGCCTGCCACCATTAAGCAATTGGTAATTAAATATTAAAAAAAAATCCTAAAAAGTGTAAAATTTTGAAACTAAAAATTTTCACGAAAATACATTGTCACGCACAACGAGTCTGTGTGCAAATGTCAGCTCGATTGGATCACGGGAAGTGGGTTAAAAAACGACGGAAAGATTTGCACGGTCGTAAGCAAGCAAGCAAGTGAACTTAATATAAAGGATTTAAAACTAGAGCTACCTAGCTGCGCGAAGCCTTACCTGGTAAAATAAAAAGTTTGGGTTTAGTTTAAAGCCTATTCCTATTTTTTTACATCACGTTTGCTCACGCGGCAAATTGTATTACATCGGCCGTGTCGGGTGGGTGAGGAGGGGTGTACGACACACACACATTGTGTGTGTTCACTTACTCGGCCATCTCCATCAAACGACTCGATTGTCAGAGGGGTCCGTGATATCGGCCGCGCAAGTCTGCATGCCACGCGCGTTTAGAGCGCCTGGCTCCTGCGAGAAATGTCCACGCGTCGGGCCAATTCGTTGAGCTGTCGTTTGCGATAGTCGCTGAAGTGCTCCGTTCTTACCTGGTAAAGTTACACGTCTTTACTTTAAATCTTGATGCGAAGCTTTCGTAAAGTCACGTAGATATTTGTTTTTCGTCTACGCGACTTTACCGAAAGAACCAGAGAGTATAGGTTTTTTTACCGAAAAAAACCCGAGCATAAATACTTGCGGTCACGAAAGCTTCAAATCTAGAATTAAAGGTTGTTTTTTTACTTTTTATAGGTTTTTTTTTATAACGTCAACACTGGACGGATCCCGAAACGATTCACCCACGCATCATGGACAATGAAGACGCGAGGACTTGGGCGTGTCCGTGCGCGCCTCACATTTATTGCTTCTCAACAGAATCGTTGGGGGCGGGGTTTTGTTGTGGTTGTTGTTGTTGTTGGTGTGTCTACACATTCCCCGACATGTTCGCGGACATCCACAGTGGTCACTGCATGGGCCGACACCTCGTATAGTGACGAGCACACCAGCTGATCGTTTCAGGAAGGGGGTGGGTGCCGTTCCCCACCTGCCCACGCCGTACAGATGTCCCCATGTTGTTAATAGTACGACAGCTTTTATTAGTTTGCTTTCACAAGTGCCAGCGGTTGATCGGAACCCGTCGGTATGCACCCGCGCACACACACACAGGAACTCGAGTTGCCTGTATTCATGCGCCCATGGCCCCCTCGCAAGCCACGTCAACACCAGCCGAGCTACGACGCAAGAGTCTTAATATCCCTCCGTGGACATCTGGATGGGGGGGGGGGTCTCTACAATCGGCTGCTGCTCGAGGGCTCTCGCGAGGTCGACCTCTCGCTCTCTCTCTCGCCGCGCAACCGGCTCGCTCAGTCGAGCGGGTGACGGATCGATGGAGCCGCACCATCGACTTTGGTTGCGCGAGCCGAGATCGCTCCGGGCGCGGAGCCGGATTTTAACCACGAGGAGGGAGGCGAGGGGAGAACGAAGCAATCTCTGTCTTAAAATAAGAACCACCCCCCCCACCCCCCAAGCTAATCACCGCGTCTACAACTACAATGCATCGACCCTTAAAACACATAACGACTGCAATACCGTAGGGAGAGGAAATTGACTCCAATAAAATATATATTATTTTTTTTTACCAGTCAAGTGGCTTCCTCTCGGTGTGTTTTTTTTGTACAAAAAAAGACGCCGCTTCCTTTCAACAGCGACCGCGGCAGCTTGGCCGAGACGACTCACGTTTCACATCGAGTTGGTGGGGAGAGGTGGGGAGAGGTGAGGTGGGGAAGGTGGGGAGAGGTGCGGGAAGGGGGGTGAGGTGGGGAGAGGTGGGGAGAGGTGGGGAGAGGTAGGGAAGGGGGGGGGTGAGGTGGGGTGAGGTGGGAGAGGTGGGGAGAGGTGGGGAGGTGGGGAGAGGTGGGGAGGGGAGAGGTGGGGAAGGGTGATGAGGTGGGGAGAGGTGGGGTGAGGAAGGGGGGTCCGGGGGAGGTCTCGGCAGACGTCTTCACTGCGTCACCTTGTGCCGCACCGGCGTCTGCCTCCTCCTCCTCGGAGTGAAATCAACTCTGGAGATCGCGAAATGCGCACGGGTTTGCGTGTGTGCGTGCGTGTGTGTGCGCGTGCGTGTGTGTATGTGTGTGCGCGCGTGTGTGTGTGTATGTGTGTATGTGTGTGCGTGTGTGTGTGCGCGCGTGTGTGCGTGCGCGCGTGTGTGCGTGCGTGTATGTGTGTGCGTGTGTGCGCGCGTGTGCGTGTGTGCGTCCGTTACATCACCAGGGCTCGATTTTTTTCAGCCGTTCAACGGTTTTCGGAACGCAGTTTCCAACTCATCATTTTTGGCACGACACATCCGTCCCATGTCGTTTGTTCGCTCTCCATCTCGTATCAGCCCAAGCCTCCCATACACCACGTGACTTCCCGCGTGGCGATCCCACCCCTCTGAACCCCGCCCACTGTGAGAACAAGATGCCGATGGAAGCAGCGTCGAGCCCCGATACAGCCTCTCCCTCCCTCTCCTCGCCTCTCCGTTCCACCCTTTCCTTTATTTCCCATTCTTCTACCTTCATTCCCCCGTTTCTCTCTCCGTGTCCATTCACGACACCCCTCGACCCGACTCCCCCTCGCCGTGGCGACGCGTAGCCACGGGGTCTAGGCGCCGGCCTCGTCTCAAAACTTGTTCGTATAGGAACATAGGAACGCAGGGTACACAACACTGGTCGGGTTATGGAGAGGCGTAATGTGCAGTCTAGTGGTAGTGCCTTACGCCGATATAATCACTATTCCAGACAGGCCCGAGCAGCGTTCCGATGAGAAGATCGAGTGAGAATTGGCCCGGGATCAAACCGATTACAGGGTTTGCATCGTGAAGGTTTTAAAAAAAGTGCTTTTTAGATGGACACAAAGAGACGTGAACAAGAGCAGTGTTCTTCACTAATTCTCAGAGACGGGGTGGACCAGAGGTCGCAACCGGGTACCCGATACCCGGCTACCCGTACCCGGCCGGGTACGGGTAGCCGTTTGCGACCCTGGTGCGGCCGGGTACGGGTAGGCCGTGAGTCACTGGTGAGTAACCGTTTGTCACTCATTTCGGGTAGGGTACGGGTAGGGAACGGCTACCCATTTGCGACCCTGGTGCGGCCGGGTACGGGTACGGGTAGGCCGTGAGTCACTGGTGAGTAGCCGTTTGTCACTCATTTCGGATAGGGTACGGGTAGGGAACGGCTACCATTTGCGACCCTGGTGCGGCCGGGTACGGGTAAGGAATCAAAACCCGTTTGCGACCTCTGGGGGTGGACCCACTTTCGCCGATACGACATCACCAGTGCGTGAGTGAGGGCTGCCACATTTTAAATCGGTGGGGGGGTTTTTGACAGCAGCGTGACGATGACAGTGGCGGTGGGAGGCGAATTCGCCGCTGGTGTCGTGTCAGGGAGGGCCGCACTAAAGGCCACCCCGGGGCCCGCCAGTGGCCCGTGGGGGCCTTGCGGTGAGGAACACTGGGACAGACGGAACGGAAGAGATGCAGACAACGCCAAGGAGAAAGTGAGACAGAGGGACAGAGGGACAGAAAGACAGAGAGACAGAGAGACAGAGAGATAGAGGGACAGAGAGACAAGAGGGACAGAGAGACAGAAACAGAGAGACAGAGAGTCAGAGAGACAGACAGACAGACAGACAGAGAGACAGAGGGACAGAGAGACAGAGAGGGTAGAGAGACAGAGGGACAGAGAGACAGAGATACAGAGAAACAGAGAGACAGAGGGACATAGAGACAAGAGAGACAGAGAGGGTAGAGAGACAGAGAGTCAGAGAGACAGAGGGACAGAGGGACAGAGAGGGACAGAGAGACAGAGAGTGTAGAGAGTCAGAGAGACAGAGGGACAGAGATGCAGACAACGCCAAGGAGAAAGTGAGAGAGAGAGACAGGAGACAATACAAACCAGACGGTAGACACGGGCCCGAGGGACGGTACAGGGCCAGGAGGTGCAAACGCCACGAGGAGGATTCGTCACAAACCTCTTGGGCCTAACGAACTCGCACGTGAGAAGTTCCACCACCACCACCAACAACAACAACAACACCACCAACAACAACACCACCGCCACCAACAACAACAACACCGCCATCAACAACACCACCACCACCACCACCACCGCCACAACAACAACACCACCACCGCCAACAACACCACCACCAACAACAACACCACCGCCACCAACAACAACACCACCACCACCAACAACACCACCACCAACAACACCACCACCGCCACCAACAACAACAACACCACCACCACCGCCACCACCGTTACCACCACCAGTGCGCGCGAGCTCGCCGTGACGTCACCGCGGTGCTAATTGGCAGAGGTAATAAAAAAAAAAGCAATATTGACACTTTTTACTCAACGAGAGTTTGGCTAAGTTATTATTGCACAGCATCGACGCAACGCGCGCACGTGGGACCGCGTCCTCGACGCGACACCCCCCACCCCCCCACCCTCGCACCTAGGTGACGTCACAAAGCACGCGCACGTCACGAGGGGTCCGCTTCCGTTTCCCGCGAGGACGCCGACGCGTTAACGAACGAGACGCGCGGAGCGGCACCGCCGCTCCTGAAGCCGGTTCACCTGAGCCCAACATCACTGGGGAGTGGGATCCTTCACCGACCCACACGGTAAAGTATGGTTAAACACCCCCCCCCACGCCCTACGCCGCCCCTTTCCCCCCCCCCCCCCCAATGATGACGCAAAGTGGAGAGCCCCCCATCCAGAATTGGACGGACCAAGAGCTGTAACAATTATCATAAATAATTCGCCCACAATAGAGGTTTTTTTTTTGGGGGGGGGGGGGGGGGTTAGATCGCGTAAATATAAATGTCTCGCTAAAGCCGCCACCACACGACGCAGACAATTAGTTGGGGTTAATCACGTAAACAGCGTGTCAATTTAGTGACTAGTTCAGCACACCGGCTGTGTGTTGGGAGAGTCAAGCCGCGAGAACGTTTACAATTGGAGGAGTGTGACGTTTCGCCGGTAATTACAACAAGCACCATCATCAGGCGTGACAGCCACAGTAAATGTGACACATTCGCGTGGCACGGTGGGGGTAAGAACGCGTCAAAGATTGTTCAAAAGTCCGAGCTGCTGAGGGTGTCGACTCAGCCCATCATCTCTCCAGGGCGTCTAAGATGCAGGCGCCAGTTAAGGGAACTCAATTGTTGAGTCCGTCACGAAACCCGACATGGCAATGTGGAATTTCCACCGCGAGTTCTGCGTTGTCAGTCGAGCGGAGCACTTGAAACGCTCAGTCCATGCCAACACAGGAAACCCATCGGTGAGCACCACCTAAGGTGGTAAAACAGAATTATCGATAAAGCAAATACGAGTGCGCCGTTCACATTTTGTTAGCGTGGCACCGAAAGCTATGGAACGCCGTGCCACTTAACATCAGGCAATTGGAGTCGGTAGATATATTTAAGTCTGCTTTGAAAACCAATCTCTATAGAGTGGCCTTCCCTCTCATTTAGTTTACCGCTCGTCATGCATTTCGCATTTGGATCTTAGGATGGAATGCGCATTATACATTTGAATTATAACTATTGGACCCCCACTCATTTCACGTGGGCATCGCGATATTCACTGCGTATTGGCCACACAGAGAAACTGCAACCGGTGAAGATCTACCACGTATGGGGATGCCGAACAGCTGGACATCCGCTCCGGGCCTCATGGTCTGCTTTCACAGTCAATCTTTACTCACACGGGGAGGTCACCTTTTCTCTTCTGCTGCACCCACTGCCTGGAACTCCCTTGGCCCCAGCCACCCATGCTGTCGACTCTGTGTTCCTGTTCAAGTCCAGGCTCGAGAACTCCCTCTTCTGCTCTGCCTATGACTGACCGACTGCCTCCCTCCCCCTCTCTCTCTGAGAGGCCCATATTCACAAGGACTCCACAGAGACACAGAGACCAATAGACTCACACAGAGACTCACAGACTCGCATAGAGACCCACAGACTCACACGGAGCCCCACAGAGTTAGAGACCAATAGACTCGGAGACTCCACAGAGATACATACCCATGCACTCACACACACCAATAGACTTGCACAGAGACTCACATACTCGCATAGAAACCCACAGACTCACACGTAGCCCCACAGAGTTAGAGACCAATAGACTCGGAGACTCCACAGAGATACATACCCATGCACTCACACACAAACCAATAGACTTGCACAGAGACTCACAGACTCGCATAGAGACCCACAGACTCACACGTAGCCCCACAGTTAGAGACCAATAGAGTCGGAGACTCCACAGAGATACATACCCATGCACTCGCACACAAACCAATAGACTCACACAGAGACCAATAGACTCACACAGAGACTCACAGACTCGCATAGAGACCCACAAACTCACACGTAGCCCCACAGAGTTAGAGACCAATAGAGTCGGAGACTCCAGAGATACATACCCATGCACTCACACACAAACCAATAGACTTGCACAGAGACTCACAGACTCGCATAGAGACCCACAGACTCACACGTAGCCCCACAGAGTTAGAGACCAATAGAGTCGGAGACTCCAGAGATACATACCCATGCACTCGCACACAAACCAATAGACTCACACAGAGACCAATAGACTCACACAGAGACTCACAGACTCGCATAGAGACCCACAGACTCACACGGAGCCCCACAGAGTTAGAGACCAATAGAGTCGGAGACTCCACAGAGATGCATACCCATGCACTCACACACAAACCAATAGACTCACACAGAGACTCATAGACTCGCATAGAGACCCACAGACTCACACGGAGCCCCACAGAGTTAGAGACCAATAGAGTCGGATAGCGACCCATAAACTCACAACAAAAACCCGCACGGAGACCCGACTTGGCTGATTCTCTCTACATAGTAAATGCGCCCACGGTTTTCTGTGCAGCGTCTAAGAGATGCGGTGGCTTTTAGTCGGCACTTTGTTAATCCGCACTCCGCTGCAACTGCACAGACTTGCATAGAGACCCACAGACTCGCATAGAGACCCACAGACTCGCATAGAGACCCACAGACTCGCATAGAAACCCACAAACTGGCATAGAGACCCACAGACTGGCCGAGAGACTTGAGTGGAGACCCACAGACTCGCATAGAGACCCACAGACTCGCATAGAGACCCACAGACTCGTATAGAGACCCACAGACTGGCCTAGAGACTTGAGTGGAGACCCACAGACTCCCATAGAGACCCACAGACTCGCATAGAGAGCCACGGACTGGCCTAGAGACCCACAGACTGGCCTAGAGACCCACATACTGGCCTAGAGACCCACGGACTCGCATAGAGACCCACAAACTCGCATAGAGACCCACGGACTGGCATAGAGACCCAATGACTAGCCTAGAGACTTGAGTGGAGACCCACAGACTCGCATAGAGACCCACGGACTCGCACGGAGACCTATGGACTTGCATAGCGTCCCGTCAGATCCCCCCGTGTAGCCTTAAACAGACTGTTGGGGCAAGTGCTGTGAGCGAGCAGCACCTATGAAGGCCGGAGCGGCAGACGAGGGGGAGGGGGTGGCCAGCACCACGCCCGGCCGCCTTTGTCTCCCCGAGTGGCGATGTTGAGAGCGCGCACGAGGTGCCCATTCGAGGATGAGTCGACCGAGGCGAGGACCGGTTCAGATAAATCGTCACCGGTGTCGCGGGACTTTCAGAGCGTGCGCTCGTGTTGGGTGGGGGGTGGGGGAGGGAGGGAGGTCAAATCAGCCTGCCCCCCCCACCCACCTCCGTCAACCCCCGCCGCAATAATCGGCCCGTTCTCTCGACAACGCCACGCGTCGTTCTCATCAAACGTGAATTGGCTACAACGCGATGATGAACGTTACCAGGGAACGCAGTTTTTGTTATAACGCAGACGCCAGTTGGATGCAACGCGATCACGTGACCGCGACAGGAGTCTGAGCAAGCGGCCGCACGACTGCCTCGCCGCAGCATAGCGCACGCCGGATCGGTGTGGGATGCTGCCGGATCGGTGTGGGATGCTGCCGGATCGGTGTGGGATGCTGCCGGATCGGTGTGGGATGCTGCCGGATCGGTGTGGGATGCTGCCGGATCGGTGTGGGAGTGGGGGGGGATGCTGCGGATCGGCGTGGGATGCTGCCGGATCGGCGTGGGATGCTGCCGGATCGGCGTGGGATGCTGCGGACCGGAGGATGCTACTGGATCGGTGTGGGATGCTGCTGGATCGGCGTGGGATGCTGCCGGATCGGCGTGGGATGCTGCCGGATTATGTGTGGGATGCTGCCGGATCGGTGTGGGATGCTGCCGGATCGGTGTGGGATGCTGCCGGATCGATGTGGGATGCTGCCGGATCGGCGTGGGATGCTGCCGGATTATGTGTGGGATGCTGCCGGATGGTGTGGGATGCTGCCGGATTGGTGTGGGATGCTGCCGGATCGGTGTGGGATGCTGCCGGATCGGTGTGGGATGCTGCCGGATCGGCGTGGGATGCTGCCGGATCGGCGTGGGATGCTGCCGGATCGGAGGGGGATGCTACCGGATCGGTGTGGGATGCTGCCGGATCGGCGTGGGATGCTGCCGGATCGGTGTGGGATGCTGCCGGATCAGGGGGATGCTACCGGAGTGTGGGATGCTGCCGGATCGGCGTGGGATGCTGCCGGATCGGTGTGGGATGCTGCCGGATCGGAGGGGGATGCTACCGGATCGGTGTGGGATGCTGCCGGATCGGCGTGGGATGCTGCCGGATCGGCGTGGGATGCTACCGGATCGGTGTGGGATGCTGCCGGATCGGCGTGGGATGCTACCGGATCGGTGTGGGATGCTGCCGGATCGGCGTGGGATGCTGCCGGATCGGCGTGGGATGCTGCCGGATCGGGGGATGCTCCCCAAGCGCCCTCAGCCTGTGCTTGGCCTGCGTTACGCATCGCGCGCATTATCGCCGACTGGGCTTTACCCCCTCGACTACATATTATTGACCATCAGTGCGATGTTTTCATAACAGCGGTGGTTCCCCAACAACGCCACTATGACGACAACAGACCCCGTAGGTACCCCGCTACGAACGACACCTCGCCCACCGCCACCGCGACCACGACTCGCGCGATCTCCCTCGTCGTACCCGTCGCTTGGCGGCGACAAAGCCGTGGGCTCCAGCGACGCGACCACTACAGCGGTATTTGGCCTACTCTTCCACGCGGAACAGACGTCGTCAAGAGGTGGGAGTCACCATACTTTCGCACCGCCACATGCCACCTGCCGGTCGCTAACCGAGGCGTCACCCATCGAATGCTGCTGGGTGGGCAGCGTTGACGGTGAGTTTAAGAATCCAGCGCCGGGGTGTCGCACTGCCGCGACAGGGAGCAGCTGACCATCACGTGGGCCCTGGCAGCTCCCTGATATTGAATATCGTGACGTTGATGTTGCACTGGTGTTCACGGTGGGTGGAGCGGTGGCGCAGTGGTTAGCGCAATGTGCTACGGACACGAGTTCGATTCCTGGCCACGGCCACCGATATCATTGGCGAAAGGTGGCACCAACCTCCCTCCCTCCCTGCCCCCTTCCCACACCCGAACTTCACCCTGTACTGACCGGCGCGGTGAAGTATGGTCAAATAACCCACAGTGTGCGGAATCCTTCAGCAGTAGAGCGATTAATGTTGTCGTAGTGTAGGGGGCGAGAGACCCCAACAGCCGCGGAGTTTGATTCGGATCAATTAACAACAGGTACCAGACTTCAACAACGGCCCCATCACCAAACACACCCGCCACCACCACAACCATCACCCACGAGCAGAGCACGGACATGAACGACACAGCCAAGCCGGCGCCCTCGCCAACGGAGATCATCGCCAGCCGAGCAGCATCACCAAATATAGCACCAATACTAAGAGGGCATCATCACTTAGCAAGCCACAACCACCACAACCACAACCACCACCACCAACCCGCCTGGCACCATCCCCATCGCAAGCAAGCGCCCCCGCCCAGTCTCTCGACAACACACCGGGGGTCACGGGGAAATCACAGAGGGGTCACGGGGGTCACGGGGTCACAGGGGAGAGCTCACCCAATCACAGCAAGCTGCCTGCGCGCTGCTGTCAACCAGCCCGCGGGGGTGTGTGGACCGACTTGCTGTGTTGCCTAGCGACAGCGTCACCGACGGCTATAGTTTGGCTGTAGTTTGTTGTAGTGCGGCTGTAGTTGTTTATAGTTTGGCTGTAGTTTGCTGTGGTTCGCCTGTGGCTGCTTGGAGTTTTGGCTGAAGTTTATAATAATTTGTTGAGTTTGGCTGTAGTTTGGCTGTAGTTTGGCATCAGTTTGGCTGTTTGTTGGAATTTAGTTGTATTTTTACTTTAGTTTGTTTGTAGTTGGTTGTAGTTTGGCTGTAGCAGCTTGTGGTTTTGGCCGTTAGCGGCTTGTACGTTGGCTGTAGTTGCTTGTAGTGTTGCCCGTGGTTGCTTGTGAGCATGGCTGTAGCTGGGCTTGGCGATCTGTATCTCATGCTACCGACTGTTGAGTGTCAGGCAGCCGCTTCTGGCTGTGTCTGCTGGCCCAGGTTGGCTGTTTCTAAGTTCCACTGCCTGTTGCTGCTGTTGTTGTTGTTGTTGAACATTTTGAGCCACAGTGGTGATCGTGGACGGCAGGTTCGGTAAGCTTTGGCGGGTCCGGTAAGCGGTGGTGGGATCGGTGAGTTGTGGTGGGTCTGGTGAGTTGTGATGGGTCCGGTGAGTTGTGGTGGGATCGGTGAGTTGTGGTGGGTGNGGTGAGTTGTGGTGGGTCCGTGAGTTGTGGTGGGTCGGTGAGTTGTGGTGGGATCGGTGAGTTGTGGTGGGATCGGTGAGTTGTGGTGGGTCGGTGAGTTGGGTGGATCGGTGAGTTGTGGTGGGTCGGTGAGTTGTGGTGGGTCTGGTGAGCAGCGGTGGGATCGGTGAGTTGTGGTGGGATGGTGAGTTGTGGTGGGATTGGTGAGTTATGGTGGGATCGGTGAGTTGTGTGGGTCTGGTGAGCAGCGGTGGGTCCGGTGAGTTGAGGTAGGATCGGTGAGTTGTGGTGGGTCGGTGAGTTGTGGTGGGATCGGTGAGCTGTGGAGGGTACGGTGAGTCGTGGGGGGGTCGGTGAGTCGTGGAGGGTACGGTGAGTCGTGGGGGGTACGGTGAGTCGTGGAGGTACGGTGAGCAGTGGAGGGGTCGGTGAGTCGTGGAGGGTACGGTGAGCAGTGGAGGTACGGTGAGCAGTGGGGGGTCGGTGAGTCGTGGGGGGTACGGTGAGTCGTGGACAGGGGGTCGGTGAGTCGTGGGGGGTACGGTGAGTCGTGGAGGGTACGGTGAGCAGTGGAGGGTACGGTGAGCGTGGAGGGGTCGGTGAGCAGTGGAGGGTACGGTGAGCAGTGGAGGGTCGGTGAGTCGTGGAGGGGTCGGTGAGCTGTGGACAGGGGGTACGGTGAGCAGTGGACAGGGGAACGGTGGTCGTGGNCGGGGTGGTGAGTTGGACAGTACGGTGAGTCGTGCGGAGTACGGTGAGTCGTGGCAGGGGGTACTGAGCGTGGCAGGGGGTGGTGAGTCGTGGCAGGGGTACGCGAGTCGTGGCAGGGGGTTCGGTGAGTCGTGGCGGTACGGTGAGTCGTGGACAGGGGGTACGGTGAGCCGTGGGCAGGGGGTACGGTGAGTCGTGGACAGGGGGTACGGTGAGCCGTGGACAGGGGGTACGGTGAGCCGTGGACAGGGGTACGGTGAGTCGTGGGCAGGGGGTCGGTGAGTCGTGGACAGGGGGTACGGTGAGCAGTGGACAGGGGGTACGGTGAGTCGTGGGCAGGGGTACGGTGAGTCGTGGACAGGGGGTACGGTGAGTCGTGGACAGGGGGTACGGCGAGTCGTGGACAGGGGGTACGGTGAGTCGTGGACAGGGGGTCGGTGAGTCGTGGGCAGGGGGTTCGGTGAGTCGTGGGCAGGGGGTACGGCGAGTCGTGGACAGGGGTTCGGTGAGCCGTGGACAGGGGGTACGGTGAGTCGTGGACAGGGGGTACGGTGAGTCGTGGGCAGGGGTACGGTGAGTCGTGGGCAGGGGGTACGGTGAGTCGTGGGCAGGGGTACGGTGAGTCGTGGACAGGGGTACGGTGAGTCGTGGGCAGGGTACGGCGAGTCGTGACAGGGGGTACGGCGAGTCGTGGACAGGGGGTACGGTGAGTCGTGGACAGGGGTACGGCGAGTCGTGGACAGGGGGTTCGGCGAGTCGTGGGCAGGGGGTACGGTGAGCCGTGGACAGGGGTACGGTGAGTCGTGGACAGGGGTACGGTGAGTCGTGGACAGGGGGTTCGGCGAGTCGTGGACAGGGGGTACGGTGAGTCGTGGACAGGGGTACGGCGAGTCGTGGGCAGGGGGTACGGTGAGTCGTGGACAGGGGGTACGGTGAGCCGTGGACAGGGGGTACGGTGAGTCGTGGACAGGGGGTACGGTGAGTCGTGGGCAGGGGGTCGGTGAGTCGTGGACAGGGGGTTCGGTGAGTCGTGGACAGGGGGTTCGGTGAGTCGTGGACAGGGGGTTCGGTGAGTCGTGGACAGGGGGTACGGTGAGTCGTGGACAGGGGGTACGGTGAGTCGTGGGCAGGGGGTTCGGTGAGTCGTGGACAGGGGTACGGTGAGTCGTGGACAGGGGGTACGGTGAGTCGTGGACAGGGGTTCGGTGAGTCGTGGGTTCGGTGAGCCGTGGACAGGGGGTACGGTGAGTCGTGGACAGGGGGTACGGCGAGTCGTGGACAGGGGTACGGTGAGTCGTGGGCAGGGGGTACGGTAGTCGTGGACTGGGGTACGGTGAGTCGTGGGCAGGGGGTACGGTGAGTCGTGGACAGGGGGTACGGTGAGTCGTGGACAGGGGGTACGGCGAGTCGGGGCAGGGGGTACGGTGAGTCGTGGGCAGGGGGTACGGTGAGTCGTGGACAGGGGGTACGGTGAGCCGTGGGCAGGGGGTACGGCGGTCGTGGACAGGGGTTCGGTGAGTCGTGGACAGGGGGTACGGTGAGCTGTGGACAGGGGTTCGGTGAGTCGTGGACAGGGGTACGGTGAGTCGTGGGCAGGGGGTACGGGAGTCGTGGGCAGGGGGTACGGTGAGCCGTGGCAGGGGGTACGGCGAGTCGTGGACAGGGGGTACGGTGAGTCGTGGGCAGGGGGTACGGTGAGTCGTGGACAGGGGGTACGGTGAGTCGTGGACAGGGGGTACGGTGAGTCGTGGGCAGGGGGTACGGCGAGTCGTGGACAGGGGGTCGGTGAGTCGTGGGCAGGGGGTCGGTGAGTCGTGGACAGGGGGTACGGTGAGTCGTGGACAGGGGGTACGGTGAGTCGTGGGCAGGGGGTACGGTGAGTCGTGGACAGGGGGTACGGTGAGTCGTGGACAGGGGTACGGTGAGTCGTGGGCAGGGGGTTCGGTGAGTCGTGGGCAGGGGGTACGGCGAGTCGTGGACAGGGGGTTCGGTGAGCCGTGGACAGGGGGTACGGTGAGTCGTGGGCAGGGGGTACGGCGAGTCGTGGACAGGGGGTACGGTGAGTCGTGGGCAGGGGGTACGGTGAGTCGTGGACAGGGGGTACGGTGAGCCGTGGACAGGGGTACGGTGAGTCGTGGCAGGGGTTCGGTGAGCCGTGGACAGGGGGTTCGGTGAGTCGTGGACAGGGGGTACGGTGAGTCGTGGGCAGGGGGTTCGGTGAGTCGTGGGCAGGGGGTACGGTGAGCCGTGGACAGGGGGTCGGTGAGTCGTGGACAGGGGGTACGGTGAGTCGTGGGCAGGGGGTACGGTGAGTCGTGGGCAGGGGGTACGGTGAGTCGTGGACAGGGGGTACGGTGAGTCGTGGGCAGGGGGTACGGTGAGTCGTGGGCAGGGGGTACGGTGAGTCGTGGACAGGGGTACGGTGAGTCGTGGACAGGGGGTACGGTGAGCCGTGGCAGGGGGTACGGTGAGTCGTGGGCAGGGGGTACGGTGAGCCGTGGACAGGGGTACGGTGAGTCGTGGACAGGGGGTACGGTGAGCCGTGGACAGGGGGTACGGTGAGTCGTGGCAGGGGGTACGGTGAGCCGTGGACAGGGGGTACGGTGAGTCGTGGACAGGGGGTACGGTGAGCCGTGGACAGGGGGTACGGTGAGTCGTGGGCAGGGGGTACGGTGAGTCGTGGCAGGGGGTACGGTGAGCCGTGGACAGGG
Organism: Lethenteron camtschaticum; assembly: GCA_018977245.1. NCBI lineage: Eukaryota > Metazoa > Chordata > Hyperoartia > Petromyzontiformes > Petromyzontidae > Lethenteron > Lethenteron camtschaticum. Next base: position 72,251 of record MU249691.1, on the reverse strand, counting down.
GGTACGGTGAGTCGTGGACAGGGGGTACGGTGAGTCGTGGGCAGGGGGTACGGTAGTCGTGGGCAGGGGGTACGGTGAGCCGTGGACAGGGGGTTCGGTGAGTCGTGGACAGGGGTACGGTGAGTCGTGGCAGGGGGTACGGTGAGTCGTGGGCAGGGGGTACGGTGAGTCGTGGACAGGGGTACGGTGAGCCGTGGACAGGGGGTACGGTGAGCCGTGGCAGGGGTACGGTGAGTCGTGGACAGGGGGTACGGTGAGTCGTGGACAGGGGGTACGGTGAGTCGTGGGCAGGGGGTACGGTGAGTCGTGGGCAGGGGGTACGGTGAGCCGTGGACAGGGGGTACGGTGAGCGTGGACAGGGGGTACGGTGAGCCGTGGACAGGGGGTACGGTGAGTCGTGGACAGGGGTACGGTGAGTCGTGGGCAGGGGTACGGTGAGTCGTGGGCAGGGGTACGGTGAGCCGTGGACAGGGGTTCGGTGAGTCGTGGACAGGGGGACGGTGAGTCGTGGGCAGGGGGTACGGTGAGTCGTGGGCAGGGGTACGGTGAGTCGTGGACAGGGGTACGGTGAGTCGTGGGCAGGGGGTACGGTGAGTCGTGGGCAGGGGTACGGTGAGTCGTGGACAGGGGGTACGGTGAGCCGTGGACAGGGGGTACGGTGAGTCGTGGGCAGGGGGTACGGTGAGTCGGGCAGGGGGTACGGTGAGCCGTGGACAGGGGGTACGGTGAGTCGTGGACAGGGGGTACGGTGAGTCGTGGGCAGGGGGTACGGTGAGTCGTGGGCAGGGGGTACGGTGAGCCGTGGACAGGGGGTTCGGTGAGTCGTGGACAGGGGGTACGGCGAGTCGTGGGCAGGGGTACGGTGAGTCGTGGGCAGGGGGTACGGTGAGCCGTGGACAGGGGGTTCGGTGAGTCGTGGGCAGGGGGTACGGTGAGTCGTGGGCAGGGGGTACGGTGAGTCGTGGGCAGGGGTACGGTGAGCCGTGGACAGGGGGTACGGTGAGTCGTGGGCAGGGGGTACGGTGAGTCGTGGGCAGGGGTACGGTGAGTCGTGGGCAGGGGGTACGGTGAGCCGTGGACAGGGGGTTCGGTGAGTCGTGGACAGGGGGTACGGTGAGTCGTGGGCAGGGGGTACGGTGAGTCGTGGACAGGGGTACGGTGAGTCGTGGACAGGGGGTACGGTGAGTCGTGGACAGGGGGTTCGGTGAGTCGTGGACAGGGGGTTCGGTGAGTCGTGGACAGGGGGTACGGTGAGTCGTGGACAGGGGGTACGGTGAGTCGTGGACAGGGGGTTCGGTGAGCCGTGGGCAGGGGGTACGGTGAGTCGTGGGCAGGGGGTACGGTGAGTCGTGGGCAGGGGGTACGGTGAGTCGTGGGCAGGGGGTTCGGTGAGCCGTGGGCAGGGGGTACGGTGAGTCGTGGGCAGGGGGTACGGTGAGTTGTGGACAGGGGGTACGGTGAGTCGTGGACAGGGGTTCGGTGAGTCGTGGACAGGGGGTTCGGTGAGTCGTGGACAGGGGGTACGGTGAGTCGTGGACAGGGGGTACGGTGAGTCGTGGACAGGGGGTACGGTGAGTCGTGGCAGGAGGTTCGGTGAGTCGTGGACAGGGGTTCGGTGAGTCGTGGACAGGGGGTACGGTGAGTCGTGGACAGGGGTACGGTGAGTCGTGGGCAGGAGGTTCGGTGAGTCGTGGACAGGGGGTTCGGTGAGTCGTGGACAGGAGGTTCGGTGAGTCGTGGACAGGGGGTACGGTGAGTCGTGGACAGGGGGTACGGTGAGTCGTGGGCAGGAGGTTCGGTGAGTCGTGGACAGGGGGTTCGTGAGTCGTGGACAGGGGGTACGGTGAGTCGTGGACAGGGGGTACGGTGAGTCGTGGACAGGGGGTTCGGTGAGTCGTGGACAGGGGGTACGGTGAGTCGTGGGCAGGAGGTTCGGTGAGTCGTGGACAGGGGGTACGGTGAGTCGTGGACAGGGGTACGGTGAGTCGTGGACAGGGGGTTCGGTGAGTCGTGGACAGGGGGTTCGGTGAGTCGTGGACAGGGGGTACGGTGAGTCGTGGACAGGGGGTACGGTGAGTCGTGGACAGGGGGTTCGGTGAGTCGTGGACAGGGGGTACGGTGAGTCGTGGGCAGGAGGTTCGGTGAGTCGTGGACAGGGGTTCGGTGAGTCGTGGACAGGGGGTACGGCGAGTCGTGGACAGGGGTACGGTGAGTCGTGGACAGGGGGTTCGGTGAGTCGTGGACAGGGGGTACGGTGAGTCGTGGGCAGGAGGTTCGGTGAGTCGTGGACAGGGGGTTCGGTGAGTCGTGACAGGGGGTACGGTGAGTCGTGGACAGGGGGTACGGTGAGTCGTGGGCAGGAGGTTCGGTGAGTCGTGGCAGGAGGTTCGGTGAGTCGTGGACAGGGGGTTCGGTGAGTCGTGGACAGGGGGTTCGGTGAGTCGTGGACAGGGGGTACGGTGAGTCGTGGCAGGGGTTCGGTGAGTCGTGGACAGGGGGTCGTGAGTCGTGGACAGGGGGTACGGTGAGTCGTGGACAGGGGGTACGGTGAGTCGTGGGCAGGAGGTTCGGTGAGTCGTGGGCAGGGGTTCGGTGAGTCGTGGACAGGGGGTTCGGTGAGTCGTGGACAGGGGGTTCGGTGAGTCGTGGGGGGTACAGGGGGTACGGTGAGTCGTGGACAGGGGGTCGGTGAGTCGTGGGCAGGGGGGGTGAGTGGGACAGGGGTTCGGTGAGTCGTGGGCAGGGGGTTCGGTAGTCGTGGACAGGGGGTTCGGTGAGTCGTGGACAGGGGGTTCGGTGAGTCGTGGACAGGGGGTCGGTGAGTCGTGGACAGGGGGTACGGTGAGTCGTGGACAGGGGGTCGGTGAGTGTGGACAGGGGTACGGTGAGTCGTGGACAGGGGGTTCGGTGAGTCGTGGACAGGGGGTTCGGTGAGTCGTGGGCAGGGGGGTCGGTGAGTCGTGGAGGGGGTACGGTGAGTCGTGGGCAGGGGGTTCGGTGAGTCGTGGGCAGGGGGTTCGGTGAGCGTGGACGGGGGTTGGCGAGTCGTGGGCAGGGGGTTCGGCGAGTCGTGGACAGGGGGTCGGTGAGTGTGGACAGGGGGTTCGGTGAGTCGTGGAAGGGGGTTGGTGAGTCGTGGCAGGGGTTCGGGGTGTGGCAGGGGGTTCGGGGTCGGGACAGGGGGTTCGGTGAGTCGTGGGCGGGGTTCGGTGAGTCGTGGAGGGGGTACGGTGGTCGGGGGGGTTCGGTGAGTCGTGGACAGGGGGTTCGGTGAGTCGTGGACAGGGGGTTCGGTGAGTCGTGGGCAGGGGGTTCGGTGAGTCGTGGACAGGGGTTCGGTGAGTCGTGGACAGGGGGTACGGTGAGTCGTGGGCAGGGGGTTCGGTGAGTTGTGGGCAGGGGTACGGTGAGTCGTGGACAGGGGGTTCGGTTGGGCAGGGGGTTCGGCGTCGTGGACAGGGGGTTCGGTGAGTCGTGGACAGGGGTTCGGTGAGTCGTGGGCAGGGGTTCGGCGAGTCGTGGGCAGGGGTACGGTGAGTCGTGGACAGGGGGTTCGGTGAGTCGTGACAGGGGGGCGGTGAGTCGTGGACAGGGGGTTCGGTGAGTCGTGGACAGGGGGTTCGGTGAGTCGTGGACAGGGGGTCGGTGAGTTGTGGGCAGGGGGTACGTGGACAGGGGGTTCGGTGAGTCGTGGACAGGGGGTACGGTGAGTCGTGGAGGGGGTTCGGTGAGTCGTGGACAGGGGGTACGGTGAGTCGTGGACAGGGGTTCGGTGAGTCGTGGACAGGGGTACGGTGAGTCGTGGACAGGGGTACGGCGAGTCGTGGACAGGGGGTTCGGTGAGTCGTGGACAGGGGTTGGCGAGTCGTGGACAGGGGGTTCGGTGAGTCGTGGACAGGGGGTCGGCGAGTCGTGGACAGGGGTCGGTGAGTCGTGGACAGGGGTACGGTGAGTCGTGGACAGGGGTTCGGTGAGTCGTGGACAGGGGGTACGGTGAGCGTGGACAGGGGTACGGCGAGTCGTGGACAGGGGTACGGCGAGTCGGGACAGGGGGTACGGTGGCGTGGAAAGGGGGTACGGCGAGTCGTGGAAGGGGGTTCGGTGAGTCGGGAGGGGGTTCGGTGAGTCCTGGCAGGGGCGGGAGTCGTGGACAGGGGGTACGGCGAGTCGTGGACAGGGGGTACGGTGTGGACAGGGGACGGCGAGTCGTGGACAGGGGTTCGGTGAGTCGTGGACAGGGGGTTCGGTGAGTCGTGGCAGGGGGTACGGCGAGTCGTGGACAGGGGGTTCGGTGAGTCGTGGACAGGGGGTACGGCGAGTCGTGGACAGGGGTACGGCGAGTCGTGGACAGGGGGTTCGGTGAGTCGTGGACAGGGGGTTCGGTGAGTCGTGGACAGGGGTTTGGTGAGTCGTGGACAGGGGGTACGGTGAGTCGTGGGCAGGGGGTCGGGGAGTCGTGGACAGGGGGTACGGTGAGTCGTGGACAGGGGGTACGGTGAGTCGTGGACAGGGGGTACGGTGAGTCGTGGACAGGGGGTACGGTGAGTCGTGGACAGGGGGTTCGGTGAGTCGTGGACAGGGGGTACGGTGAGTCGTGGACAGGGGGTTCGGTGAGTCGTGGACAGGGGGTACGGTGAGTCGTGGACAGGGGTACGGTGAGTCGTGGACAGGGGGTCGGTGAGTCGTGGACAGGGGTACGGTGAGTCGTGGACAGGGGTACGGTGAGTCGTGGACAGGGGGTACGGTGAGTCGTGGACAGGGGGTACGGTGAGTCGTGGACAGGGGGTTCGGTGAGTCGTGGACAGGGGGTACGGCGAGTCGTGGCAGGGGGTACGGTGAGTCGTGGGCAGGGGGTACGGTGAGTCGTGGACAGGGGTACGGTGAGTCGTGGACAGGGGGTACGGTGAGTCGTGGGCAGGGGGTACGGTGAGTCGTGGACAGGGGGTTCGGTGAGTCGTGGACAGGGGGTACGGTGAGTCGTGGACAGGGGGTTCGGTGAGTCGTGGGCAGGGGGTTCGGTGAGTCGTGGACAGGGGGTACGGTGAGTCGTGGACAGGGGGTTCGGTGAGTCGTGGACAGGGGGTTCGGTGAGTCGTGGACAGGGAGTACGGTGAGTCGTGGGCAGGGGGTTCGGTGAGTCGTGGACAGGGGGTTCGGTGAGTCGTGGACAGGGGGTACGGTGAGTCGTGGACAGGGGGTTCGGTGAGTCGTGGACAGGGGGTACGGTGAGTCGTGGACAGGGGTTCGGTGAGTCGTGGGCAGGGGTTCGGTGAGTCGTGGGTTCGGTGAGTCGTGGACAGGGGTACGGTGAGTCGTGGACAGGGGTTCGGTGAGTCGTGGACAGGGGTACGGTGAGTCGTGGACAGGGGGTTCGGTGAGTCGTGGGCAGGGGGTTCGGTGAGTCGTGGGCAGGGGGTACGGTGAGTCGTGGACAGGGGGTTCGGTGAGTCGTGGACAGGGGTACGGTGAGTCGTGGACAGGGGGTACGGTGAGTCGTGGGCAGGGGGTACGGTGAGTCGTGGACAGGGGGTTCGGTGAGTCGTGGACAGGGGTTCGGTGAGTCGTGGGCAGGGGGTACGGTGAGTCGTGGACAGGGGGTACGGTGAGTCGTGGACAGGGGGTACGGTGAGTCGTGGGCAGGGGGTACGGCGAGTCGTGGACAGGGGTACGGTGAGTCGTGGGCAGGGGGTACGGCGAGTCGTGGACAGGGGTACGGTGAGCCGTGGACAGGGGGTACGGTGAGTCGTGGGCAGGGGGTACGGTGAGTCGTGGGCAGGGGTACGGCGAGTCGTGGGCAGGGGGTACGGCGAGTCGTGGGCAGGGGGTACGGTGAGTCGTGGACAGGGGGTACGGTGAGCCGTGGACAGGGGGTAGGTGAGTCGTGGGCAGGGGTACGGCGAGTCGTGGACAGGGGGTACGGTGAGCCGTGGACAGGGGGTACGGTGAGTCGTGGGCAGGGGGTACGGTGAGCCGTGGACAGGGGGTACGGTGAGTCGTGGGCAGGGGTACGGCGAGTCGTGGACAGGGGGTACGGTGAGCGTGGACAGGGGGTACGGTGAGTCGTGGGCAGGGGGTACGGCGAGTCGTGGACAGGGGGTACGGTGAGCCGTGGACAGGGGGTACGGTGAGTCGTGGGCAGGGGGTACGGCGAGTCGTGGACAGGGGGTACGGTGAGCCGTGGACAGGGGGTCGGTGAGTCGTGGGTACGGCGAGTCGTGGACAGGGGTACGGTGAGCCGTGGACAGGGGGTACGGTGAGTCGTGGGCAGGGGTACGGCGAGTCGTGGACAGGGGTACGGTGAGCCGTGGACAGGGGGTACGGTGAGCCGTGGGCAGGGTACGGTGAGCGTGGACAGGGGTACGGCGAGTCGTGGACAGGGGGTACGGTGAGCCGTGGGCAGGGTACGGTGAGCCGTGGGCAGGGGGTTCGGTGAGCCGTGCCGAGGTCGATCGGCATTGGTGGGGTCAGTTGATCTTGGCACAATCAATCAGCCATGCCGGGTTTCGGTTAGCCATGGCGGCAAAATCTGTGTGTGTATCCGTGGCGGGCATTTATCCTTGGCGTGCGTGTGTGTGTGTGGTGTGTGTGTGTGTGTCCATGGGGTGTGTGTGTCCGTGGGGTGTGTGTGTATCCGTGGTGTGTGTGTATCCGTGGTGTGTGTGTGTGTGTATCTGTGGTGCGTGTGTGTATCCGTGGTGTGTGTGTGTGTATCCGTGGTGCGTGTGTGTGTATCCGTGGTGTGTGTGTGTGTGTGTATCCGTGTGTGTGTGTGTATCCGTGTGTGTGTGTATCCGTGTGTGTGCTGTGTGTGTGTGTGTACGTATCCGTGTGTGTGTGTGTATCCGTGTGTGTGTGTATCCATGGTGTGTGTGTGTATCCGTGGTGCGTGCGTGTGTGTGTGTATCCGTGGTGTGTGTATCCGTGGCGTGCGTGCGTGTGTGTATCCTGGGCAGGTGTGTCTCCGTATCCGTAGCGAGCTCAGTTATCGGTGGGAGAGGCCATGGAGCTGTAGCCAGGGCTGGGCGGGTCTACGTGGAGTTGGGAGCTCTCCGTGGCGGGCCGAGGTTGCTGCGAAATTATCGGCACCGTGTCGTCACCACCACCGCCACCGCCACCATCGTCACCTTCTGCACACGTGCACACACACAGGGTGTCACCGTCGCCGCCGACATCACCTTCTGCACAGGTACACATGTACACAGGTACGTGGGTGTGCATGTACACATACACGGATGCATAAACACATACACACATGGGTGTCGAGACGCACAGTAACGCATGCACCTTCCATTAGCATGGTTGGCTACGTACGGCGCGTACGTGTGTGCGTGTGCACGCACAGGGACAAAGATCCCCGTGTAGCCTTAACAGACTGTAGGGGCAAGTGCTGTTAGCGAGCACCTATGAAGGCCGGAACGGTACACGAGGGGGTGGGTGGCCAGCACGCACAAGGACACACGCACACGTGGACGAAAATAAAGGCACGAGCACATAATACATCAGACAAAGATCCCCGTGTAGCCTCAACAGACTGTTGGGGCAAGTGCTGTTAGCGAGCAGCACCTGTGGGGGCCAGCACCACGCCCGGCCGTCTTTGTCTCCCCAGTGACAAAATAGACACACCGCTCCGGGCACCCATTTGAAGAGGCTCAAAACCTGTTCAGATAATCGCCGCTGGTGTCGTTGGCCGTGAGCGGGGATCGGGCTATATTGATCCTGCCTCAGCAGTCCGCCTGCTGTATTTTGTCACCTGAAGACGATTGCTCGTGTTGCGATCGAAACGTCGTGATTTTTTATTATTGTAATTATTTTTATTCTATCCACGCGACTATACCGAAAGACCAAGAGCGGCGATTGTTCGTATCGTTTTATTTGTATTTTTAGATTATTTCCCTTCTACGTGACTTTACCGAAAGAACCAAGAAGTATGAATCCCTGAAGTCACCAAAGCTTTGAACTCAACCAAGAGGTAATTTTCCAGCGAGACTGCAGATTTTTTAATGATTTGGTCGTCAAGCGAGGAAGAAAAGCACGCGAAGGGCTCATCCGTTACGTGGCATAAAGTGACGCTTTTACACCCAAAATCAGTATTGAAGCAACATAAACACGTAACATTCAAATAGACATGGTTGATCAATGCATTAACATTTACCATCGTTAACAGGGGAATTGGTCGGTAAAAACACATTGGGCTNTATTTTCGATTTAAAGCTACTGCAGGGATTCATCTTCTTGGTTCTTTCGAAACACGTGACTTTACCGAAAGAACCAAGAAGACATTGGGCTCTATGGAGGCTACTACACCACTATATGCTACACCAGTATACACTACACTATACACTATACACTNCACACACATTGGCCTCTATGGAGCTACTACACCACTATACACTACACAGTATACACTACACTATACACTACACACACATTGGGCTCTATGGAGCTACTACACCACTATATGCTACACAGTACACACTACACTATACACTACACACACATTGGGCTCTATGGAGGCTACTACACCAATACATGCTACACAGTATACACTACACTACACAGTATACACTACACTATACATTATACACTACACACTACACAGTATACACTACACAGTATACACTACACTATACACTACAAACACATTGGGCTCTATGGAGCCTGGCGTTAAGGGATTAGTCGTGAACAGGGTGGTCGTTAAGAGGAGTTTCGACTGTACACGTTTTATTATTTTATATTTATAGAGCGGCTTTGTTTAAAATGCTCTATAGATATACTTTCACACACCGTGCACACACACACATGACACACCCTTCCCCGCACCTCCGATTAGCACGGTTGGCTATGTATGGTGCGAAAGAAGTTCAACATACATACATGTACGCGTGCGCGCGCCCACACACACACGTGTGATAAGCCAGCTGTGGATTTTCTCAGACCGCAGTAGAAATTTAATGATTGCCAAGCCACGGCATGAGAGGTCGTTACGAGCAATATAACAGAGGTTACGATCGAAGTATCGGAGGGATATCGATAAATATATCGGATAAATAATGATCAATATCACAGAGAGATGATCATTATAACAGAGATACAGATAAATATATCATCATCAATACATCAAAGAGATAACGATCAATCGATCGCAGAGATAAGAAGAGTGCGTCTAGGTGAACTTTGCTGATGTGTGCTCGCGCGCACTCACGCAGGCTCACACACGCAGGCTCACACACGCAGGCTCACGCACGCAGGCTCCGACGCAGGCTCGCACCAACACACGCAGGCTCACACACGCTCGCTCACACACGCTCGCTCCAACACACGCAGGCTCACACACGCACTCCTCGCTCCAACAACGAACACAGCAGGCTCACACACGCAGGTCACACACGCTCGAACACACGCATCACCACGCTCGCTCAGGCTCACACACACACACGCTCGCTCACACACACACACGCAGGCTCACACACACACACGCAGGCTCACACACACCCCCTGGGTCACACACGAACACAGTTGTCACAGTGTCGCACTGACAATCGAACGCTGCTCACTGTGTCACACACACAGTGTCACACACACAGTGTCACACACACACACCCTGTGTCACACACACACACACACCCTCACTGTGTCACACACACACAGTGTCACACACACAGTGTCACACACACACAGTGTCACACACACACAGTGTCACACACACACAGTGTCACACACACACAGTGGCACACACACACACACCCTGTGTCACACACACACCCTGTGTCACACACACACACACCCCGCTCACTATGCACACACACACGCACCGTGCCACACACACACACACACTGCTCAATCTCACGCACACTGCTTACTTGCTGGCTATGGTTAGGAGCCTGCGGATGACTGTGGTGGGGGTAAACACACGGGCTGCGTGACTACAGGCGGCCGCTCTCCTGAGGAGGACACAGACAACAGAGACACAAACAGAAGATCCCCCAAATCGCCTTCTTACTGACATGTGGGCCCGGTGCCCTTAGCGAGAAGCACCTACGAAGGCCGAGACGGCGCCCCACCTCTGCGTGGGCGACGTGGCCAGCACGACGCCCGGCCGCCTTTGTCTCCCCAATGCTAATGCTCGAAATGTTTTACGCAAACACGGCACCAGGTACTCATTTGAGGCCGAGCCGACCTAGGGGAGCGGGCCCAGGAACCAGTTTCAGATTCTCATCGCTGACGATCGCGGAGAGTGGGAACTGAACTCGGGTTGCGGGGCGCGCTAACCGCTGCGCCACCGCTCCTCGCTAGACTCATCGACAGACGCACACGCGCACACAGACACACACACACNGGCACATACACACAGGTGCACATGCACACACGCACACACAGATGCACATGAACACACAGGGACACCACACATGAACACGTATATACACAGGCAAGCATGTTCAGGATACACACCCCACTCACGCACGCACCAACAAAGGTACACCCCTTATGCGCGCACAGTAGTACACACACATCATGTAAGCACATGCACGCACAGGTACACACACACGCACGCACGCACGCATGTACACAGTAGGACACGTATATACACAGGCCCAGGTAAACAACTCATGCACGCACCCACACAGGCACACACAGACACGCACACGGTGGTACACATACACAGGGCCGGACACAAACACACACACGCACGCTCAAATAACGATGTTCCAGGGCAGCCACCCCATTCGCCCTGGTCACACCGGCGCGTGTGTAATAAGGGATGTCCGAGATGAGGACCCTATTCGGAAATAAATAGATGAACACGTAAATATCCACACTCACCGGGTCCCTAGCGACTTCCTCGAGAGTTGGAACAGCACGCTCGGGTCTCATTGGGGGGGGGGGGGGGNAGCTAACTAACACGAGGGTGGGGGGCGGGGCAGGGCGGAGCGGGCGGCGCGCCCAATCGGATTTGAGCGTGGAGCGCAGTTCAAAATCGGATTGGTCGATGGAAAAACTAAACGGAGACGGGGCGGTGGGGGGGAGGGAACCGAAGAGGGGGTTGGTGGAGAGCAGAGGTCGCAAATGGGTTTTGATTCCTTACCCGTACCCGGCCGCACCAGGATCGCAAACGGGTACCCGTACCCTACCCGATACCCGGCTACCTGTACCCGGCCGGGTATCGGGTAGGGAACGGGTACCCGATTGCGACCTCTGGGATGAAGCCATGTTGCAGGCGCGGATGGGTTGATTCTAGGAACTTGAATTGTGAGAGAGACAAGACGTTGGGAAATGAGTGACAAACGGTTACTCACCAGTGACTCACGGCCTACCCGTACCCGGCCGCACCAGGGTCGCAAACGGCTACCCGTACCGTACCCGGCCGGGTACGGGTAGCCGGTATCGGGTAGGGTACGGGTATCGGGTACCCGGTTGCGACCTCTGGTGGAGAGTCGTGGAAAGTTCGGGAGAGGATGAGGGAGAGAATACACGGGGTGGATAGAAGGATGGGGGTAGGGGGGGGGATTCGGAGTGCCGGCTGTGTGGAAGACGGAATCAAGGCGAGGTTCAAGATTCATCCGGCTGGAATTTCTTCGCACCAGCGACTGATATTGACCGTTCCATGGTGCGTGCGTGAATGGCATGCGTGCATATTGAAAACATTTTTGTTTAAGTGCTTTGTTCACCTCCCCTATACTTTGCGCTACAATCGTGCTTCTGTACCGTTTCGCGTTGTAACATTGTGAGCACGTGACCCATACTGGACATCTGAGTATACACGAACTTTATAGCCCACTGCATTCCCTCCGTACGAATGCATATTCTGAAGTGGTGCATGCGTGCGTACACATGTACACGTGTGGACGTGTGGCCGTGCGTTGGTTTGCACGTGCATGCCTGCCATTCGTATAGTCAGGTCTGGGGCGTGGTGCTGGCCACCCACCCCTCGTGATGCCGTGCCAGGCCTTCGTAGGTGCTACTCGCTAGCAGCACTTGCCCAACAGTGAAGGCTACAAGGGGGACCTTTGCTTTTGTTCGTCAGTCAGTTAGCAACGCTCACAAAAAACCGAGTGTCGGAGCGGCGGGCAGCTAAAACGCAGTGAGTTGGCAGTGCAGGAGGGGGGGGGGGGCACAGGTGGTGCATCTGCCAGCCATCTCAGTCAGCCAACCTATCATGGTACCTCGTCTAACGGTGCACCTAGCCTGGCACTAGCACCGTGGTGACGCCACCGCAGCTTAGTCGCAAACGCCGATTGTTGTTGTTGTTTGATTGCACGTGTATAAGGATGTTTACCCGCGCGTCCGTGAATGTGAAAGCACGTGTACATGTGTATGCACATGCACCACTTGCATGCGAGTGTGCATGTGTGTGTGTGTAAAGACGCGTGTCCCTGCATGCCCAGCCACCACATGCCCATGCAGCTTGTTTGTTCGGATAGAGGGGGCTAAATGGGCGTGGCACGGGCTAGAGACGAGATGGACTGCTGCGGTACATGAGTGGGGACTTGGCGATGACCGGTACCAGTGGTGTCAAGATCAGCCTCTGTGGAGGAGGCTCGTGAACGACGCTGCTGCTACTGGGAGTTGGAGCGGTCGCCCTCCAGCAACAACGGAGGGCGGAGGAGCGACGCTCACAACAACGAGCGGAGCGCCGGGCGGCTAAAACGCAGCGAGTTAGCACAGTAAGGAGCACAGGTGGTGGATCTGCCAGTCATCTCAGTCAGTCAACCCATGTCACATGACCTCCTGCCGGTAAGCTTTCCACACCTGCACGTGGCCTCATGGTGCACAATCACTGTGGTCATGTCGGCACCGCTCAGTGGCGAACGGCAGTTGCTGTGCATGTATCTGCATAGGTACATTTGTGCACGTGTGTGCATACGTGTGTGCATACGTGTGTGTACGCGTGTGTGGGTGTACACGCGTGTGCATACCGTGTGTGTGTATGCGCGTGTACGCATGTGTGCGTGAGTGTGTGTACACCGTGTGAGTGTGTGTACACGCGCGTGAGTGTGTGTACACGCGTGTGTGTGTACACGCGCGTGTGTGTACACGCGTGTGGTGTGTGTATACGCGCGCGTGAGTCTGTGTACACGCGCGTGTGTGTGTACACGCGCGTGGGCGTACCGTGTGAATCGAGGTCGTCGCTGGTGGGACGCCGCCACCGTCCGTGAACTCGTGGGGGGGTCCGGCTTGCAGTGTCCGCAGCAGCAGTTGCAGCAGCAGCACAGGCAGCAGCAGCAGTAGCAGCCGGTGAGGATCCACACACCACGAAGCAGCCTGGGGAGACGCGGGGGAGACGCGGGGGGGGGGGGGAGAGATAGAGGGAGCGAGAGACACGGAGGGGGTCACAGGGGAGACACGGTGGGAGACAGAATCAGGATATTTATTCCCGACTGGAGGAATCCGATGACCTATAAACCTCTTTCACAGACGTGTAAGCCGGGGCCGTTTGGAGGGGCACGGAAAAAGAACGTCAACGACAACAGAAATGACACAAACACGATGGGAGTACAAAGTAGAATAAAAGGTACACAAATGACCCAAACACAAAACAACATCAACTAAACCATCCCCCCATCCTTCCAGGCAAAGCCCACTCACAAGCAACCTGGCCACAAATGCTATCTCACAAAAAGTGGCCCAGTTTTTTGGACATTCATAGCACCAACGCAAGACGCGGGGTGAGAGCATTCCAAACGATTAGGGTCATAGGAAGCGTCATCATCAGCCATGGCCGATCCACTGCTGGATGAAGGCTTCCCAAAGTCGTTGCCAGCGTCTAAAGTTCTGCAGGGAAGACGGCAGCAAGCGAGCTCAGCTTACCCATTGCCTGCCATGACATTACAGATTCCAATTCCTGACCTTACACGAGCACGGGCTATGCGCTTAACCCTCACATGACCTAAGCCTGACCAATACGAAGCCTCGTTGTACGTGTGTTGAACTTTTTTCGCACCATACGTGGCCAACCGTGCTAATCGGAGGTGTACTGTTGAGTCTATGGCAGTGTTGAGTCTATGGGCAGTGTTAGTCTATGAGCAGTGTTGAGTCTATGAGCAGTGTTAGTCTATGAGCAGTTTTAGTCTATGGCAGTTTTAGTCTATGGGCAGTTTTAGTCTACGGGCAGTGTTAGTCTATGGGCAGTGTTAGTCTATGGGCAGTGTTGAGTCTATGGGTAGTTTAGTCTATGGGCAGTGTTAGTCTATGGGCAGTGTTAGTCTATGGGCAGTGTTAGTCTATGGCAGTGTTAGTCTATGGGCAGTGTTGAGTCTATGGGCAGTGTTGAGTCTATGGGCAGTGTTGAGTCTATGGGCAGTGTTGAGTCTATAGGCAGTGTTGAGTCTATGGGCAGTGTTAGTCTATGGGCAGTGTTGAGTCTATGGCAGTGTTTAGTCTATGGCAGTGTTGAGTCTATGGGCAGTGTTAGTCTATGGGCAGTGTTGAGTCTATGGGCAGTGTTGAGTCTATGGGCAGTGTTAGTCTATGGGCAATTTTAGTCTATGGCAGTGTTGAGTCTATGGGCAGTGTTGAGTCTATGGGCAGTTTAGTCTATGGGCAGTGTTAGTCTATGGACAGTGTTAGTCTATGGCAGTGTTAGTCTATGGGCAGTGTTGAGTCTATGGGCAGTGTTAGTCTATGGCAGTGTTGAGTCTATGGGCAGTGTTGAGTCTATGGGCAGTGTTGAGTCTATAGGCAGTGTTGAGTCTATGGGCAGTGTTAATCTATGGGCAGTGTTGAGTCTATGGGCAGTGTTGAGTCTATGGGCAGTGTTGAGTCTATGGGCAGTGTTAGTCTATGGGCAGTGTTGTGAGTCTATGGGCAGTGTTGAGTCTATGGGCAGTGTTAGTCTATGGGCAATGTTAGTCTATGGGCAGTGTTGAGTCTATGGGCAGTGTTAGTCTATGGGTAGTGTTGAGTCTATGGGTAGTGTTGAGTCTATGGGCAGTGTTAGTCTATGGTAGTGTTGAGTCTATGGGCAGTGTTGAGTCTACGGGCAGTGTTGAGTCTATGGCAGTGTTAGTCTATGGGTAGTGTTAGTCTATGGGCAGTGTTGAGTCTATGGGTAGTGTTAGTCTACGGGCAGTGTTAGTCTACGGGCAGTGTTGAGTCTATGGGCAGTGTTAGTCTATGGTAGTGTTAGTCTATGGGCAGTGTTGAGTCTATGGGTAGTGTTAGTCTATGGGCAGTGTTGAGTCTACGGGCAGTGTTAGTCTATGGCAGTGTTAGTCTATGGGCAGTGTTGAGTCTATGGGCAGTGTTAGTCTATGGGTAGTGTTAGTCTATGGGTAGTGTTAGTCTATGGGTAGTGTTAGTCTATGGGCAGTGTAGTCTATGGGCAGTGTTAGTCTATGGGCAGTGTTAGTCTATGGGTAGTGTTAGTCTATGGGTAGTGTTAGTCTATGGGCAGTGTTAGTCTATGGGTAGTGTTAGTCTATGGGCAGTGTTAGTCTATGGGTAGTGTTAGTCTATGGGAAGTGTTAGTCTATGGGTAGTGTTAGTCTATGGTGTTAGTCTATGGNAGTGTTAGTCTATGGGCAGTGTTAGTCTATGGGCAGTGTTAGTCTATGGGCAGTGTTGAGTCTATGGGTAGTGTTGAGTCTATGGGCAGTGTTAGTCTATGGGCAGTGTTAGTCTATGGGCAGTGTTAGTCTATGGGCAGTGTTAGTCTATGGGCAGTGTTAGTCTATGGGCAGTGTTGAGTCTATGGGCAGTGTTGAGTCTATGGAAGTATGTATGTTGAACGTCTTTACCATCGTCCTTAGCCAACCATGCTAATCAGGTGTGGGGAAAGGACAACAAGAAGGCGCTTCACTCCGTGCATGTCTCTGCAGGTCTCTGTGCGAGTCTCTGGGTCTCTGCGTGTCTCTGCAGGTCTCTATGCGTGTCTCTGGGTCTCTGCGGTTCTCTGAGGGTCTCTGAGGGTCTCTGAGGGTCTCTGAGGGTCTCTGAGGGTCTCTGGGTCTCTGGGTCTCTGCGTGTCTCTGCAGTTCTCTGCGTGTCTCTGCAGTTCTCTGCGTGTCTCTGCAGTTCTCTGAGGGTCTTTTAGGGTCTCTATGCGTGTCTCTGCGGTTCTCTGAGGGTCTCTGAGGGTCTCTGAGGGTCTCTGAGGGTCTCTGAGGGTCTCTGCATGTCTCTGGGCGTGTCTCTGGGTCTCTGTGTGTCTCTGGGTCTCTGCGGGTCTCTGGGCATGTCTCTGCTAATCTAGGGGTCTGTCTGGCAGTCCAATAAAGAAATTAAATAGGCCGTTTCCTTGATTATTTCTGGAACACAGTCAGGGTTCAAATGTTCACTCCCAACACGGCGTTGCGGGGTGTTCAGGCCCATTTACACCACCGAGTCAAACCTCACCGTCACGCAGACGCCGAAACAAACCCTCGCCAAACAAAGAGGGAGTGGGTGGCCAACACCACGCCCGGCCGCACTTTCCTCCCCAGTGGCGACGTTTACACACCGCACCAGCTACTCATCCGAGGCCGAGTCGACCTGGGGGAGGCCTCAGGACCATTTCAGATCATCGTCACCGGCGTTGGCCGCGAGTGGGAATCGAACCCGGCTCTGCAGGGTTCGCAACGCAGCGCAGCCGATACGCACGCCACCGCACCCCGACCCCGACCCCGACCCCTGAGCAGCACGCCGATCCCTACGCCACCGCACCCCGACCCCGACCCCGACCCCTGAGCAGCACGCCGATCCCTACGCCACCACACCCCGACCCCCGACCCCTGAGCAGCACGCCGATCCCTACGCCACCGCACCCCGACCCCCGACCCCTGAGCAGCACGCAGGATCCCTACTCCACCGCACCCCGACCCCCGACCCCTGAGCAGCACGCCGATCCCTACGCCACCGCACCCCGACCCCGACCCCTGAGCAGCACGCCGATCCCTACGCCACCGCACCCCGACCCCGACCCCTGAGCAGCACGCCGATCCCTACGCCACCGCACCCCGACCCCCGACCCCTGAGCAGCACGCCGATCCCTACGCCACCGCACCCCGACCCCGACCCCTGAGCAGCACGCCGATCCCTACGCCACCCCGACCCCGACCACGACAACCCACTGAGCAGCGCGGTCGAGGTATGGTCGACGGACAACCCTGACGCCCGTCAAGCATGCCGTCACCCCTCGCCGCCCACCCCCGCCCCCCTGCCCCCCCCCCCCGGTGCCCGCACCTTGACCCAGGGGCTGGAGAGCACGAAGTACGTGTTGACGTTCTCCTCCCCGAACTGCTCCGCGATGTAGAGGCCCAGCGAGCCGTATTGATCGTAGACGCTCCTCTTCGTGGGGTCCGACAGGATGCAGTTGGCGCTGTTGATCTCCTGGAACTTCTCCGACGCGGTGGGGTCATCCGGATTCTTGTCCGGGTGGTACTTCAGCGCCAGCTTCCTGGAAACGGGCGGGCGGGGTCGGTGGCGGAGGTCGGAGGCGAGGGGGGGGTGGGGGGCACGGTCAGGGCGGATGGTTGCGGCTGTGGCTGGGTCAGAGGTCGCACCCGGGTACCCGATACCTATACCCTACCCGATACCGGCTACCTGGTGCGGCCGGGTACGGGTAGGCCCTGAGTCACTGGTGAGTCACCGTTTGTCACTCATTTCCCAACGTCTTGTCTCTTCTCACATTTCAAGTTCCTAGAATCAACCCACCCGCGCCTGCAACATGGCTTCATCCCAGAGGTCGCAATCGGGTACCCGTACCCGTACCCTACCCATACCCGGCCGGGTACGGGTAGCCGGGTATCTGGTAGGGTACGGGTACCCGATTGCGACCCTGGTGCGGCCGGGTACGGGTAAGGAATCAAAACCCGTTTGCGACCTCTGGGCTGGGATACACGTGTCCCGGTGTAACCGTCTCCCGCGCGCCTGCCCCGTGTCCCGTGTGTCCCGATGCCCCGCTGGTGCCCCGGCGTGTCTGCCCTCGCGTCCCCCCGAAGTTGCGTGTGGCCCCCCGCCCCTCCCCCGTGCACCTGTACGCCTTCTTGATGTCGTCGGGAGTGGCGCCCTTGCGCAGGCCCAGCATGAGGTAGAGGCTCTCGCCGGACGTGGACATGGAGCGCTGGCGCCCGTCGGCCCCCGGGGGACCCCGCGTGGGGCCGCCATGCACGCAGCCTGCACGCGCGGCGCACGCACACACGGAGGCAAGCGCCGTTAGCGAGTAGCACCTACGAAGGCCGGCACGGCGCACGAGGTGGCGGGGTGGGTGGCCAACAACAACACAACAACTGGATGATGTTGCACGTAGACTCGTCACGAGTGCTTGAACCAGGTGAGAGAACGCAAGAGTGAGACCAGGATGAGTCGCCGTGGGTGACTAGGAGATGTTAACTACCTCGCCTGGTATGCAGGAGGTCGTGGGTCTGACCCCAACCCTGATGCCTGCTGCTGTATAGTTAGAGTTTGTGTGTCTCTCTCATCATCACCAGTGGCTAGGAGATGTTAACTACCTCGCCTGGTATGCAGGAGGTCGTGGGTTGACCCCAACCCTGATGCCTGCTGCTGTATAGTTAGAGTTTGTGTGTCTCTCTCATCATCATCACCAGTGGCTAGGAGATGTTAACTACCTCTCCTGGTATGCAGGAGGTCATGGGTTGACCCCAACCCTGATGCTGTATATTTAGAGTTTGTGTGTCTCTCATCATCATCATCACCAGTGGCTAGGAGATGTTAACTACCTCGCCTGGTATGCAGGAGGTCGTGGGTCTGACCCCAACCCTGATGCTGTATATTTAGAGTTTGTGTGTCTCTCTCATCATCACCAGTGGCTAGGAGATGTTAACTACCTCGCCTGGTATGCAGGAGGTCATGGATCTGACCCCAACCCTGATGCCTGCTGCTGCATATTTAGTGTTTGTGTGTCTCTCTCATCATCACCAGTGGCTAGGAGATGTTAACTACCTCGCCTGGTATGCAGGAGGTCATGGGTTGACCCCAACCCTGATGCTGTATATTTAGAGTTTGTGTGTCTCTCTCATCATCACCAGTGGCTAGGAGATGTTAACTACCTCGCCTGGTATGCAGGAGGTCGTGGGTCTGACCCCAACCCTGATGCTGTATATTTAGAGTTTGTGTGTCTCTCTCATCATCACCAGTGGCTAGGAGATGTTAACTACCTCGCCTGGTATGCAGGAGGTCATGGATCTGACCCCAACCCTGATGCCTGCTGCTGTATATTTAGAGTTTGTGTGTCTCTCTCATCATCACCAGTGGCTAGGAGATGTTAACTACCTCGCCTGGCATGCAGGAGGTCATGGATCTGACCCCAACCCTGATGCCTGCTGCTGTATATTTAGAGTTTGTGTGTCTCTCATCATCATCATCACCAGTGGCTAGGAGATGTTAACTACCTCGCCTGGTATGCAGGAGGTCATGGTCTGACCCCAACCCTGATGCTGTATATTTAGAGTTTGTGTGTCTCTCATCATCATCATCACCAGTGGCTAGGAGATGTTAACTACCTCGCCTGGTATGCAGGAGGTCGTGGGTCTGACCCCAACCTGATGCTGTATATTTAGAGTTTGTGTGTCTCTCTCATCATCACCAGTGGCTAGGAGATGTTAACTACCTCGCCTGGCATGCAGGAGGTCATGGATTGACCCCAACCCTGATGCCTGCTGCTGTATATTTAGAGTTTGTGTGTCTCTCATCATCATCATCACCAGTGGCTAGGAGATGTTAACTACCTCGCCTGGTATGCAGGAGGTCATGGGTCTGACCCCAACCCTGATGCTGTATATTTAGAGTTTGTGTGTCTCTCTCATCATCATCACCAGTGGCTAGGAGATGTTAACTACCTCGCCTGGTATGCAGGAGGTCACGGGTCTGACCCCAACCCTGATGCCTGCTGCTGTATATTTAGAGTTTGTGTGTCTCTCTCATCATCACCAGTGGCTAGGAGATGTTAACTACCTCGCCTGGTATGCAGGAGGTCATGGGTCTGACCCCAACCCTGATGCCTGCTGCTGTATATTTAGAGTTTGTGTCTCTCTCACATCATCATCACCAGTGGCTAGGAGATGTTAACTACCTCGCCTGGTATGCAGGAGGTCATGGGTCTGACCCCAACCCTGATGCCTGCTGCTGTATATTTAGAGTTTGTGTGTCTCTCTCTCTCTCTCACCNGTGGCTAGGAGATGTTAACTACCTCGCCTGGTATGCAGGAGGTCATGGGTCTGACCCCAACCCTGATGCCTACTGCTGTATATTTAGAGTTTGTGTGTCTCTCTCATCATCACCAGTGGCTAGGAGATGTTAACTACCTCACCTGGTATGCAGGAGGTCGTGGGTCTGACCCCAAACCTGATGCCTGCTGCTGTATATTTAGAGTTTGTGTGTCTCTCTCATCATCACCAGTGGCTAGGAGATGTTAACTACCTCGCCTGGTATGCAGGAGGTCACGGGTCTGACCCCAACCCTGATGCCTGCTGCTGTATATTTAGAGTTTGTGTCTCTCTCTCATCATCACCAGTGGCTAGGAGATGTTAACTACCTCGCCTGGTATGCAGGAGGTCATGGGTCTGACCCCAACCCTGACGCCTGCTGCTGTATATTTAGAGTTTGTGTGTCTCTCATCATCATCATCACCAGTGGCTAGGAGATGTTAACTACCTCACCTGGTATGCAGGAGGTCATGGGTCTGACCCCAACCCTGATGCTGTATATTTAGAGTTTGTGTGTCTCTCTCATCATCACCAGTGGCTAGGAGATGTTAACTACCTCGCCTGGTATGCAGGAGGTCATGGGTCTGACCCCAACCCTGATGCCGACTGCTGTATATTTAGAGTTTGTGTGTCTCTCTCATCATCACCAGTGGCTAGGAGATGTTAACTACCTCGCCTGGTATGCAGGAGGTCATGGGTCTGACCCCAACCCTGATGCCTACTGCTGTATATTTAGAGTTTGTGTGTCTCTCTCATCATCACCAGTGGCTAGGAGATGTTAACTACCTCACCTGGTATGCAGGAGGTCGTGGGTCTGACCCCAAACCTGATGCTGTATATTTAGAGTTTGTGTGTCTCTCTCATCATCACCAGTGGCTAGGAGATGTTAACTACCTCGCCTGGTATGCAGGAGGTCACGGGTCTGACCCCAACCCTGATGCCTGCTGCTGTATATTTAGAGTTGTGTCTCTCTCTCATCATCACCAGTGGCTAGGAGATGTTAACTACCTCGCCTGGTATGCAGGAGGTCATGGGTCTGACCCCAACCCTGACGCCTGCTGCTGTATATTTAGAGTTTGTGTGTCTCTCTCATCATCACCAGTGGCTAGGAGATGTTAACTACCTCACCTGGTATGCAGGAGGTCATGGGTCTGACCCCAACCCTGATGCCTGCTGCTGTATATTTAGAGTTTGTGTGTCTCTCTCATCATCACCAGTGGCTAGGAGATGTTAACTACCTCGCCTGGTATGCAGGAGGTCATGGGTCTGACCCAACCCTGATGCTGTATATTTAGAGTTTGTGTGTCTCTCTCATCATCATCACCAGTGGCTAGGAGATGTTAACTACCTCGCCTGGTATGCAGGAGGTCATGGGTCTGACCCCAACCCTGATGCCTACTGCTGTATATTTAGAGTTTGCGTGTCTCTCTCATCATCATCATCACNGTGGCTAGGAGATGTTAACTACCTCGCCTGGTCTACAGGAGGTCGTGGTTCGATCCCAACCCTGACGCCTGCTGCTGTATATTTGGAGTTTGTGTCTCTCTCTTCATCATCATCACGGTGGCTAGGAGATGTTAACTACCTTGCCTGGTATGCAGGAGGTCGTGGTCTGACCCTGACCCTGCTGCTGTATATTTAGAGTTTTCGTGTCTCCCCACATCATCATCACCAGTGGCTCGGCGATATTAACTACCTCGCCTGGTATGCAGGAGGTCGTGGGTTCGATCCCAACCCTGACGCCTGCTGCTGTATATTTGGAGTTTTCGTGTCTCTCTCAGCATCATCATCATCACGGTGGCTACACNGNGAGATGTTATCTGCATCGCCTGCTATGCAGGAGGTCGTAGGTTCGATCACGACCCTGACGCCTGCTGCTGTATATTTGTAGTTTGCGTGTTCTCTCCCTCTCATCATCACGGTGGCTAGGAGATGTTAACTCCCTCGCCGGGTCTACAGGAGGTCGTGGGTTCGATCCCGACCCTGACGCCTGCTGCTGTGTATTTGTAGTTTGCAGTGTCTATCTCTCTCTCTCCCGTGGTGGCGTGGATTTTTCTGCGGGTCTTCTGGTTCTCCCCTCCACATTCGTAAAGAGTCAAGATCACACGCTTAGAGTACTTGGCTCCAGCTGTACGATGACAAGCCACTTGGTTGAGCTATCATTTGTGGCCAGGTCACTTCTGAGAAAGAGCTCAGTGGAGGCTTACCTGGTCAAATACAAAAACTGTTTAAGTTTAGTCCCATTTCACATGAGTGACCCGGCTCACCAAATTGACAAACACAAGTGCACCTTTCCAGTACATGTAAATATTTAGACCAATTTAAACGGAGATACGTGCCCTCTCAAGTACCCACTTGGGTACTGTAGACTCAGGAGTACACGGTCAACTACAAAGACACACGCACTCATTTACACACTCTAATACACACACACTCATTTACACACTCTAATATACATACACTCATTTACACACTCTAATATACACACACTCATTTACACACTCTAATACACACACACACTCATTTACACACTCTAATATACACACACACACTGAAGTGCGCACTCAATTACAAAGATTTGCCTTCAACAACAGATTGTGGGGGCCAGTGCCGTTAGCAACAAAGCAAAGACAAATATCCCCATTATAGCCTTAACAGACTGTAGGGGCAAGTGCTGTTAGCGAGCACCTATGAAGGCTGCCGGCACGGCACACGAGGGGTGGGTGGCCAGCAACATCGCCCGGCCGCCTTTGTCTCCCCAGTGGCGATGTGTACACACCGCATCAGGTACTCATTTGAGTCGAGTCGACCTAGGGGAGGCCCAGGACAGGTTCAGATGATCGTCACTGGTGTTGGCCTTGAGCGGGAATCGAACTCGGGTCGCCGGGTTCGTAGCGCAGCGCGCTAACCACTACACTACCGCTCACCACCCTCACACACGCACTCAAGTTTACATTCACGTGTACAAACATTCGAATGCAGAATGTAGCACACTTGCACATAAGAGCCAGCACAAGCCACCCCCTCCCTCCTTAGACAGCCCCACCCACTGAACCATGGACCCTCTGAATGCAGGTAGTCCTTGCCTTACGAACACCCCCACTCACGAACACCCCACGTACGAACACCCCCACTTACGAACACCCCCACTTACGAACACCCCACGTACGAACACCCCGACTGGATTTTTCTCCGGGTCTTACGGTTTTTCCCACCTCCGCTTTTCAGAATCAACAACGCGCGTTTTAAGAGCACGTGGCGGCTAGAAATGTCCACGCGACAAGCCACTTCCCCGTTGAGCTGTCAATTGTGGCACGGGTCCGTGGGCCTTACCGAGTGAAATTGAAACAGCTAATTTAAAAAATGGTTTAAAACACTCATTCAAAGGACAATAACGCACCTTAATACATATCTAGGACCGCAGAGTTTGGGCAATCGGTGGCACCAATCCGTTTCCCTCTTCCAGAGCGAGTGAATACCGTGTAACGGGAGGCGCGATAGAAGTTGAAATAGCTATTATTATATCACCTGTGCGGTCGTACGCAAGAAAGTGAATCCTTTGACCGGCCCTCCGTCACGAGTTAAGGATTGCCCTGGCGCGAGCACTCTGACTGAGCAGAGGCTGAAGGTCAGTCGGGAAATGGTACCAGGGCACCAAGAGAACGAGGAATTTGGGCAAACACCAGTTGCGCGCGCGTACCAATACGCGTGCGAGCACGTAGCAATACGCGTGCGAGCACACGTACTATACGCGCGTACCCATAATAATATGCAAGTAGAAATACACGCGTAGGCACATACCACACGAGTGCGCACACGTACTAATACGTGTACACGGACCACACGCGCGCACACGCGTCGTAACACGCGTGGACACAGACCCCGCGCATGTGCACATACCAATAAGCGTGCATAGACACGGCACGCACACGCCACAACACAACTCCTCACGTTAAATTTCGATTAAAAGCTTTCGTGACTGCAGGGATTCATCTTCTTGGTCTTTCGGTAAAGTCACGTAGAATGGAAATAAGAAAATAATTAAAATAAAACATCATAAAGTCTGAAAGACTGTCTTCTCGACAGCCCTGTTCTTCACCTGAGGACGCTGCTTGCGTTGTGGCCGAAACGTCGTGAGAATTATTTCATTATGTTTTATTTTTAAATCTTTATATTAAGTTCGCTTGCTTGCTTGCTTGCGTGCTTGCTTGCTTACGACCGTGCAAATCTTTCGGTCGTTTTTTAACCACTTCCCGTGATCCAATCGAGCTGACATTTTGCACACAGACTCGTTGTGCGAGACAATTAATGTTCCAAAATTTTACACTGTTTAGGGAAAACAAATTAAATATTTAATTACCAATTGCTTAATACTGGCAGACAATCATCTGACCCATAGGTGGCAGCCATCTCAAGCCAGAGGACGAGAGGACTCTAGCCACCACGCATATAAAGGATTTAGAGTGAAAAACTTTGTTTTTACTGATTATACTTATTATTATTTTATTAACTCCTCGCGTGTACGTGAACAAAGACGGTCACTGCATCGCGCACTTTCTGCGGCCGTCTGGAACGTTCTTCCTTCCGATATTCGGAAGCCGCTGGGAGCCGCACGACTTTTAAACGATCTACATCAGTGGTTCTTAGCCTTTGCCGCAGCCTTGCACCCCTTTGGTTCTCAATCGTAATAAACGCAGAGGGTTTGTTGAAACAAGGAAAGTTGGAAGTTAACGTGCGCGTGCTCAATCTGTGTTTCGATTATTTATTTACTTTCTAAAACAAATCTGGCCGCGTCTCGCACTCCCAGAAAGGGCATCTCGCACCTCCAGAGGGCGAGTGCACCCCAGGTCAAGAACCACTGATCGAGATTGACAAAAAACATTCATTGAGAACTGCTTGTTGCATATGCTTGGTTCTTTCGGTAAAGTGACGTAGAAAGAAAAAAGATTTAAAAAATTAACCCGTAAAAACAAAGTTTTTCACTAGAAACCTTTATATGCGTGGCGGCTAGAGTCCTCTCGTCCTCTGGCTTGAGATGGCTGCCACCTATGGGTCAGATGATTGCATGCACCATTAAGCAATTGGTAATTAAATATAATTTATTTTTTCCTAAAAAGTGTAAAATTTTGGAAAAAAAAATTCACGAAAATAAATTGTCACGCACAACGAGTCTGTGTGCAAAATGTCAGCTCGATTGGATCACGGAAGTGGGTTAAAAAACGACCGAAAGCAAGCAAGCAAGTGAACTTAATATAAAGGATTTAAAAATAAATAAGAATTGTGATTTTACTTTATTTTTTATCTTTAATTTTTTTTCTTTACCTACGTGACTTTACCGAAAGAACCAAGAATATGGATCCTTGCAGTCACGAACACTTCAAATCGAGAATGAACAGCTTGTTGTGTTACCGTTTGTTGTCACACCCCCCCCACGCACCTCCAATGAACACGGCTGGCTACGTAGGGCGCGAAAGAAGTTCGACACAGTCACACCTCGGTAGACGACCGCTTTGGAATACGACGAATTTGGGACACGTCGTGTTTTGACGAGAGAGAAAATGTCTTGGGATACGACGTCTTGCTTGGGATACGACGTCTTGCTTGGGATACGACGCGCTTGCTAGGGATACGACGTCTTGCTTGGGATACGACGCGCTTGGGATACGACGCCTTGCTTGGGATACGACGCCTTGCTTGGGATACGACGTCTTGCTTGGGATACGACGTCTCGCTTGGGATACGACGTCTTGCTTGGGATACGACGTCTGCTAGGGATACGACGTCTTGCTTGGGATACGACGTCTTGCTTGGGATACGACGCCTTGCTTGGGATACGACGTCTTGCTTGGGATACGACGTCTTGCTTGGGATACGACGTCTTGCTAGGGATACGACGTCTTGCTTGGGATACGACGTCTTGCTTGGGATACGACGCGCTTGGGATACGACGCTTGCTTGGGATACGACGCCTTGCTTGGGATACGACGACGTCTTGCTTGGGATACGACGCCTTGCTTGGGATACGACGCCTNGCTTGGGATACGACGCCTTGCTTGGGATACGACGTCTTGCTTGGGATACGACGTCTTGCTTGGGATACGACGTCTTGCTTGGGATACGACGCCTTGCTTGGGATACGACGCCTTGCGCTTGGGATACGACGTCTTGCTTGGGATACGACGTCTTGCTTGGGATACGACGTCTTGCTTGAGATACGATGTCTTGCTTGGGTACGACGCCTTGCTTGGGATACGACGCCTTGCTTGGGATACGACGTCTTGCTTGGGATACGACGCCTTGCTTGGGATACGACGCCTTGCTTGGGATACGACGTCTTGCTTGGGATACGACGTCTTGCTTGGGATACGACGCCTTGCTTGGGATACGACGCCTTGCTTGGGATACGACGCCTTGCTTGGGATACGACATCTTGCTTGGGATACGACGTCTTGCTTGGGATACGACGTCTTGCTTGGGATACGACGCTTGCTTGGGATACGACGCCTTGCTTGGGATACGACGCCTTGCTTGGGATACGACGTCTTGCTTGGGATACGACGTCTTGCTTGGGATACGACACCTTGCTTGGGATACGACGTCTTGCTTGAGATACGACGCCTTGCTTGGGATACGACGCCTTGCTTGGGATACGACGCCTTGCTTGGGATACGACGTCTTGCTTGGGATACGACGCCTTGCTTGGGATACGACGCCTTGCTTGGGATACGACGTCTTGCTTGGGATACGACGTCTCGCTTGGGATACGACGTCTTGCTAGGGATACGACGTCTTGCTTGGGATACGACGTCTCGCTTGCTTGGGATACGCCTTGCTAGGGATACGACGTCTTGCTTGGGATACGATGCGCTTGCTAGAACTTGTGTGGGTCGTGACGAGTCACCGCGTACCCGCGTAGACCCCGGTTCACGACTGAAACAAAGCCACGCTCCTCAGCCTGCCTGTAGATCTCGTTCAGTGCACGACCCTTGCTAGAACTGTGAATTCTCACGTGTTTTTGTCATTTCAACTCCTCTCAGCAAGGTATGGTGATGTTAAATTTTAATTTTGAATTTCAATTTATTTTAATTTATTTATGCATTTTCATTGATGTTCGCATTTTTGTAATAAGTAGTGTCTAAATTATTTCATACAACCCCATGAATGTATAATATGCCATGTAAAATATCATTTTCGGTACATGTCCTACCATCCGGAACGAACTAACGACTCATACCGAGGTACCACCACTGCATACAGACACACAACCCTCCCCCTGATTGTGTGCGCACACGAACACGTCTGCGAATACAAACCGCACCTGAAAGTCCCCGAGCCAACAGCAAAGCACACTGGTGAGTCAGCACTCAACAGGGTAGCACAGGCGACACGTGTCAAGGCTAAACAGGAAATACAAGTGCGAACGGCGACATCAAAAGGCGTTCATCTTCTAGGTTCTTTCGGTAAAGTCACGTAGAAGGGAAGCAATAAAATAAGAAAAATAAAACATAATAAAATAAAATAATTCTCACTACGTTTCGGCTACAACGCAAGCAGCGTCTTCACCTGAAGACGGCAGCCGTCTTCACCTGAAGACGGCTGCTTGCGTTGTAGCCGAAACGTCGTGAGAATTATTTTATTTTATTATGTTTTATTTTTATTATTTTATTGCTTCCCTTCTACGTGACTTTACCGAAAGAACCAATAAGATGAATCCCTGCAGTCACGAAAGCTTTAAATCACAAGGCGTGTTGTATGCATGTTCAACTTCTTTCGCACCGTACGTAGCCAACCGTGCGAATCGGGGTGCGGGCGGGGAAAAAACAAACTTTACACACAAAAATTAAACAAGTAGTGCGTGCGTTGTTTTGGACTCAAACGGCAGAATGTACATACATAATGTTTGTTAACTGTCAATAACACATTCTAGATTTGAAGCTTTCGTGACTGCAAGGATCCATACTCTTTGGTTCTTTCGTTAAGGTGACGTACGTGATTCACCGAAGACTATGTCAATAACCAAACCAATAATCGAAATCCCAATTTAATTTATATGAACAATAACACCAAACCCCTCTGGTCTTCGCATCTGATCAGCTCACAGTGACGACGTCACATTCATCCCTCGATTTAAGACCGAAACAGGAGGAGGGTTTCTCCACAACTCTGGCTGTCGCCTGACGATGCTGGTTGTTGTAATTACCGGCGAGATGTCACGGTACTGGAATTGTGAACGTTGTACAGGTGACCCGTGACTTACGACTTGCAACCCCCGCTTTTCCGACCTTTCTTATAGTAAATAAGTCCCCACAGTAACGACCAAAACTTGTGTCTACGACCCCAGAGTCGATTAGCGACGGAATCTGCGCATCGTCATGCGAACACTCAGCTTTGCTCTTCCGCGGCATGCGCGTGTTTACAGCATCGCCCCACAGGCTGAAGCTTCGCCGGGAACAAACGCAGCTTCTCTCGCGCAACGCTCGTCACTTCTTTGGTACATTTTCTTCAAATTTAGAAATGTTTGCCTTTTGCTACCGCGTCTGAGAAGAGGAAATGTGGTGCGCGTGCAGAAAAGTGCTTAAGATTTTTCAAATGTGTTTGTTTTTACTTTATAAATGTTTTAAATGTTACGTTGACTTCTAGATTTGAAGCTTTCGTGACTGCAAGGATTCATACTCTTAGTTCTTTCGGTAAAGTCACGTAGGTAATAAATGAAATTAATAAAAAATCAAATAAAAATCACGACGTTTCCGAGGCAACACAAGTCTCCGTCATCAGGTGGGACCGTCACAGCCAGATTTTCTGCATCAAGTGAGTTACGTTAAGTTACAATTGTTCGGGTTATTTTCATTTATTTTCGTGGTCAATAATGGTATTTTTATGGTATGCAAATGGGTTTCCAGGAACAGACCCCCAATGTTTAACATTGCGCCGATGGGAAATAAGGGCTCAACTTGGGACAGCCGCGACCGTCTGTCCAGGAACCAATTGGGTCGTAGGTATGGGGGTCACTTGGGAGTGGGTTTTCTCTCCAACACAATCGGTGTGCTGAACTGGTAACTGTCTGGCATGTTTCATTTACCAGTGACGTGTGGTGAGGTCAATGGCTGGGAGGCATTCGCTGGTATCACAGCCAGATTTACACACTTAGGGGGCGTGTCCTCGCCGAGGGGGCGTGTCTGACACACACCCCTCAGTGAGGCAGATGTGATAGCTGCCTCCCCTGGTGCTTTTTCATTGCAGTTTCACGACGAGACCAGCGAGCCGAAATATCTTTATACACACACGTGACAAAAGTTACCTGGAGTATGGAAGGCGAGGACATGAGATGAAGGGGTCTACAAACATTACATTGGTGACACACTGATAGTAACAGGCACGCGCTTATTGCCCGCGCTCCATCCAGTTACTGAGGGGTTGCGCAATCAGAGGGGAGGCTGTGCTCGTCGCTGCCTCACCTCTCGTCTCTTCCTGTATTTGCAGCAGAGCTCTGCAAATTTGGCGATTTTGACGATAAAAATGTATTGGAATCATACAGAAATTAGATTGAAACACAGATGAGTGCAAAAATCGTAATATTTATTTGATTTGATTGTTTTTTTTTACTTTTCGTAACAACTATTTTCATTGGAGTATGACAGGTGAGGCTTTGCCTCCCCTGCCTCCCCTGACCGCACGTCCCTGGTGTGTAGGTCTCTACGTGACGCAAGCGGTGTAGCGCTACACTGCGCTACGAACACAGCGACCCCGAATTCGATTCCCGCTCACGGCCAAACACCAGTGACGACTATCCGATCCGGTCCTGGGCCTCCCCAAGGTCGGGTCAGCCACACCTCCGATGAGCACGGTCGGCTAAGTACGGTGCGAAAGAAGTTCAATATGCATACACACAAATATGAGTACATCGCCACTCGGGAGACAAATGCGACCGGGCGTGATGTTGGCCACCCACCCCCTCGTGTGCCGTGCCGGCCTTCGTCTGTGCTGCTCGCTAACAGCAACTTGCCCTCACAGCCTCTTGAAGGCTATACGGGGGATCTTTATCTATAGGAGAGGGAAGTGGCCAGTCACGGGCAGAGTAGACTAGGAAAGTCGATAGCACACACAGTGGGTAAGGGATTTCAGACCAGAGGACTTCCCACTGAGCGCTGGTTGACTGGGGGTTTAGAGACAAAGCCTTGGTTGCTGGAGCAAGAGAGTGTGGTGTGGAGAGTAGCGTGAGATGAGAAGCAGGTAGGAGATGCATGGAGGGGAGTAGAGTGAGATGAGAGGGAGAGGTAGGAGAGTGCGTGGAGGGAGTAGAGTGAGATGAGAGGGGTAGGAGAGTGTATGGAGGGGAGTAGAGTGAGATAGAGGGAGAGGCAGGAGAGTGCGTGGAGGGGAGTAGAGTGAGATGAGGGGAGAGGTAGGAGAGTGCGTGGAGGGGAGTAGAGTGAGATGAGAGGGGTAGGAGAGTGTATGGAGGGGAGTAGAGTGAGATGAGAGGGTAGGAGAGTGCGTGGAGGGAGTAGAGTGAGATGAGAGGGAGAGGTAGGAGAGTGCGTGGAGGGGAGTAGAGTGAGATGAGAGGGGTAGGAGAGTGTATGGAGGGGAGTAGAGTGAGATTAGAGGGGAGAGGCAGGAGAGTGCGTGGAGGGGAGTAGAGTGAGATGAGAGGGAGGCAGGAGAGTGCATGGAGGGGAGAGGTAGGAGAGTGCGTGGAGGGGAGTAGAGTGAGATGAGAGGAGAGAGGCAGGAGAGTGCATGGATGGGAGTAGAGTGAGATGAGAGGGGAGAGGCAGGAGAGTGCATGGATGGGAGTAGAGTGAGATGAGAGGGGGCAGGAGAGTGCGTGGAGGGGAGTAGAGTGAGATTAGAGGGGAGAGGCAGGAGAGTGCGTGGAGGGAGTAGAGTGAGATGAGAGGGAGGGTAGGAGAGTGCGTGGACGGGAGTAGAGTGAGATGAGAGGGGAGAGGTAGGAGAGTGCATGGAGGGGAGTGAGTGAGATGAGAGGGAGAGGCAGAAGAGTACGTGGAGGGAGTAGAGTGAGATCAGAGGGGAGAGGTAGGAGAGTGCGTGGAGGGGAGTGCAGTGAGATGAGAGGGAGAGGTAGGAGAGTGCGTGGAGGGGAGTAGAGTGAGATGAGAGAGGTAGGAGAGTACATGGAGGGGAGTAGAGTGAGATGAGAGGGAGAGGAGGAGAGTGCGTGGAGGGGAGTGGAGTGAGATGAGAGGGAGAGGTAGGAGAGTGCGTGGAGGGAGTGGAGTGAGATGAGAGGGGAGAGGTGGGGGGAAGTCTGTGTAGGTAAGTAAAGTGACTGTGGGCTTCGGTACGCACAGGTACACGTGGACACGCGCGTCTGACCCATCACCATCTCGGAGATTTCGCAACTTCTCCTTTCGGGTCGCCCTCACGTGGCTGGGGGGGGGGNCAGACACCTACCTGGCTGGCCCTCGGCCAAAGTTTGGGCACCAAGGTGGGTAGGGGACGTTAACTACCTCGCCTGGTATGCAGGAGGTCGTGGGTACGATCACGAACCTGACGCCTGCTGTATATTTGAAGTATGCGTGTCTCTCTCATCATCATCATCATCACGGTAACTAGGAGATGTTAACTACCTCGCCTGGTACACAAGATGTCGTGGGTACGATCCCAACCCTGACGCTGCTGTATATTTTAAGTTTGCGTGTCTCTCTCTCATCATCATCACGGTGGCTAGGATATGTTAACTACCTCGCCTGGTATGCAAGGAGGTCGTGGGTACGATCACGAACCTGACGCCTGCTGTATATTTGAAGTATGCGTGTCTCTCTCTCATCATCATCATCACGGTGGCTAGGAGATGTTAACTACCTCGCCTGGTACACAGGAGGTCGTGGGTTCGATCCAGACCCTGACGCCTGCTGCGTATTTGGAGTTTGCGTGTCTCTCATCATCATCATCATCACGGTGGCTAGGAGATGTTAACTACCTCGCCTGGTCTACAGGAGGTCGTGGTACATCCGGACCATGACGCCTGCTATATAGAGTTCGAGGTGTCTCTCTCTCCGTGGTCACGTGGATTTTCTCCAGGTCCTCCGGTTTCCCTCCACATTTAAAAGAATTAGCTTAGAGCATTTAGCTGCTGTACTTTTCCACGTGCTTAGCCACTGCGTTGAGCTATCACCTGTGACCAATTCGCTTCAGAAAAATAACCTACATAGTTCAGTTGGTCTTACCTGGTAAAAAAATATATAGTTTTACAAGTTCGACCCGGGTTCTGCTTTCAGTTCCTCTGAGCAGTGAGGGGGTGGTGGAGGCAGTGGGTGACTGCACGAGATGGATTGAGATGGAGGATGTGAGTAAGGAAGAGTGGAATAGAGTAGTGTTCTTCACGAATTTTCAGAGGGGGGTGCAGAGCAGAGGTGGGACAAAGTCATTGTTATGCAAGTCCAAGTCGAGTCTGAAGTCATCAAATTCATGACTCGAGTCTGACTCGAGTCCAAGTCACATGACTCGAGTCCACACCTCAGAGGTGGGACAAAGTCATTGTTATGCAAGTCCAAGTCGAGTCTGAAGTCATCAAATTCATGACTCGAGTCTGACTCGAGTCCAAGTCACATGACTCGAGTCCACACCTCAGAGGTGGGACAAAGTCATTGTTATGCAAGTCCAAGTCGAGTCTGAAGTCATCAAATTCATGACTCGAGTCTGACTCGAGTCCAAGTCACATGACTCGAGTCCACACCTCTGGTGCAGAGACATCAGTGTGTGAGTGTCGCCATACATCCGAGACCATTGGGGTTAGAGGTTAGACAACGCGATGGGGAGGAGGAGGAGGGGGGGATGTTTTCACTCTGTGTGTATTGTCGGGAGTCGCACTAAAGGCCAGTGGACCGCGGGCCTTGCAGTGAAGACCCGCCGGGGCAGAGTGAGGGTGGGAATCGTGGGGAGAGGAGAGCGAGTGAAACAGGAAATGTAATGGGGATGGAGCGACGTTGGGAATGAATGAGAGAGTGGAGGTGGGGAGAGAGCTCGGGATGGAGAGAGGCAGAGGAGTGAAGAAGGAGTGAAGAAGAGAGAGACAGAGAGATGGAGGCCAGGAGGGAGAGAGGGGGGGGGGGTAAATTTAGCCTTGAAGCCCGTAATGACGGATAATAAGGCGGCTTATCGAGGCAAAGCCAAGAGGATTAAACCTGCACACGGCTTCAAGGTTGAGGGACAAACACGGGGCGGGAGACACGGTAAATGACGGTGGATTGGCAAGATAAGAGGCGCGGGTGGTGAAGGGGAGACGCACGGATGGAGAGAGCCCCGTGTGTGAAAGTGACACACGGGGTGGTGTGGGTGGTGGACAGAGGCCCGATTGAGCGAGACGCGGGGTAACCGAGCGAGTTACGACACTGGACGGAGTAAAAGCGACAACGCAGACACACAAACCGCGTTGACTGTTTTTTGACTTTACCGGACACCGCACCCCGGCCGCCCGCCTTCTTCCGGGTCCACCGCCGGGCCAGGACGCCTCGAACCCGGCCCGCGCCGCTATCCGAGGACCGGTCGCACTCCCACCCGACCGCGCGCGCTAGGCCGCAACCCCGCGCGGACTCACCCTGAACGCGGCGAGCGAGCGGCGATGACCGCGGCCTCCCCTCGTGCGTGCGGCGGTCACTCGCGGGCTGTCTGCGTCGTTCGCCGCCGAGGGTTTCCCCTCTCCTCGCCTCGGTTAGTCCGCTCGATTCGCCATTGCTCTGCGCTGCGGCGAACGCGATGGCCCCGGCTCAACTCGCCCTCTCGCTCTTGACGAGGTGGGCGGGGCTAGGCGTGATGACATTACGACGCACGCCGCCGTTGGCTCGTGACGTCATTACGTAGAGTGCGTGCTACGCGTTGTGGGGTGGGGGGTGTCGCGCGGCGGCGGTAGACGTGCGTGGTGACGCAATCACGTACAAATTCGCGCGCGGTGACGTCACCGCGTTGTTGGGTGGGTTTGGCGGGATTCTTAACTCGGTGGTTCTTGACGTCACCGTCACGTGTGTCTACGTCATCGCGTAAGTAATTGTGACGTCATCGCGTAAGTAATTGTGACGTCATCGCGCAACGTGACCATACGTCACCACGCCGGTCTGCGGGTCGAGATTAAATGGCTGCTAGAAATAGGCACGAAAGCTTTAAATCGAAACTTTATAATTGTTATAACACATTATAAATACGCACTAGAATGGCAACAGTTTAAAGCGATTTGAAGCATGTTTTATTTTTAAAATGGAAATGTTTTTTTTTTTTTGGGGGGGGGGCAGAGGTTTGTGACGTCATATGTGAGGGGGGGGTCTGACTTTTTGTGACGTCGTGTGACGAAGAGAGGGGAGGGGTCAAAAATCGTCCAAAATCGCGTGACGTCATTTATGGACGGACCCTTAAGCTGTCATTTGTGGCCAAATCGCTTCTGGAAAAAAAGCTAATAGCTCAGAACACGAATCGGAATACTTATTTAGGAGGTAAAATTAAAAGTTAGTTTTATTTCGATTTATTTGCGATTTGCTTAACTTCCTCTACAGATCTTCTTGGTTCTTTCGGTAAAGTCACGTAGAAGGGAAGTAATAAAACAATAAAAATAAAACATAATATTAATGCTACCCCATCCCCTCCCTTTGATGCTGCTGATCCTGCATAATGCACGGGCATAATATGACTTTGAAACCCCCCNGCCCACCTCCTACGCATTTCCTATAAATATGCTAAATTCCTCTTGATATGCAAATTATTTTGTCAAGGCGCTCTGCCCCTTCCATCCAGCTTAAATAGTCGCTCCAAGCCTGGGCTGTTTCATTCTTCGACAGACCTGCTCTCNACCTGAGGAAGGCTGCTTGCGTTGTGGCCGAAACGTCGTGAAATTATTTTATTATTTCCCTTCTACGTGACTTTAGCGAAAGAACCAAGAAGATGAATCCTGCAGTCACGAAAGCTTTAAATCGAAACATAAAANGTTATTATTTATTTCTTCTACGTGACTTGCGAAAACAAGAACACAAGCTTTAAATGTTTTATTTTTTTTATTATTTCCCTCTACGTGACTTTAGCGAAAGAACCAAGAAGATGAATCCCTGCAGTCACGAAAGCTTTAAATGTTTTATTTTATTATTTATTATTCCCTTCTACGTGACTTTACCGAAAGAACCAAGAAGATGAATCCCTGCAGTCACGAAAGCTTTAAATGTTTATTTTATTATTTATTTTTCCCTTCTACGTGACTTTAGCGAAAGAACCAAGAAGATGAATCCTGCAGTCACGAAAGCTTTAAATGTTTTATTTTTATTATTTATTATTTCCATTCTACGTGACTTTACCGAAAGAACCAAGAAGATCAATCCCTGCAGTCACGAAAGCTTTTATTTTATTATTTTATTATTTCCATTCTACGTGACTTTACCGAAAGAACCAAGAAGATGAATCCCTGCAGTCACGAAAGCTTTAAATGTTTTATTTTTATTATTTTATTACTTCCATTCTACGTGACTTTACCGAAAGAACCAAGAAGATGAATCCCTGCAGTCACGAAAGCTTTAAATGTTTTATTTTATTATTTTATTACTTCCCTTCTACGTGACTTTACCGAAAGAACCAAGAAGATGAATCCCTGCAGTCACGAAAGCTTTAAATGAAACATTAAAATTGTTTTATTTTATTATTTATTATTTCCTTCTACGTGACTTTACCGAAAGAACCAAGAAGATGAATCCCTGCAGTCACGAAAGCTTTAAATGTTTACGTTTTTATTATTTTATTACTTCCCTTCTACGTGACTTTAGCGAAAGAACCAAGAAGATGAATCCCTGCAGTCACGAAAGCTTTAAATCGAAACATAAAAGTTTTTTTTATTTTATTATTTCCATTCTCGTGACTTTACCGAAAGAACCAAGAAGATGAATCCCTGCAGTCACGAAAGCTTTAAATGTTTTATTTTATTATTTTATTACTTCCCTTCTACGTGACTTTAGCGAAAGAACCAAGAAGATGAATCCCTGCAGTCACGAAAGCTTTAAATCGAAATTCCTCTCGATACTTTGCACTGCTATCGTGTTTGTGCGCTGTTTGTCGTAACATCGTGACCCGTGTCCCCACAGGACATCCGCGTTAAAGAGCTTTGCAGATCATCGGATTCCCTTCTCCAGTATGAAAATGCAGATTCTGGCGAAGGCAGGAATTGAGGGGGGCATAGAGGTGCAGTACAACGGTTTATTTTGCTGCACGAACTCCGCACAACAAATGCATGGCAGAGCCTATAAGGGGCCGTCCATAAATGACGTCACGCGATTTNGGACGATTTTTGACCCCCCCTTCGTCACACGGCGTCACAAAAAGTCAGACCCCCCCCCCTCAAATATGACGTCACAAAGCTCTGCCCCCCCCCCCCCCAAAATATAAAACATGCTTCTAATCGCTGTAAACTATTGTGATTGTAGTGCGTATTTAATATGGCGCTGCACTCTGATGTTGTAGGAGAAAACATTTATTACAAATCTACGTTCCATTCATTGGCTACCACATTCTGATGAGCTCCCTCCCCCTCAACTCGCTTTTAAGGGATTACATCTTGAATCATTGCCTCACTTGATGCAGCTAATCTGGCTGTGACGGTCCCACCTGGTGACGGAGACTTGTGTTGCCTCCGAAACGTCGTGATTTTTATTTTATTTTACTTTTATTAATTTTAATATTTTAGCTACGTGACTTTACCGAAAACACCTAAGAATTCAAGTAGAACGTGTTGTCTATATTCATTTAAAGTTGCGCATTTTGATGTGACGTCACATTTCTCACCCCCCNGCCCCCCCTCGTCACACATCGTCACAAATGTCTGACCCCCCCCCTCCCCCCCCAGGTGTGTGACGTTCACGGCTGCTCACGTCAAGCGGCCAGCAACAAGCAGCACCATGAGCAAAGTCGTCACGTGTGGGTCGGTGCGACGCGTGTTTTGAATTGAGCAGCGGGTGATTGTTGTTGTTGTAACATTTGGGAGGGGATTCCAGAGTGTGACGGTGCGAGTGAAGACGTGAGAGAGAGANGCGAGGTGACAGGCAGTGTGGTGAGTGGGTGAGTGAGTAGTTGAGTGGGTGAGCGAGTGGGGGGGGGTGAATTCATGGACGGTGAGTGGATGAGTGAGCGGGGTGAGTGAATGCACAGTGTGCGGGGTGTGAGTGGCGTGAGTGGTTGAGTGGGTGAGTGGCGTGTGAGTGGGTGGGTCGAGTGGTTGAGTGGATGNGTGGTTGAGTGGTTGAGTGGGTGAGTGTGAGTGGTTGAGTGGTGAGTGGTGGTGAGTGGCGTGTGAATGGGTGAGTGGTTGAGTGGGTAAGTGGGGTGTGAGTGGTTGAGTGGGTGAGTGGTGGTGAGTGGCGGTTGANTGGGTGAGTGGGTGAGTGTGTGAGTGGTTGAGTGGGTGAGTGGTGAGTGGGGTGTGAGTGGGTGAGTGGTTGAGTGGTGAGTGGGTGAGTGAGCGAGTATGGAGTGGTGAGTGGTGAGTGAGCGAGTTTGGAGTGGGTGAGTGGTTGAGTGAGCGAGGTTTGGAGTGGGTGAGTGAGTAGGGTGTGAGTGGTGAGTGGACGAGGTTGTGAGTGGTTGAGTGGATGAGTGAGTAGGGTGTGAGTGGTGAGTGGTTGAGTGAGCGGTGTGAGTGGGTGAGTGGTTGAGTGAGCGAGTTTGGAGTATGTGAGTGGTTGAGTGAGTAGGGTTGAGTGGGTGAGTGAGCGGTGTGAGTGGTGAGTGGTTGGTGAGCGGGGTGAGTGGGTGAGTGGATGAGTGAGCGGGTTTGGAGTATGTGAGTGGTTGAGTGAGTAGGGTGTGAGTGGGTGAGTGAGCGGTGTGAGTGGGTGAGTGGTTGAGTGAGCGGGGTGAGTGGGTGAGTGGATGAGTGAGCGAGGTTTGGAGTATGTGAGTGGTTGAGTGAGTAGGGTGTGAGTGGGTGAGTGGTTGAGTGAGCGGGGTGAGTGGGTGAGTGGATGAGTGAGCGAGNTATGGAGTGGGTGAGTGGTTGAGTGAGCGAGGTTTGGAGTGGGTGAGTGGTTGAGTGAGCGAGGTTTGGAGTGGGTGAGTGGTTGAGTGAGCGAGGTATGGAGTGGGTGAGTGGGTGAGTAGGGTGTGAGTGGGTGAGTGGTTGAGTGAACGAGGTTGTGAGTTGATGAGTGAGTAGGGTGTGAGTGGGTAAGTGGTTGAGTGAACGAGGTTGTGAGTGGGTGAGTGGGTGAGTGGGTGAGTGAGTAGGTGTGAGTGGGTGACTGGTTGAGTGAGCGGGGTGAGTGGGTGAGTGAGCGAGGTATGGAGTGGGTGAGTGGTTGAGTGAGCGAGGTTTGNAGTGGGTGAGTGGTTGAGTGAGCGAGGTTTGGAGTGGGTGAGTGGTTGAGTGAGCGAGGTATGGAGTGGGTGAGTGGTTGAGTGAGCGAGGTTTGNAGTGGGAGAGTGGGTGAGTAGGGTGTGAGTGGGTGAGTGGTTGAGTGAACGAGGTGGAGTGGGTGAGTGAGTAGGGTGTGAGTGGGTGAGTGGTTGAGTGAGCAGGGTGAGTGGTTGAGTGGGTGAGTAGGGTGTGGGTGGGTGAGTGGTTGAGTGAGCGTGGGTGAGTGGTTGAGTGGTGAGTGAGTAGGAGTGGTTGAGTGAGCGGGNTGAGTGAATGAGTGGTTGAGTGGGTGAGTGAGTCGGCTGTGAGTGGGTGAGTGGGTGAGTGAGTGGCTGTGAGTGGGTGAGTGGTTGAGTGAGTGGGGTGTGAGTGGTTGAGTGGNTGAGTGAGTCGGGTGTGAGTGGGTGAGTGGGTGAGTGGGTGAGTGAGCGGGGTGAGTGAATGGGGTGAGTGGTTGAGTGAGTAGGATGTGGGTGGGTGAGTGGTTGAGTGAGCGGGNTGAGTGGGTGAGTGGTTGAGTGGGTGAGTCGGCTGTGAGTGGGTGAGTGGTTGAGTGAGCGGGGTGTGAGTGGTTGAGTGGGTGAGTGAGTCGGGTGTGAGTGGGTGAGTGGGTGAGTGAGCGGGTGAGTAGGGGTGAGTGGTTGAGTGAGTCGGGTGTGAGCGAGTGGGTGTGTTGTGACCAACAGTGTGCACGCAAAGAAGCAGGAATCGATGGGTCAAGTTCACGCGAACCAGTAACCATGGCAGCGGTTAGTCGTAGTCGCAATAGAAGAACGACTTGCATGGTGGACTCCCATCCAACCACTGGCCAGGCGCCAGCCTGCTTGGCCGCTGCAGTTCCTCATAAAGGACCCGGTTCGTGTCACGGTGGGGAATGTGGAAGTCTGCGATTTGAACTTTAGTCTGGCGTCTTCTTATCGGCCGTTGTGCGTCCCGTGCTGTGTTGGTGCAAAGCACCGCGTGCCGGCTCCGTGAACCTGTTCACCGCTTTTGTGTTCAACTTCGCTACGAACACTGCCCATAGACTAACACTGCCCATAGACTAACACTGCCCATAGACTCAACACTGCCCATAGACTAACACTGCCCATAGACTAACACTGCCCATAGACTAACACTGCCCATAGACTAACACTGCCCATAGACTAACACTGCCATAGACTAACACTGCCATAGACTAACACTGCTCATAGACTAACATTGCCCATAGACTAACACTGCCCATAGACTAACACTGCCCATAGACTAACACTGCCCATAAACTAACACTGCCCAGACTAAAACTGCCCATAGACTAACACTGCCNATAGACTAACACTGCCCATAGACTATCACTGCCCATAAACTAACACTGCCCATAGACTAACACTGCCCATAGACTAACACTGCCCATAGACTAACACTGCCCATAGACTAACACTGCCCATAGACTAACACTGCCCATAGACTAACACTGCCCACTGACTAACACTGCCATAGACTAACACTGCCATAGGCTAACACTGCCCATAAACTAACACTGCCCATAAACTACATTGCCCATAANCTAACATTGCCCATAGACTAACACTGCCCATAGACTAACACTGCCCATAGACTAACACTGCCCATAGACTAACACTGCCCATAAACTAACACTGCCCATAAAATACATTGCCCATAAACTAACATTGCCCATAGACTAACACTGCCCATAGACTCAACACTGCCCAGACTAACACTGCCATAGACTAACACTGCCATAGACTAACACTGCCATAGACTCAACACTGCCCATAAACTAACACTGCCCATAGACTAACACTGCCATAGACTCACACTGCCCATAAACTAACACTACCCATAGACTCAACACTGCCCATAGACTAACACTACCCATAGACTCAACACTACCCATAGACTACACTGCCATAGACTAACACTACCCATAGACTAACACTGCCATAGACTAACAATGCCCATAGACTAACACTGCCATAGACTCAACACTGCCCATAGACTAACAATGCCCATAGACTAACACTGCCCATAGACTAACACTGCCCATAGACTCACACTGCCCATAAACTAACACTACCCATAGACTAACACTGCCCATAGACTAACATTGCCTATAAACTAACATTGCCCATAGACTAACACTGCCCATAGACTAACACTGCCCATAGACTAACATTGCCCATAAACTAACATTGCCATAGACTAACATTGCCCATAAACTAACATTGCCCATAGACTAACATTGCCCATAGACTAACACTGCCCATAGACTAACACTGCCCATAGACTAACATTGCCCATAAACTAACATTGCCCATAGACTAACATTGCCCATAAACTAACATTGCCCATAAACTAACATTGCCATAGACTAACATTGCCCATAGACTAACATTGCCCATAGACTAACACTGCCCATAAACACTAATGACTTGGAGAGATCTGCAAAGAGGAGTGGGACAAAATCCTTCCTGAGATGTGTGCAAACCTGGTAGCCAACTACAAGAAACGTCTGACCTCTGTGATTGCCAACAAGGTTGCCACCAATACTAAGTCATGTTTTGCAGAGGGGTCAAATACTTATTTCCCTCATTAAAATGCAATCAATTTATAACATTTTTGACATGCGTTTTCTGGATTTTTTTGTTGTTATTCTGTCTCTCACTGTTCAAATAAACCTACCATTAAAATTATAGACTGATCATTTCTTTGTCAGTGGGCAAACGTACAAAATCAGCAGGGGATCAAATACTTATTTCCCTCACTGTATAGTGTAGTCTAAAGTAGTGTAGTGCCTCCATAGAGCCCAATGTGTTCACTTACCGACCATTCGACGGGCTGTTGTAGGTAAACATTCAGTAATGCGTTGATCAACCGTGTTTCTTTGAATATTATGTTCATAATATTGTATCTTTATGTATTCATATCTATTGTTTATAAATATTGTAAAGTACCTTTTTTTGGGTGAAAAAGGGGTCACGTTCGATGCTATCGGAACCAACTAAGCCTTTAACGTGCATTTATTATACTCGCTTAACGACCAAATCACTGAACGACCGGTTTCGTGGAACCAAACACATTGCTGCTGCGGAGGGAGCTGGTAGGAACGTTGGGTTGCTCGGTCAATGGCCAGGGTCAACGGCGGCGTGGTGTATTCCGCAAACATGCCGACTGTGAGGGCGGGCACAAGCGGCGTGAGTAGGTGAAACGTTGAGTTTTATAAGGGCACCACGGGTGACCAGCCCCTCCCACCCAGCCCCACCCCTCCACACCCCATCCAGCCCACCCCTCCCCACCCAGCCCCTCCCTCCCACCCACCACCCAGCCCCTCCCACCTAGCACCACCCTCCCCACCCAGCCCCACCCCTCCCACCCAGCCCCTCCCCACCCTCCCTCTCCAGCCAGCCCTCCCCACCCTCCCTCTGCACCCAGCCCCACCCTCCCAGCCCCTCCCACCCAGCCCTCCCCACCCTCCCACCCAGCCCACCCTCCCCACCCAGCCTCTCCCACCCTCCCCTCTCCACCCAGCCCAACCCCTCCATTTTTGGATGCACGACGGACGGACACAATAATCCCTGTGGGCTGGTGTAACCAGGAGGTTCCTACCAGTATTAGTCGTTCAGATGGGTGCTACTGTGCTTACATTGAACACGGACTAACATTGCACCGATTTTTGACCCCCCCCCCCTTCGTCACAAGGCGTCACAAAAAGTCAGACCCCCCCCTCAAATATGACGTTACAAAGCTCTGCCCCCGCCCCCCCAAAACCATATTTCATTTTGAAAATAAACGTGTTTCAAATCGCGTTAAACTATTGTCATTGTAGTGTGTATTTAATGTGGCGCTGCACTCTGATGTTGTAGGAGAAAACATTATTACAAAGTCTATTAATTAAGTAGAACGTGTTGTCTATATTCATTTAAAAGTTACGCGTTTTTACGTGACGTCACATTTCTCAAACCCCAAATGTCTGACCGCCCCCCCCCCCTCCTCCACTAGGTGCGTGATTCATCATCTACTCACAACCTCGTTCACTCACCCACTCCAAACCTCGCTCAACCACTCACCCCGCTCACTCAACCACTCACAACCTCGCTCACTCAACCACTCACCCCGCTCACACCTCGCTCACTCATCCACTCAACCACTCACAACCTCGCTCACTCAACCACTCACCCCGCTCACACCTCGCTCACTCATCCACTCAACCACTCACAACCTCGCTCACTCAACCACTCACCCCGCTCACTCAACCACTCACCTCGCTCACTCAACCACTCACCTCGCTCACTCAACCACTCACCCCCTCACTCAACCACTCACCCCGCTCACTCAACCACTCACCCCGCTCACACCTCGCTCACTCATCCACTCAACCACTCACAACCTCGCTCACTCAACCACTCACCCCGCTCACACCTCGCTCACTCATCCACTCAACCACTCACAACCTCGCTCACTCAACCACTCACCCCGCTCACTCAACCACTCACCTCGCTCACTCAACCA
The DNA here is from genome assembly GCA_018977245.1 of Lethenteron camtschaticum. Lineage (NCBI taxonomy): Eukaryota > Metazoa > Chordata > Hyperoartia > Petromyzontiformes > Petromyzontidae > Lethenteron > Lethenteron camtschaticum. Next base: position 29,264 of record MU249691.1, on the reverse strand, counting down.
CTCGCCTCGCTCACTCAACCACTCACCCCGCTCACTCAACCACTCACCCCCTCACTCAACCACTCACCCCGCTCACTCAACCACTCACCTCGCTCACTCAACCACTCACCTCGCTCGTCATTTATGGACGGCCCCTCGTGTTGTTATGTTTGTGCGACACAGGCGCTCACAAGCACGGAGTCGAGAGTGGATGAGTTTATTCTCAGGAATGAGGAGGGGGGGGACGTACAGTAGTAGTAGCTTTTATAAAGAGGCAAACGGCAGAATGCACCTTTTTGGTCCAAAGATAATGTAACATCGTATCGTCATTCAGCATTGTCGAGAACTCATCACTTAAAAAAACACTCTCTCTCCAGAACTCCTCACTCAAACACTCTCTCTGCAGACTCACTTACACCAGAACTCATCACTCAAACACTCTCTCTGCAGACGCACTCACACCAGAACTCATCACTCAAACACTCTCTCTGCAGACGCACTCACACCAGAACTCCTCACTCAAACACTCTCTCTGCAGACGCACTCACACCAGAACTCATCACTCAAACACTCTCTCTGCAGACGCACTCACACCAGAACTCATCACTCAAACACTCTCTCTGCAGACGCACTCACACCAGAACTCGTCACTCAAACACTCTCTCTCTAGACTCACTCACACCAGAACTCGTCACTCAAACACTCTCTCTCTCTGCAGACTCACACCAAAACTCTCTCTGCAGACTCACTCACACCAGAACTCATCACTCAAACACTCTCTCTGCAGACTCACTCACACCAGAACTCATCACTCAAACACTCTCTCTCAGACTCACTCACACCAGAACTCATCACTCAAACACTCTCTCTCTCTGCAGAACTCACGACTCAAACACTCTCTCTGCAGACTCACTCACACCAGAACTCATCACTCAAACACTCTCTCTGCAGACTCACTTACACCAGAACTCATCACTCAAACACTCTCTCTGCAGACTCACTACACCAGAACTCATCACTCAAACACTCTCTCTGCAGACTCACTTACACCAGAACTCATCACTCAAACACTCTCTCTGCAGACTCACTCACACCAGAACTCATCACTCAAACACTCTCTCTGCAGACTCACTTACACCAGAACTAATCACTCAAACACTCTCTCTGCAGACGCACTCACACCAGAACTCATCACTCAAACACTCTCTCTCTAGACTCACTCACACCAGAACTCATCACTCAAACACTCTCTCTCTAGACTCACTCACACCAGAACTCATCACTCAAACACTCTCTCTGCAGACGCACTCACACCAGAACTCGTCACTCAAACACTCTCTCTCTAGACTCACTCACACCAGAACTCGTCACTCAAACACTCTCTCTCTCTGCAGAACTCACGACTCAAACACTCTCTCTGCAGACTCACTCACACCAGAACTCATCACTCAAACACTCTCTCTGCAGACTCACTCACACCAGAACTCCTCACTCAAACACTCTCTCATTCTCTCTGCAGACTCACTCACACCAGAACTCGTCACTCAAACACTCTCTCTGCAGACTCACTTACACCAGAACTCATCACTCAAACACTCTCTCATTCTCTCTGCAGACTCACTCACACCAGAACTCGTCACTCAAACACTCTCTCTGCAGACTCACTCACACCAGAACTCATCACTCAAACACTCTCTCTGCAGAACTCATCACTAAAACACTCTCTCTCCAGACTCACTCACACCAAAACTCATCACTCAAACACTCTCTCTGCAGAACTCATCACTCAAACACTCTCTCTGCAGACTCACTCACACCAGAACTCCTCACTCAAACACTCTCTCTCTCTGCAGAACTCACACCAGAACTCGTCACTCAAACACTCTCTCTGCAGACTCACTCACACCAGAACTCATCACTCAAACACTCTCTCTGCAGAACTCATCACTAAAACACTCTCTCTCCAGACTCACTCACACCAAAACTCATCACTCAAACACTCTCTCTGCAGAACTCATCACTCAAACACTCTCTCTGTAGACTCACTCACACCAGAACTCATCACTCAAACACTCTCTCTGTAAAACACTCTTTCTCCAGACTCACTCACACCAGAACTCATCACTCAAAACTCTCTCTCTGCAGAACTCACGACTCAAAACACTCTCTCTGCAGACTCACTCACCAGAACTCATCACTCAAACACTCTTTCTGCAGACTCACTCACACCAGAACTCGTCACTCAAACACTCTCTCTCTCTCTGCAGAACTCACGACTCAAAACACTCTCTCTGCAGACTCACTCACACCAGAACTCATCACTCAAACACTCTCTCTCTCANTCACACTCTTTCTCCAGAACTCATCACTCAAACACTCTCTCTGCAGACTCACTCACACCAGAACGCATCACTCACACACTCTCTCTGCAGACTCTCTCACACCAGAACTCATCACTCAAACACTCTCTCTCTCTGCAGAACTCATCACTCAAAACACTCTCTCTGCAGACTCTCTCACACCAGAACTCATCACTCAAACACTCTCTCACTCTCTCTGCAGACTCACTCACACCAGAACTCATCACTCAAACACTCTCTCTGCAGAACTCATCACTATAATACTCTCTCTCCAGACTTACTCACACCAGAACTCATCACTCAAACACTCTCTCTCTCTGCAGAACTCACGACTCAAACACTCTCTCTCTGCAGAACTCATCACTCAAACACTCTCTCTGCAGAACTCACACCGGAACTCTCACTCTGCAGACTCACTAGTAGTNAGTACGCTGGAGTGAGTGAGTACTGCTGGTAGTAGTGAGTACTGCTGGTAGTGAGTCTGCAGCTAGTGAGTGAGTACTGCTGGAGTGAGTGAGTACTCTGGTAGTGAGTACTCTAGTGAGTGAGTCTGCAGCTAGTGAGTGAGTACGCAGCAGTGAGTGAGTACTGCTGGTAGTAGTGAGTACTGCTGGTAGTGAGTCTGCAGCTAGTGAGTGAGTACTGCTGGNAGTGAGTGAGTACTGCTGTAGTAGTGAGTACTGCTGGTAGTGAGTCTGCTGGTAGTGAGTGAGTACGCAGCAGTGAGTGAGTACTCAGCAGTAGTGAGTACTCTAGTGAGTGAGTCTGCAGCTAGTGAGTGAGTACGCAGCAGTGAGTGAGTACTGCTGGTAGTGAGTGAGTACTNCTGGTGGTGAGTGAGTACTCTGCTAGTGAGTGAGTACTGCAGCTAGTGAGTGAGTGAGTACTGCTGGAGTAGTGAGTACTCAAGTGAGTGAGTACTGCAGCTAGTGAGTGAGTACTGCTGGTAGTGAGTGAGTACTGCTGGTAGTGAGTACTGCAGCAGTGAGTGAGTACTGCAGCTAGTGAGTGAGTACTGCTGGTAGTGAGTGAGTACTGCTGGTAGTGAGTGAGTACTGCAGCTAGTGAGTGAGTACTGCAGCTAGTGAGTGAGTACTGCTGGTAGTGAGTGAGTACTGCAGCTAGTGAGTGAGTACTGCAGCTAGTGAGTGAGTACTGCTGGTAGTGAGTGAGTACTGCAGCTAGTGAGTGAGTACTGCAGCTAGTGAGTGAGTACTGCAGGTAGTGAGTGAGTACTGCTGGTAGTGAGTGAGTACTGCAGCTAGTGAGTGAGTACTGCTGGTAGTGAGTGAGTACTGCAGCTAGTGAGTGAGTACTGCAGGTAGTGAGTGAGTACTGCTGGTAGTGAGTGCGTACTGTAGCTAGTGAGTGAGTACTGCAGCTAGTGAGTGAGTACTGCTGGTAGTGAGTGAGTACTGCTGGTAGTGAGTGAGTACTGCAGCTAGTGAGTGAGTACTGCAGCTAGTGAGTGAGTACTGCAGCTAGTGAGTGAGTACTGCTGGTAGTGAGTGAGTACTGCTGGTAATGAGTGAGTACTGCAGGTAGTGAGTGAGTACTGCTGTAGTGAGTGAGTACTGCTGGTAGTGAGTGAGTACTGCAGGTAGTGAGTGAGTACTGCTGGTAGTGAGTGAGTACTGCAGCTAGTGAGTGAGTACTGCAGCTAGTGAGTGAGTACTGCAGCTAGTGAGTGAGTACTGCTGGTAGTGAGTGAGTACTGCTGGTAGTGAGTGAGTACTGCAGCTAGTGAGTAAGTACTGCTGGTAGTGAGTGAGTACTGCAGCTAGTGAGTGAGTACTGCTGATAGTGAGTGAGTACTGCAGCTAGTGAGTGAGTACTGCAGCTAGTGAGTGAGTACTGCTGGTAGTGAGTGAGTACTGCTGGTAATGAGTGAGTACTGCAGGTAGTGAGTGAGTACTGCTGGTAGTGAGTGAGTACTGCTGGTAGTGAGTGAGTACTGCAGGTAGTGAGTGAGTACTGCTGGTAGTGAGTGAGTACTGCAGCTAGTGAGTGAGTACTGCAGCTAGTGAGTGAGTACTGCAGCTAGTGAGTGAGTACTGCTGGTAGTGAGTGAGTACTGCTGGTAGTGAGTGAGTACTGCAGCTAGTGAGTAAGTACTGCTGGTAGTGAGTGAGTACTGCAGCTAGTGAGTGAGTACTGCTGATAGTGAGTGAGTACTGCAGCTAGTGAGTGAGTACTGCAGCTAGTGAGTGAGTACTGCTGGTAGTGAGTGAGTACTGCTGGTAGTGAGTGAGTACTGCAGCTAGTGAGTGAGTACTGCTGGTAGTGGGTGAGTACTGCTGCTAGTGAGTGAGTACTGCAGCTAGTGAGTGAGTACTGCTGGTAGTGAGTGAGTACTGCAGCTAGTGAGTGAGTACTGCTGGTAGTGAGTGAGTACTGCTGGTAGTGAGTGAGTACTGCTGCTAGTGAGTGAGTACTGCAGCTAGTGAGTGAGTACTGCTGCTAGTGAGTGAGTACTGCAGCTAGTGAGTGAGTACTGCTGGTAGTGAGTGAGTACTGCTGGTAGTGAGTGAGTACTGCAGCTAGTGAGTGAGTACTGTAGCTAGTGAGTGAGTACTGCTGGTAGTGAGTGAGTACTGCAGCTAGTGAGTGAGTACTGTAGCTAGTGAGTGAGTACTGCTGGTAGTGAGTGAGTACTGCTGGTAGTGAGTGAGTACTGCAGCTAGTGAGTGAGTACTGCAGCTAGTGAGTGAGTACTGCTGGTAGTGAGTGAGTACTGCAGCTAGTGAGTGAGTACTGCAGCTAGTGAGTGAGTACTGCAGCTAGTGAGTGAGTACTGCTGCTAGTGAGTGAGTACTGCAGCTAGTGAGTGAGTACTGCTGGTAGTGAGTGAGTACTGCTGGTAGTGAGTGAGTACTGCTGGTAGTGAGTGAGTACTGCAGCTAGTGAGTACTGCTGGTAGTGAGTGAGTACTGCTGGTAGTGAGTGAGTACTGCTGGTAGTGAGTGAGTACTGCAGCTAGTGAGTACTGCTGGTAGTGAGTGAGTACTGCTGGTAGTGAGTGAGTACTGCTGGTAGTGAGTGAGTACTGCAGCTAGTGAGTACTGCTGGTAGTGAGTACTGCAGCTAGTGAGTGAGTACTGCTGGTAGTGAGTGAGTACTGCAGCTAGTGAGTGAGTACTGCTGGTAGTGAGTGAGCACTGCTGGTAGTGAGTGAGTACTGCTGGTAGTGAGTGAGTACTGCAGCTAGTGAGTGAGTACTGCTGGTAGTGAGTGAGTACTGTAGCTAGTGAGTGAGTACTGCTGGTAGTGAGTGAGTACTGCTGGTAGTGAGTGAGTACTGCAGCTAGTGAGTGAGTACTGCAGCTAGTGAGTGAGTACTGCAGCTAGTGAGTGAGATCTGCTGGTAGTGAGTGAGTACTGCAGCTAGTGAGTGAGATCTGCTGGTAGTGAGTGAGTACTGCTGGTAGTGAGTGAGTACTGCTGCTAGTGAGTGAGTACTGCAGCTAGTGAGTGAGTACTGCTGGTAGTGAGTACTGCTGGTAGTGAGTGAGTNAGANCTGCTGGTAGTGAGTGAGTACTGCTGGTAGTGAGTGAGTACTGCAGCTAGTGAGTGAGTACTGCTGCTAGTGAGTACTGCAGCTAGTGAGTCAGTGAGTAGTGCTGCTGGTAGTGAGTGAGTACTGCAGCTAGTGAGTGAGTACTGCTGGTAGTGAGTGAGTATTGCAGCTAGTGAGTGAGTACTGCTGGTAGTGAGTGAGTACTGCAGCTAGTGAGTGAGTACTGCTGGTAGTGAGTGAGTACTGCAGCTAGTGAGTGAGTACTGCTGGTAGTGAGTCAGTGAGTCGACCAGAAGGACGCTCCTCACCCCCACTCAGCATTTCGTCTCCCGGTCGCTGCTATCACACCTTCCCACCATGACCCCCCGTGTGACCCCCTGTGACCCCCGTGTGACCTCGCGTGTGACCCCACGTGTGACCCGCGTGTGACCCGCGCGGGGATCCGCACCGTCCGTGAGGTCCTCGTAGGAGCGGGCGCGGGTCCCCTCAGACCCCTGCGAGCCCTCCGCCCGGTCCTCGGGATGGTCTGCATCTCCGCGGAGGGCTGCTGCAGCTGCTGCTGCGGTGGTGGGGGCCCGCGTAGCCGTGGAGATGGTGGTGGTGGGCAGTGCCCCCCCCCCGTAGCCGTAGTAGGGGGTCCCGGAGTGCGGCTCTGTGGAGTCTGGAGGATGCAGTTTCGCGGACGACGCGGAACGGTGCCGAGTCGCTGCTGTTCAGCTCGGCGGTCTGGAGGTCGCGGGAGACAAGAGTGTCGTTGGTGAGCTGGCACACGAGGGGGGGGGGGTGTCCAGCAGCATGCCCGGCCGCCTTTGTCTCTCCCACCCCCTCCCGTGGCGATGTTTTTACACGCCGCACCAGGTACTCATTTGAGGCTGAGTCGACCTAGGGAGGCCCCGGACCGGTTCAGGTAATCGTCACCGGTGTTGGCCGTGAGCGGGAATGACACGCGGGTCGCTGGGGCTGTAATAATCACTGCACTGCTGCTCCACCCCTTGATCACGGGGACTCACGCACACAGACACGCACACACGCACGCACACACACACGCACACACACATCGCACACACATACACACGCACACATGCACGCACACACGTACGCACACACACACACACGCACGCACACACGCACACGCGCACACACACACAGACACACACACACGCAAGCACACACGCACACAGGCGCACGCGCACACACACGCGCACACACGCACACACATGCACACACACGCACACACACAGGCACGGGCACGCACGGTGGCGGCGGCGGCAGCAGACAGTAGCAGACAGACAGCGGCAGACAGCAGCAGACAGTAGCAGCAGCAGCAGCACAGTCAGCCGCAGACAGCACGCAACAGCAGCANCAGCAACAGTAGCGACAGNAGCCGCAGCACGCAGCACAGTAGCAGACAACAGCAGCANCAGTAGCCGCAGCAGCAGCCACAGCAGCAGCAGCAGCAGCAGCAACAGCAGCAGTACCGCAGCAGCAGCAACAGCGCAGAGCATCAGCAGCAGCATCAGTAGCCGCAGCAGCAGCAGCAGCATCAGCAGCAGCATCAGCAGCAGCATCAGTAGCAGCAGCAGTAGCAGCAGCAGCTTTTGCTGCAGCATCAATAAAGATGGCGACCGCGCAGCTTTCGGANGCGCTTCTGCGGCCGCTGGAGCTCCCTCTGAATTAGGAACCACTGGAGTTTCACTTTGAAATCAGATAAAAAAGTGGCGTCTGAAAAGTAGCTTCTCAGTAGTTGTTGCTTTCCCCGCAGCCGATTAGCAGCTGCCGACGTAGGTGCGAAAGAAGCAACGGTAGCAGGAGGTGCGGGTTCGATACCACCAGCCGCTCTCTCTCTCTCCCTGCNATCGTGGGATTACCTCCGGTTCCTCCGGTTTCTCTTTCACATTAGAATCAACATCGCCGCGCAGAGTGTTTGCTGCTGTAACGCCAGCATAAGCCACTTCAGCACCAGTGGCAGGAGCTCAGTGGCCTTACCCGGGAAATAAAAAAATTCGTAAAAGTTGTAGTAGCAGTATCGATAGTAATAATAATAACACAGCAGNCATCAAAATTACGATCAATAATAATAAAAGTGGCGGTACACCCTCATCACCAACAGGCAGTGGCCCAGGTGAGAGAGACGTGGCATTGTGGACCCACTGGTGAGAGAGACGTGGACATTGTGGACCCACTGGTGAGAGAGACGTGGACATTGTGGACCCACTGGTGAGAGACCTGGACATTGTGGACCCACTGGTGAGAGAGACGTGGACATTGTGGACCCACTGGTGAGAGAGACGTGGACATTGTGGACCCCACTGGTGAGAGAGACGTGGACATTGTGGACCCCACTGGTGAGAGAGACGTGGACATTGTGGACCCACTGGTGAGAGAGACGTGGACATTGTGGACCCACTGGTGAGAGAGACGTGGACAGTGTGGACCCACTGGTGAGAGACGTGGACATTGTGGACCCACTGGTGAGAGAGACGTGGACATTGTGGACCCACTGGTGAGAGACGTGGACATTGTGGACCCACTGGTGAGAGAGACGTGGACATTGTGGACCCACTGGTGAGAGAGACGTGGACATTGTGGACCCCACTGGTGAGAGACGTGGACATTGTGGACCCACTGGTGAGAGAGACGTGGACATTGTGGACCCCACTGGTGAGAGAGACGTGGAGATTGTGGACCCCACTGGTGAGAGAGACGTGGACATTGTGGACCCCACTGGTGAGAGAGACGTGGACATTGTGGACCCCACTGGTGAGAGAGACGTGGACATTGTGGACCCCACTGGTGAGAGAGACGTGGACAGTGTGGACCCCACTGGTGAGAGACGTGGACATTGTGGACCCCACTGGTGAGAGACGTGGACATTGTGGACCCCACTGGTGAGAGAGACGTGGACATTGTGGACCCCACTGGTGAGAGAGACGTGGACATTGTGAACCCCACTGGTGAGAGAGACGTGGACATTGTGGACCCCACTGGTGAGTGAGACGTGGACATTGTGGACCCCACTGGTGAGAGAGACGTGGACATTGTGGACCCCGCTGATGAGAGAGACGTGGACATTGTGGACCCCACTGGTGAGAGAGACGTGGACATTGTGGACCCCACTGGTGAGAGAGACGTGGACATTGTGGACCCCACTGGTGAGAGAGACGTGGACATTGTGGACCCCACTGGTGAGAGAGACGTGGACATTGTGGACCCCACTGGTGAGAGAGACGTGGACATTGTGGACCCCACTGGTGAGAGAGACGTGGACATTGTGGACCCCACTGGTGAGAGAGACGTGGACATTGTGGACCCCACTGGTGAGAGAGACATGGACATTGTGGACCCCACTGGTGAGAGAGACGTGGACATTGTGGACCCACTGGTGAGAGAGACGTGGACATTGTGGACCCCACTGGTGAGAGAAACTTGGACATTGTGGACCCCACTGATGAGAGACGTGGACATTGTGGACCCCACTGGTGAGAGACGTGGACATTGTGGACCCACTGGTGAGAGAGACGTGGACATTGTGGACCCACCGGTGAGAGAGACGTGGACATTGTGGACCCCATTGGTGAGAGAAACTTGGACATTGTGGACCCCACTGATGAGAGACGTGGACATTGTGGACCCCACTGGTGAGAGACGTGGACATTGTGGACCCACTGGTGAGAGAGACGTGGACATTGTGGACCCCACTGGTGAGAGACGTGGACATTGTGGACCCACCGGTGAGAGAGACGTGGACATTGTGGACCCCACTGGTGAGAGAGACGTGGCCATTGTGGACCCCACTGATGAGAGATGTGGACATTGTGGACCCCACTGGTGAGAGATGTGGACATTGTGGACCCCACTGATGAGAGACGTGGACATTGTGGACCCCACTGATGAGAGACGTGGACATTGTGGACCCACTGATGAGAGATGTGGACATTGTGGACCCCACTGATGAGAGAGACGTGGACATTGTGGACCCCACTGATGAGAGACGTGGACATTGTGGACCCACTGGTGAGAGAGACGTGGACATTGTGGACCCACTGGTGAGAGAGACGTGGACATTGTGGACCCCACTGGTGAGAGATGTGGACATTGTGGACCCACTGGTGAGAGAGACGTGGACATTGTGGACCCACTGGTGAGAGATGTGGACATTGTGGACCCCACTGGTGAGAGAGACGTGGACATTGTGGACCCCACTGGTGAGAGAGACGTGGACATTGTGGACCCCACTGGTGAGAGAGACGTGGACATTGTGGACCCCACTGGTGAGAGAGACATGGACATTGTGGACCCACTGGTGAGAGAGACATGGACATTGTGGACCCACTGGTGAGAGAGACGTGGACATCGTGGACCCACTGGTGAGAGATGTGGACATTGTGGACCCCACTGGTGAGAGAGACATGGACATTGTGGACCCACTGGTGAGAGAGACATGGACATTGTGGACCCCACTGGTGAGAGACGTGGACATTGTGGACCCCACTGGTGAGAGAGACGTGGACATTGTGGACCCCACTGGTGAGAGACGTGGACATTGTGGACCCCACTGGTGAGAGAGACGTGGACATTGTGGACCCCACTGGTGAGAGAGACGTGGACATTGTGGACCCCACTGGTGAGAGAGACGTGGACATTGTGGACCCACTGGTGAGAGAGATGTGGACATTGTGGACCCACTGGTGCGAAAGACGTGGACATTGTGGACCCACTGGTGAGAGAGACGTGGACATTGTGGACCCCACTGGTGAGAGAGATGTGGACATTGTGGACCCCACTGGTGCGAAAGACGTGGACATTGTGGACCCACTGGTGAGAGAGACGTGGACATTGTGGACCCCACTGGTGAGAGAGACGTGGACATTGTGGACCCACTGGTGAGAGAGACGTGGACATTGTGGACCCACTGGTGAGAGAGACGTGGACATTGTGGACCCACTGGTGAGAGAGACGTGGACATTGTGGACCCCACTGGTGAGAGAGACGTGGACATTGTGGACCCACTGGTGAGAGACGTGGACATTGTGGACCCACTGGTGAGAGAGACGTGGACATTGTGGACCCCACTGGTGAGAGACGTGGACATTGTGGACCCACTGGTGAGAGACGTGGACATTGTGGACCCACTGGTGAGAGAGACGTGGACATTGTGGACCCACTGGTGAGAGAGACGTGGACATTGTGGACCCACTGGTGAGAGAGACGTGGACATTGTGGACCCCATTGGTGAGAGAGACGTGGACATTGTGGACCCCACTGTTGAGAGAAACTTGGACATTGTGGACCCCACTGGTGAGAGAGACGTGGACATTGTGGACCCACTGGTGAGAGAGACGTGGACATTGTGGACCCACTGGTGAGAGACGTGGACATTGTGGACCCCACTGGTGAGAGAGACGTGGACATTGTGGACCCACTGGTGAGAGACGTGGACATTGTGGACCCCACTGGTGAGAGAGACGTGGACATTGTGGACCCCACTGGTGAGAGAGACGTGGACATTGTGGACCCACTGGTGAGAGATGTGGACATTGTGGACCCCACTGGTGAGAGAGACGTGGACATTGTGGACCCACTGGTGAGAGATGTGGACATTGTGGACCCCACTGGTGAGAGAGACGTGGACATTGTGGACCCACTGGTGAGAGACGTGGACATTGTGGACCCCACTGGTGAGAGAGACGTGGACATTGTGGACCCCACTGATGAGAGACGTGGACATTGTGGACCCCACTGGTGAGAGACGTGGACATTGTGGACCCACTGGTGAGAGAGACGTGGACATTGTGGACCCCACTGGTGAGAGACGTGGACATTGTGGACCCACTGGTGAGAGAGACGTGGACATTGTGGACCCACTGGTGAGGGAGACATTGACATTGTGGACCCACTGGTGAGAGATGTGGACATTGTGGACCCCACTGGTGAGAGAGACGTGGACATTGTGGACCCCACTGGTGAGAGAGACGTGGACATTGTGGACCCCACTGGTGAGAGAGACGTGGACATTGTGGACCCCACTGGTGAGAGAGACGTGGACATTGTGGACCCACTGGTGAGAGAGACGTGGACATTGTGGACCCACTGGTGAGAGAGACGTGGACATTGTGGACCCCACTGGTGAGAGAGACTGGACATTGTGGACCCACTGGTGAGAGAGACGTGGACATTGTGGACCCACTGGTGAGAGACGTGGACATTGTGGACCCACTGGTGAGAGAGACGTGGACATTGTGGACCCCACTGGTGAGAGAGACGTGGACATTGTGGACCCCACTGGTGAGAGAGACGTGGACATTGTGGACCCACTGGTGAGAGAGACGTGGACATTGTGGACCCACTGGTGAGAGAGACGTGGACATTGTGGACCCACTGGTGAGAGACGTGGACATTGTGGACCCACTGGTGAGAGAGACGTGGACATTGTGGACCCCACTGGTGAGAGAGACGTGGACATTGTGGACCCACTGGTGAGAGAGACGTGGACAGTGTGGACCCACTGGTGAGAGACGTGGACATTGTGGACCCACTGGTGAGAGAGACGTGGACATTGTGGACCCCACTGATGAGAGAGACGTGGACATTGTGGACCCCACTGGTGAGAGAGACGTGGACATTGTGGACCCACTGGTGAGAGAGACGTGGACATTGTGGACCCCACTGGTGAGACAGATGTGGATGTTGTCTGGGCATTGCGATGCTTCTGGCCGCCGCACGCGGTGAAAGCTGCGGGTGACTCACGCTCGCCGGCAGGAAGTGCATGACCTTGCTTTCCTCAAACTGGCGGTCGAGTTTCTTGTCCTGGATGGGTGCACACAAGCACACACACACACGCACACAAAGACAAAGATCCCCCATATAGCCTTAACACTGTAGGGCAAGTGCTGTTAACGAGTGGCACGGTACACGAGGGGTGGATGGCCAGCGCCACGCCTGGCGATGTTTGTCTCTCTGAGTGGGAGACGATAATTTGAGCGGGAATCGAACCGGGTCGCCAGGTTCGTAGCGCAGCGCGCTAACCGCTACACTACCGCTCCCCCATGCACACACACACACACGCACCCACACACACAACGCCGCAGCCATAAAAAGATGTCGCCTTAATAAAGTCTTGGCCCAGTGCTGTTATCGAGCGACGATGAAAACGGGCACGGCGCGCCAGGGGCGGGAGCGCTGGGCGAGCACCACGCCCCACCGCCTTTGTCTCCCCAGTGGCAAAGTTCACCAGGTACCCATTTGAGGCCCAGGACCGGTTTAGACAATCGCTATCACTGCGGATGGAATCGGATCAGCTGGAAAGTTAATATATTCTTGGTTCTTTCGTTAAAGGTAGAAAACTAAAAAATCTAAAATTAAAAGCAAAGAAGCCACAACGTTTCGATCGCGGCCTTCTTCAGGTGGAGAGAAAAAGGCCGCTTGCGTTGCGATCGAAACGTCACGGAATTTTTTATTTTAATTTAGATTTTATTTATTTATATCTACGTGAATTTACCGAAAAAACCAGGAAGCTGAATTCCTGCAGTCACGAAAATTGTAAGTGTAAAGTTCTTTTTTACGGAGTGCAAAGTATAAGAAAGGTAATCAAGTCACTTTAAAAAATTAACATTTTTATGAAACTAAACTATTTTTGATCTTACTACGTAAAGCCCCACTAGCGATTATCTTATTAAATCCTTTATATTAAGTTCGCGTGCTTGCGTGCTTGCTTGCTTAGGACCGTGCAAATCTTTGGTCGTTTTTTAACCCACTTCCCGTGATCCAATCGAGCTGACATTTTCACACAGACTCGTTGTGTGTGACAATTAATTTTCGTGAAATTTTTTTCCAAAATTTTACACTGTTTAGGGAAAACAAATTAAATATTTAATTACCAATTGCTTAATACTGGCAGACAATATCTGACCCATAGATTTCAGCCATCTCAAGCCAGAGGACGAGAGAACTCTAGCCGCCACGCATATAAAGGATTTAGAGTGAAAAACTTTGTTTTTACGGGTTTACTTGTTTTTCATATGTGACCTGGCCACATCGTGGAAATCTATAGCAGCAAAATTAATCTAAATAATCAAAATTCACACAAATATCCCCCGTGTAGCCTCAACAGACTGTAGGGCAAGTGCTGTTAGCGAGCACCACCTATGAAGGCCGAAACGGCACACCGAGGGGTGAGTGGGTGGCCAGCACCACGCCCGGCCGCCTTTGTCTCCCCAGTGGCGATCTTTACGCATTGCACTAGGTACTCGTTTAAGGCTGAGTCAACCTATGAAAGGTTCAGGACCGGTGCGGACAAACGTCACTGGTGTTGGTCGTGAGCAGGAATCGAACTCGGGTCGCCGGGTTCGGAGCACAACGCGTGCTCACCACCTTTGCACTACCTCTGCCCAAACAAAGACAAAGGTCT